>JAQMYF010000014.1:5270612-5289059 GCA_030014195.1 Neosilurus mollespiculum | reverse complement strand
ATATCACAAACGTATCATAACATCCACCAAAGAAAAGAATACACAGTCACAGAGACAGAAGAAAGAAAAGGAGAAAATAAATAAATAAAAAAAGAAATAATAATAATAATAATAATAATAATAATAATAATAAATACACACAAAACTAAACAACAACAACAACAAAATAAATAAATAAATAAATAAATAAAAGAGAAAGGAAAAAAAGAAAAAAGAAAAAAAAAGAAAGAAAAAAAGGGTTTCGTTCCTACGTGTAAGTGTAAGTCAGATTTTGTCGTAAGTCAGATCACACCGCTTAACTATGCTATTGCAGTAGCAAAGTCATAATCTAGGACAGATTTCTATGACACATGAAAGCATAACTAGCAGTAAGAAAAAAAACATGGAGGACAAATATAAAATAATAAAATGAAACAAACAAACAAAAAAGAGAACAATTCTTTACTTTTACTCCTGTGGTTGATTTGCACACTGGAAGGGGCATTGCAATGAAAGGAGAGACAGGCGTTTTGGGAGGAGGAAGCTGCAGAGTACACAGAAAATTGTTGGTCGGACACCGCACAACTGACATATTTTTCCGTCGTGTGCACAAACTAGTACGTATTTACGACGCAAACGTCGAAAGTCGAAACAACAATTCTTAACGACGTATGGCACGAGCGTCGTAACCTCGAAACGTCGTAAGTAAACTGCAATCTTGTTCTAATGGACAGCAAAATCTCCTTCATGGCATGTCTCTGATGCAGGTCAAATTTGCCCAAGTTCTTTCTGTTTCTTTCTTGATCTTTAAGTGAGTTAAGAGAAGACAACCGTGTTGGTTGGTTCACAGTATGTCAGTTCCATGTACCAAACTCTCCTTTTTCTCAGCTCTGGCAATGTGAAGACCGATTCCCATTCTCACATTTAACCTTCATGAACTTCATTATAGCAAAAGAAACCTCATGTGGCTCACTCATCTGTCATATGAAACTAGCAGTAGCCTCCCAATAAGCTGGAGAAGAAATCAGGATGATATCCTGGAGAATTAATTCAATTTATTACCTTATAAATAAATAGCAATGAGGTTGATTGTCAACACAGAACTGTTGATGAGCTAGCCTTTGCGCTTGAAGGCATGAGGTTTGTATTATGAGCACATTTTGTCTGCATTGTTTTGCCCTCTGGCAAGCTTTAGGATATGTGGCTTACTCCTTTTTTCTGATTCTAATTTGACAACCCTTTCAATCTAGCTAGTATTTTTTTCTTTCTGAAGCATGTTTAAGTGGAAAGAGAAAAAAAAAATCATGAAAACATGAACCTCCAGCAGTTCAATTATAAACATAATAGACTGAGCCCTAACTTAAGATTATTCACTAGACTAAAGTACAATTCCATTTGCTCCTTTTGAAAACAGAACGCAACTCCCCCTGACTTGCATATCTTTCACATAACAATTTCTCTCTCTTTCTGTCTCCCTCTGTTTTCTGAAGGTTATTCATTGACAGGCAGTAGAGGCCAGAGACTTGCCAATGCATCACTCTTTATACTGCTGAAATCCAGGGGATCGGTGTTGATGCCGGGATTTGACGTCAGCGGAGACGTCAAAAGCCTTGATGCCTTTGATTCGGCAGTTGGCAAGACCGAATGAAAAGATTCCAGGTATAAAAAGTCATAGTGGGCGCAGGAGGCTGTCCAGATTGGACAATAAAAGCTGGCAGATGCTGCGAGTTTGGAGTGCACTTCAGTGACCCCTTGAGGACAGTGTCCTGCTCCCTGCACATAATTACCTGAGCTTTCTCCCGTGCTTGCTGTGGTGTGTACTGTCCTCACTGTGTGTGAAGGGCACCCTTTCATCAGGAATGAGTGTGTGTCTGTCTCATATCTCTTTGGTTTGTCTCAGTTTTCACAACAGATGGTAGTCCATACTGATGTCAAAGTGGACAATCTGAAACTTGGTCCAGTTGTTCGGTAGGTATGTTGATTTTTTCACACTGAGGCATAGCTTGGGGACTCACATTAACATAATGAGGAACTGGGTGTCTATAATCTTGTCAAATTAATGATTTGCTTTTAGTGAGGATCAAATGCCTTGTGAAAGCAAAATCACTTAGGCTTTATCTCATCCCTCATATTTTTTTATACACACAATTTTACATGAATCAGTTAGTTTAAAGCACCTTGAAGTGTGTTGAACCAAGGGTATCTTGTATTAAGGATTAAGCTTCTTCAAAACAAGCATGTCTTTGGACTGTGGCAGGAAACTGGAGTACCTGGAGTTAACCCACACAAGCACAGGGAGAACACACAAATTCCAAATAGAAACGCCCTCGCCGAGCGTGGGAATTGAACCCAGGACTTTCTTGCTGTGAGGTGGATGTGCTAACTACTACGCCACCATGCCACCTCAACCAAACTCAGTTGTTTTGAAGTTCCCACTTAAAATTAGGAGTTGTGGGACATTTTTGTGCAATTTTTTTTTTTTAAACCTGTCCTGTCCAGCATCATAGCAAGCAGAATGGCAGTCTGTTTGCAGTGTTGTGACGAACAAATTTGCTTTTCCGAGGGGAGGTTTATGGGTATAAGGCTCCTCTTGATAATCTGATTCATTTATTTATTTATTGTTGATTTGTGTTATGGAATCTATGTAATCTTGCTGGACTTGACTGGAGGGGACAGAAAAAGAAAGAAGACAGCAAACAGAAGCAAAAGGGAAAGTGAGAAGAAGAAAGAAAAGACAAAAACACTATAGATATAAAGCAACGACCCTTCAAACCAAACTATCATAAGACATTAAACTGCTGCATTTGTACATAAATACACCGGCAAATTCCTGCGGCTTTTACACAAAAACAGAGCTGACATTAATCAAGAGTTTGTTAAATAATAACCAAATCAAAGAGACATATCGCAAACGTATCATAACATCCACCAAAGTACCAAATACACAGTCACAGAGAGAAAAGAAAGAAAAGGGGGAAATAAATAAATAAATAATAACAATAATAATAATGATAATACTAATAATAATAATAAAACAATAAATAAATAAATAAACAAAAAAATTAAGGAAAACTATTGTTTTATATATATATATATATATATATATATATATATATATACGTACATATACACACACTCCAATATATACAAACACACATGTACTTATACACACACACACACACACACACACAAAAGATAAATAAATAAATAAATAAAAATAAATGAATACATAATTATAAAAAAAAAAAAAATAATAATAATAATAATAATAATAATAATAACAACAACAATAATAATAATAATAATAATAATAATAATAATAATTATTATTATTATTATTTATGTGCAAATTTAAAGTTGGAAACTCAAATTTACCATAATGCTAGCCTACAAAGCCAAAAATGGACCTGTACCATCTTACCTCAAAGCACTTATCACACCTTGGACTGCTAGACTGGTCCCTCCTTCTATCAAGGAACTAGGAAAACATGCATCTAAACTGTTCACTGTTCTGGCACCGAGGTGGAATGAGCTTCCTTTAGATGTCCGGACCGCTGACTCACTGAGGGTTTTTTGCACCCTTATACACAAAATAAATAAATAAATATTTGTGTCATACACAAAATAAATAAATAAATAAATAAACTTTACCTCTTCCCACTAAGTTTTGACAGTTGATATACTTAGCCTGTGTCCCAGTGAACCAGTATCAGAATAAATTCACTGTTGGTGACTTTAAAACTTCTGTAAGTGGATAAAGGTGTCTGCCTAATGCTGTAAATGTAAATTGAAATGTGTTACAGTCTACTTTCCTGCCTTGTATAGCAGCGCAAGTTGTTATAGGTATAAATGTTCGGTGTAATTGGAAATTTTTCCTGCCCTTTGCCATTCTTGTGTGACTGCTTGCATGCTTAAGCAGTATTCCTGCCTAGTCTTGTGGAAGACTCCTGTCATACACAGAGTAAGTACATCTGTAGAGTTTGAGCATGTACGGAAGTAGACAGGCAGGTAGTCCATCCATTCATTTCATTCGATGCCAATGAATTGATTGGACAAAAAAATTTTATTTTATTTTTATTTTTTTTATGGCAGACGTACAACTGACATATAATAAATTTCACTTTATGAAGATTTTTGTCATTATGTAGTGCTGTATGTATTTTAAAGACATTTCGTTAAGGCTGTCATCCCAAATCTTGGCCTTTCCCTCATTAATTTTGGGTAACATTGCTTGTTTGAGGTGGAATGCCAATCTTTCGCATTACACCATACAGACTCTCATTCACACTTAGGGAAAATTTAGTCACCAGTCCACATGTTTCTTTAAGTTAGGAGGAAACTGGAAATCCCAGAGGAACTACATGCACATTGGGGCGAAACTGTGAAACTCCTAACAAACAGTATTCTAAGCTCAGGATCGACAAACACCTCCCACTGTTTCACCATGCCATACATGTATTTTAATATTAATCCCAAACAAGATCATAAAACAAGTGATTTTATTTATGTCATAATTATTTTACAGTGTATATTGAAAACAAATATTTTCCTCTTCCAACTTATAGCCAGTTTTCACTAATATCATCTTCTAATCATTAATATTCATAACGAGCTTACCTAATGTTCATTAATATTTATTAGCTTGCTAATATCCTGCTCAAAAAAGGGGAGTCACATTTTACAGGTCATTACACACGGATGTCTTCTTCCAAGTCACTGCTTTGTAATTTGTAATGCTGTTTTAAACCCAGGCAGTACAGTGGTGTAGTGGTTAGCATGTCCGCCTCACAGCAAGAAGGTCCTGCATTCGAGTCCCAGGCTCAGGCATTTCTGTGTGGAGTTTGCATGTTTTTCCCGCACTTGTGAGGGTTTCCTCCAGGTATTCCGGTTTCCTCTCAAAGACATAAACATTAGGTTAACTGTCTGTTTCAGATTGCATGTGAATGCGAATGTGAATGCTTTGCAGTGGTCTGGCGAGCTGTTTAGGGTGCACCACTCCTTCGGCCAGTGTCAGCTGAGATATGCTCTAGTCCCCCCACGACCCAAGAACGATTAACCAGTTCGGCAAATAAGTGAGTGAGACAGTGATTTTTCTCAACTTGAATTAAAAAAAACAAATTCTGACATGAAATCCATTATCATAAAAGCACAATGTAAATTCAGTAAAATTGTACTGATGTGTTTTCAGTGATGTTCTACAAAAAAGGAGCTGCACTGTAAGTATAAGAAGTTAAGCTACCACTCAGACTTTAAAATTTTACATCATTTTTAAAATTTTAAATCATACACATTGATCCATGTTCAAAAGTTTAAGGCAGCAGCTCAGCAACAACAACAACAACACCACCGAATGACTATTTTTTCAGGTTCAGGAGAGATAACATTCAATTCACCAAGTTCAACAGCAACAACAACAACTGTCACGATGGGTTTTCAGTTCCTCCAGTGAAACATGGCTGACAACAATGACGTTCTGTTCACAGAGTGATTTCATTTTGTCATTTATGTCTTCCATGTTAATTCAATCTGCCTTATTTTTTTCTTGATCTTTTTTTAAAAAAGGATTCACAAGTCAGGTTGCGGAATGGCGCAATCACGTCCACCTAACAGAAAGTAGGTCTTGAGTTGAGGTTTGAGTCCCGGGCTCAGTGAGGGTAGTTCACGTGGAGTGTGCACGTTCTCCCTATGCTGGTGTGGGTTTCCTCTGGGTATACCGGGTTCCTCCCACAGTCCGAGGATGTGCACGTTTGGCTAACTGTCTGTTTCAAATTGGACCTAGTTATTAGTGTGAATGTATGAAGTTGTTTGTACTCTGCCTTTGCCCAGAGTTGGCTGAGATAGGCTTCAGCCTCCCTGAGGATTAAGTGGTTTGGCAAATGAATGAATGAGATTCACAAGTCAAACATTATTAGTCACAGCAATACAAGCCTTGAAAGGGTGAAGGTTACCACATACCTTGCTCCAAAGTGCACAAACAGTTTATATGTTTAGGTGGGTCATATATTAGTGGCCAAATTCATTACCCAGAGGTACTCCAAAGCAAGCCAGCTATGCTAAACTCATCCACAATATTTATCCCAAACATGGAGGGATGCGATTCACATCTCTTTCCCAGCAAAGAACATTCCACCATCATTCTTCCTTCATGTAGGAAGCCATACCCAGTTATCTGTACAACTATGATTTAATGTAAAGCATCCCAAACAGAGTTTTCTCCATTCCTTCTGTGGGCCACGGAAATAGCAGCTAATTTTATTAACAACAAAATACCGGACATAGAACATGAATCAAAATGGGTCTGCGTTCTGCTTGAGAGTCCAAGCATTGCCCAAACACAGTCATGGAAAAAAGTGGTGTATTTGGAGAGGTTTTGGGGGCAATACATAGCTGGGATGCTGAAGCATGCGGCTGTTATTGTATAAGGAGGTGATGAGAGACAGGAGAGCCGTAAAGACAATATGAGCATAAGTTCAGTCTGCCAGGATTTGAAAGCACCTTCTATAGGAGTCAGCACTCATATCACAGTGTGTCTAATGTCACAGAAATCAATGCATCCCTGCAGACATTAATGGAAGACTTCCCGGTACTCACTCACAACAACGTTTGGTAAGAGTTCCCCTAGGATTCATTACAGATAAATTAATACAGAAATGTTAAGTTGCCCAGTGGAGCTTTTGTTCAGCGACTTGTTTTATAGTATGCCTATTATGCCTATAACTCAGATCATGGAAACGTAAATGCTTGTTGAAGCTTTTGGGGGGACTACGTTGGCTCACTGGGATAGCCTCACTCATCAGCTTGGTGGACTGACTTCATTCATACCCACTTTTTCCTATTCGGGTTGCAGGGAGGCTGGAGCCCATCCCACCTGACACCCTGAGCAGCTTATCAGTCCATCACAGAGCCAACACACACAACCATACACACTCACACTTAGGAAAAGCCAATTACCCTAATGTGCATGTCTTTGAACTCCGGAAGGAAACCGGAGTTCCTGGAAGAGACCCACGTAAGCACAGGGAGAGCATGTAAATGCTAAACAGATATGCCTTTGCAGCCATGGGGCTTGATCCCAGGACCTTCTTGCTGTTAGGCAGGAGTGCTAACCACTACCCCACTGCGCCACCCAACTGCTGTTGTATAAGACAAAAAAATAAATGAATCAAAAACATCAGAAGATTTCATTGAGTTAGTGACTAAAACAGTCCTTACATGTCGTGTGGTTTAAAATTAAAATAAATACCTTTAAAATTCCCACTGAGGGGAAAATAAAATAAGAGCCATTAATGGAGATTTTTTGAGTTCAGTTTTATTTAATATGGCTTTACTTTGTATTTCACTAGTGGCCAACTTTTCCAGCATAGCCTTTTGGATTAGTAACAATTCACATGACTCAACAATTATTAAGTGATTATCTTTTCTTGTGGCTTTATTCATAAAAAATTTAATAAAATTCATCCACAACTCTAAACATTTTTACCATGGGAGACTATGTCCTATTTAACTACGTTCCTCCATGTCCTATACTCATCTTCATACATATTTTTCTGTCCGTGCCCCTTGTACTTTCTCCCCTTATTTGGGCATATCCAGCACACTTCTCTGTCTTTCCCTCTCTCGCTCTCTCTGTCACCATGTAATTCTCACCCCCAGCAGCAGAGAGGCTGACTCACCAGCTTCCTCATTAAGCCCTTGCCAAATCTCAGAGATTGAACTAGAGGGGAACGAAAGAGAGAGAGAGGGAGAGAAAGAGAGAGAGAGAGAGAGAGAGAGAGAGAGAGAGAGAGAGAGTGAGATGCTTCCAGCATCTCTACAAACTTTTGTGACACACTGGAGGTCACACAGACAGCCATAAAACATTGGGATATGGTTTGTGCACCAGTTCCAATTTTCTTCTGGCCTGTTCTGACCCACACACCCGCTAGCAGGATGGAAGATGTTGCAAGAAACTCAGTTGTTGTTTTCAGTCAAAAAATAAAAAAATAATAAAAATGCTATCTTGCCTAAAATCAGACCATTGTTTATCTGTCCTTGGAGAATCTGACCAATGACTTACTGTGGGAGGCTTGGCCAAGCCTATTGTCAGTATGGATTAGAAAAAAAAGTAGTTCATAAAGAACATGGTAAACAACAATGTATGTTCAGTAAAATGTATTTAAACAACTTGCATTGCACAATCCAGTCTTACTCACCCAGCAGCAACTTTCCAGTGCCTGCCACGGCAAGGTTAGAGCTTGTCAGCATCGTCTGTAAGCTGCAACATGTAGACCCAGACCCTGCTGAACATGGCAGCTCAACTGCTTATTCATTATCCATCTGTAACCTCCCAGAGAATTTTCCCAGAAGCGACTGTAGACATAGACCCTGTGTCCTTGCTGTCATCTGAAAAGGATGACTGTACAGAGGGCCCTGTTGCACAAGCTTGCAGAATGTAAGTTCTCAGTCCCTAAATCATTGATTTCAACCCATGGTGGCCGGCAAGTCTTTGATTTCTTTACTGGGAAACTCAGAGGATTGGGCTTATTTAACCGTGTACCAGGGACTAAATCTGTCTGCTGAGTTTCTTGTGTTGTCAAAAGCAAAGCTACGGTGGGGGAATGTTCTAAAGAGGACAGAGGAAGAGCGCAAGCAAGACAGCAAAGCAAAGTGAGAAATGGAACTCTAACCTGAACTACTATAAACAAGCGATCAGATGTTAAAAAATAATAGTCATATACAAAAAAGCACAGCCACTGAAGAGAAGAAGAGAATAGCTTTGGAGGATAGGTTACCTGGAACTCCAAATATGGTCATAAACGTATAGTCAAGAGGAAGAAAGGGAATGATGGTACTATGTATTACAAATACTGCATATGTCACTAACTGCATGAAAGTCTCACCAATCAATCAGTATTCAGATTATTATCCATCCATTGATATAACTATTATCTATACCGCTTATCCATCAGGGTAGCGAGGGAAGCTAGAGCCAATCCCAGTGACCTCTAGAGTTAATATAGTATCATGTAAAATATGTTTGCATCTTTTTTTTTCCCCCATCACAAATTTTCAAATATTCGACTAAGCATCAGGTCCATCCATTCAAGCAGTGACATAAAAAAATCTATGTCTACCTGCATAGAAATCTATGGCCTTCATGTTTATAATGGCTGCTACTGATTGCATAACTCTAAAGAAACATTGCTGCATTTTAAAGCATCTACTTTATAAGAAGAAAAATTACTTTCAGTTGTTTAGCCTTCAAGTTTCTGTGACTTGTGAATGACTCTATTTCGAGCATCAGTAAAGACTGCTTGTATCAAAACTCTGCTAAAAAAGAGAAACTTGGATACCATCAACCTTTACAATTATAGGCCTATTTTTAAATCTCCCATCCTTCAGCAAGGCTATTAAAAATAGTTTTCAGTCAGATCAGTGATTACTGGAACTTAAATGGTCACGTTGATGACTTTTTTCCTCACACAAATTATTAGTAAATGACATCTGTATGAATACAGACTTAGGCAAAATATCTGACTTAGTACTGCTAGACATCAGATGGTTCAGGGATGTATTTAACACACAGGGGTTTTCTTTTTTCCTTTCTTTCTTTTTTCTTTTTGCTCTATTAGCACTTATGACTCAGTCAAAGCAATCAAGTCATGTGGAGTCCCACAAGAATGGATTCTTGGGCTTCCCTTGTTCAAGAGCACAAGATGGCTTCTCATAGCTATGTAGACCACACTAAGATATATCTAGATCTTTCACCAAATGATGAAATAGTTCAGTAATAATACTGTTTGAGCAAAAAGACGTAATGTTGTGACTTTTTTATTATAAGGCCTTTATATTAGCTTCCATACTATATTAGCTACAGAACTGAGTTTCAAAGTATTATTCACTGTTTATACATCACCTAATTGTTTGGGTACTAAATATATCTTTGCTCAATAAAAGTTGGCTGAATATAAGGCTGGTTGGTCTCTTAGATCAGCAGGAGCTGATCAGCCCAAATCTGACACGAAACAGGGTGAAAATCCATTTAGCCATTATGCTGCCTACTGCTGGAACCAGCTCCCCTTGAAGATCAGACCTGCCCCAAGTGCTGCCAGCTTTAAAAAGAATCTAAAAACTCCTTTGCTTTCCACTGACTTCAACTAATCATCTGGCTTTACTTTTACCATTGTAAAAACCTGCACTTTTATCTGTTCCCATTATCTTTGTAATGCTTGAGTTCTTTTAAAGTACTTTTTAAATTTTTTTATACTTTAAATATAAAAATAATTTATATATTAAAGTATATAAATATACTTTAATTTTATTTAATAAATTTTTACTTTTATTATTATTTTATTCAGGTTCTTGGTTACATTTGCAGTGATATCTGTGTGACAATGTGCTAATGTCCATAAATAAACTTGACTTAATATAGCAGTAATGAGCACAATGAGTCAAATTACAGGTCTAAAATTCGGAAAATTGATATTTACTAAGGCCCTGTTATGGTCTGGTGAGCTATTCATTGGGCAAATCTATATAGCCCCTCCTGTGCCCAGAGTTGACTGGGATGCGTTCCAGCCTCCCTGTGACCCTAGCAATGGAAAAAGTAGTTTTGAAAATGAAACAAAGCAAGAAATTTCCAGAACCTTTTAGTCAGTCAGTCATTTGGACCATCATTTAGATAGACAGTAAGTCAATGAGACAGTCAGTCAGGTAGTCAGTCAGTGATTAAGTGATTAAGTCGTGTCAGTCAGTCAGAGAATCAGTAAGTAAGTCATTCGCTCAGTCAGACAGTCAGTCAAATGTTCAGTCACTGAGTTCGTGAGATAGTAGTGAGTCACCTATCAGTCAGTAACTCTGGCAGATGGTAGTGAATCACTGGTCACTCAGTGAGTCTGTCAGACAGTAGTGAGTCATCTGTCAATCGGTGAGTCTGGCAGACAGAAGGTGAGTCACCTGTCAGTCACTGAGTCTGTCAGACAGTAGTGAGTCAGCCTGTCATTTAGTCAGATATTCAGGGAGTTAGTCAGACAGTCACTCAGACAGACAGACACATTCTGTCAGTGACTCAAATCAGTGACTGTAAGAAATGTGCATAGTGTAATCTAGCACCCAGACAGACAGTCAGATAGTGATTAAGTCAGTCAGAGAATAAGTCAGTAAGTCATTCTGTCAATCAGACAGTCAGTCAAAAGGTCAGTCAGTTAGACAGTAGTCAGTCAGCCTTTCAGTTAGTCAGACAGTCAGTGAGTCTGCCGTACAGTAGTAAGTCATGTGTCAGTCAGTGAGTCTGGCAGACAGTACTGAGTCACCTTTTAGTCAGTCAGTCATTTAGACCATTATTTAGATAGACAGTAAGTCAATGAGATAGTCAGGTAGTCAGTCAGTGACTAAGTGATTAAGTCATGTCAGTCAGTCAGAGAATCAGTAAGTAAGTAATTCGGTCAGTCAGACAGTCAGTCAAAAGGTCAGTCACTGAGTTCGTCAGATAGTAGTGAGCCAGCCTTTAGGTTAGTCAGATAGTCGGTGAGTCTGTCAGACAGTAGTGAGTCACTTTTCAGTCATTTAGTCTGTCAGACAGTAGTGAGTCACCTGTCAGTCATTGAGTCTGTCAGACAGTAGTAAGTCACCTGTCAGTCACTGAGTCTGGCAGACAGTAGTGAGTCACCTGTCAGTGAGTCTGTCAGACAGTAGTGAGTCACCTGTCAGTCAGTGAGCCTTGCAGACAGTAGTCACCTATCAGTCATTGAGTCTGGCAGACAGTAGTGAGTCACCTGTCAGTCACTGAGTCTGTCAGACAGTAGTGAGTCACCCGTCAGTCATTGAGTCTGGCAGACAGTAGTGAGTCACCTGTCAGTCAGTGAGTCTTGCAGACAGTAGTCACCTGTCAGTCATTGAGTCTGTCAGACAGTAGTGAGTCACCCGTCAGTCATTGAGTATGGCAGACAGTAGTGATTCACCTGTCAGTCAGTGAGTCTGGCAGACAGTAATGAGTCACCTGTCAGTCAGTAAGTTATGCAGAGAGCAGTGAGTCACCTGTCAGTCAGTAAGTCTGTCAGACAGTAGTGAGTCATCTGTCAGTTAGTGAGTCAAATCAAAAGGCATGGATACACTTAATACAATGAGTCAGTATGTCAGTCAGTGAGTCAGTCAGTGAATCAGTCTGTTGGCTAGCCAATATATCAGTGAGTCAGTCACAGAGTCAGTGAGTAAATCAGTCAGTCAATGAGTCCCATTCAGTCAGACAGTGAGTCAGTCAGTCAGTCAGTCAGTGAGTCAGTCTGCCAGTCCGTGAGTAACATTCATTCAGACAGTGAGTCAGTCAGTCAGTTAGTCAGTCAGTCAGTCTGCCAGTCAGTCACAAGCACAGAGATGACATTTTAGATTGCAATGGAGAACCATTTGTTAGAGTTTCATTTACCTCTTCATATTTGAATCTCATTACCATAACTGTGTTTGAAGCGTTTCAAAAGCAATTTTCCACCAAGCCCCCCTTTCCCTTCTCACTGAGCTGTTTTGCCCTCTATTTCATTACAGAGGCATGTGCAATAAAATAATTAGTGCAGTGTAGTCCAGGCCTGAGCACGCATGCTCTGAGTCTCTCTAATCCTTAATAAGGCTGGCCGATGAGTCATCAACAGGAATGAGAGAAACAGAGCATGCGAGAGAGAGAGAGAGAGAGAGAGAGAGAGAGAGAGACAGGAAAGGGGGAGAGAGGGAGAGCGAAACAGAAATGGATAGGTATAGATAATTATATGAAGGGCAACAGAGGATAAGAGACCTTTTACAAATAAAGATGTAGCTGTAATGTAGGAATATCCAACTCAGTAAAGCTTTCAATCACACACATTTAGCCATCTATTTTTTAATAAACAATAAGGGTCATCAACAGAAAGATGACACTGTGGGCATTAAAACCATGCGTACAAAAAAAAGGTAGCAACGGAAACAGAAGTAGATGTCTTGTAAGACGGCATGTAAGATGATATCTTAAACTTTTATTTTTCTTACTGTAGAAAAAACTTAAAGTATTTCTTTAATCCTTTAAATAGTAGCAGGTGGTTTTGCAGGATGGTGAGGATCTTGATCAGAGATAGGGTGAGAAGCTTGGCCATCCGGGAGGTGCTCGGAGTAGAACCGTTGCTCCTTCATGTTGAGAGGAGCCAGTTGAAGTGGCTCGGGCATCTGGTTAGAATGCCTCGCGAACGCATCCCTGGGGTGGTTTTTCAGGCACATTGTACCATGACGAAACCCCAGGGTTGACCCAGAACACGCTGGAGGGACTACTTCTCTCGGCTGGTCTGAGAACGGCCCGGAAGAGCTGAAATTAGTGGCTGGGAAGAGGGACATCTGGACCTCACTGCTTAGGTTGCTGCCCCCGTGACCCGACCCCGGATCAAATGGAAGAAGATGATGATGATGATGATGATGATGATGATGATGATGATGATTTATGCACCATGTAAATCACCAACACTGAATGGGTGAGATAGTGTGGGTGAGACTGCAATGTTCTTCTCATTTAAGTTAATAATGTCGATTAGATGGAACCCGAATAAGACAAAGAAAAATAATGTTGATATGGTAATGTGCAATTTGTTTTATTTATTCTCTCTTTACTTATAGCTACATGTAGCCAGTGAAAATCTCAGCACTACCAAACTAAACAGATTGCATCCTTCAATGGCCAGCCAGCACACTCATACAGATTCGAGTGAGGGAGCAAGAGATGCATGAAAGGAGTGAGAGAAATGAGGGAAGCGTTACCCCAATCCCGTTCAGCAGGCGTCAGTCATGCTGGAGTGTTGAGAGCTGGAAGGGGAGGGGTGGTCGGGTAGGAGTGGCTCTTTTGTCTCTGAAGCCGGTCATCTCATCCAGGAGAGAGCATGAACCCGATGTGATGACGCACATAAGTTGCTCTTGTAATTCTGCCCATGTGGAAGAAGAAGAAGCAAAAACAACAACAAAAGGAGCTATACACTTCAGTCCTGTGTTGCTGCCTACTTTGCAGGAACGCAAAGGTTTGTAAAAAAAAAAATAATAATAAAAATTGAAAGGGATGAGAGGAGGAAGGTATAAAGGCATGGTGAAGATCCTCTCTTCCAGAGTCATGACACGCAGGCAAGTTCGAGAAGCTCAGAGGTAAAAGGAGCGAAGCGGGAATCAAAGCTTGATGAATAAAGATTCTTGCATCCTCTTTTCGAATGTCAATCTCTTTGCAGCGTTTTGATCCTGGAGCTCATTTCTTGTTGATATTCATAGCTCTTCTGATGAAGGTGTGCAGTCTCTTCTTTCCAACAGCAACACTCAGCAGTCAAAAGAATACTATATGAGCTCAAGATGTTTCTCATAATATACTTGGCAGTACAGAAGCCTACATTTTTCAGGACTGACTGATCAATGGGTCCAACTATTAAACTATACATTTTAAGCTTTGGGCAGCATGGTGGTGTAGTGGTTAGCACGTCCATCTCACAGCAAGAAGGTCCTGGGTTTGAGTCAGGCTTGGTGAGGGCTTTCTTGTGTGGAGTTTGCATGTTCTCCCCATACTTGGGTTTCCTCCGGGTGCTCCAGTTTCCTCCCACAGCCCAAAGACATGCACATTAGTCTAATTGGGTATCCCAAATTGCCCCTAGGTGTGAATGTGAGTATTTATGTTGGCCGTGCAATGGTCAGGCAAGCTGTTCTGGGTGTATGCCACCTTTTCCCAGAGTTGGTTGGGACGGGTTCCAGCCTCTCCACAGCCCTAATGAAACATAAAGCAGCTTGAAAACTGAAATCAAATGAAATTATGTGTTATTGATAAGACATTTTACAGTATCCATAATACTTCTCATTGAAAAAACCTATAAGCCTATACCTGCTAAATCCTATTAGGGTCGCGGGGAGGCTGGAGCCTATCTCAGCTGACACTGGGCGAAGGTGAGGTACACCCTGAACAGCTCAGCAGAACGTTGCAGGACCAACACACACACACACAACAATTCACACTCACTGTGCATGCCTTTGGACTATGGAAGGAAACCGTAGTACCAAGAAGAAACTCACGCAAGCACGGGAAGAACATGTAAACTCTACACAAAAATACCTGAGCCCGGAATTCGAACCCAGGACCTTCTTGCTGTGAGGCAGACGTAGTAACCACTATGCCACTGTGCCGCCCCCAAAATGAGCATCATTGATTTAATAAAATAGTAAAGTTTTTATTTATTATTGCAGTATAATTCTTCTCTAACTCTGTAATTATCACTTCATTCATAATCAATCAAACCACAATGTACTATCATGCCAAATCATTACTTTATTTTTACTTACTGAGTAATTGTCCAGTATTTATTATTAGTTAATAAATGTGACTTGGGTGTTAATATACTGTAGTATGAGTCACTTGTTTGTGCTTAGTCCTCAGTCCCTCCTTAGACATGCTCACAAGGCAGCTTTACAGAAATCTGGATGTAGATTGAGAGCCTTAATAAGCAAACCAGAGGCAACAGGACCAAAGGAAAAGTCACAGAGACAACATAAGAGAGAAGAGTACCCATCTTTGCAGTGGGGAGGCTGGAGCCCATGTCAGCTATCCCTGGGTGAAAGCGGGATACACACTGATCAGCTCACCAGTCCATTGCAGGGCAACACACAGACAACCATGCACATTCATTTTCACACCTAGGGGCAATTTGGAACAGCTAATTTGCTTTTGTGTCTTTGGACTGCAGGAGGAAACCGGAGTATCTGGAAGGAAACCCATGCAAGCACAGGGAGAACTCAGGAACCTTTTTTTGCTGTAAGGCGCACTACTACACTACTGTCCCGCCCAGCCATTTTTTGGGGTGGTAATAAATAATGGGATTACAAATCATGTAAGTAGTGGTTAGAGTCAGCTGGGATTGACTCCAGTGTTCATGTGACCTTAAACAGGATAATGAATGAATATTGGCAAGAAGAGTCCTGAGATGAGTAGACGACAGCCTTTACGATTACAGCGGACATTCTTCGTTACAAATCTACAGTATCCAAAGCAACTTTTAATTCATCTTTTACAATGCAACACATGTGATATTAAGAGACTGGAGAATAGAGAGCAGTGATGAAGAACCATTGTGTATGAATGACTGAATCCGTGACAGACGAGTCAGTGTGAAGCTGTTGCCTAGGGAACGGTCTTGTGTTTCATCAACATTTCAAAAATGACATTTTCAAGAAAACATTGAAAAGTTTGCACTCACACAAGTGATTAATCACACAAGTGATTTCTGTGCCACAGTGAAACTACGGGCAAAGCTTCCACCTCTTATTTCTCTTTCTGTCTATCTCTCTTTGAGACATATACAAGTGAACTATTAGATACAAGGAACGATTCAATTTCAAGCACCTTTGTTGGTTGATTGTTTTGGCATAGCATCGTGCTGCTTTTAATGAACCTTCCCTCTGGCTGTTCTCAAGTTGCCATGCCAACCGGTGGACTCTTCCATTCAGTTCTGATCGCCTTGACAACCGCTCCTCTTCCTCCTCTTCACGCCACGGCCCAGATGAGACTGGGCGCTTGGCACATTCCTGGATTCTGATTGGATGGAACTGCAGCGCTATGGAGCCTTGCAAAATAAACAGCAGACTAAACCAAATGCTCTGCTCGCTGCACAGTTTGCTTTTGCTATGTTTGCAGTAATGTGGGAACGATGAGTCAGACACGGCATACTGCACAGTTTTCTGATGCCTCGCATATGGATCCATCCATACCTATACACTGTGAGCAATGCGTGAAGAGTCTTACTCAGACTGTGTTCTGCACATAATTTCTAATCAGGCCTGACACAGTGTTTGTAATGGCAAACTGGCTTTTACTTGATTTGACGATTTGTGATGGAATATTTTTCATGAAGCATCAATAGATAACAATAACACAGCTTGAGATTCTGCACGGCTTGATATTTGTCAGTTTGCAGAATAACAGTGCGTTTAGAGTGAAAACAGATGCAAGTCATCTGATCGAGCCCATTCAGAATGACTATATCACTCACCGCAGTATATGACTAACACTTAATGCCACCTCTAAACATGATAAATATGTTTATATTGATATATTTTAGTTCTGAATTGTTGTTTCGTGATGTATTTTTGTTAGTCCTCTGTTATGTCACAAGCAGACAATAGAAGTGTATCTCAAACGGTCAGGTTTCAATATTCACTTATAAAACCAAATGAGCATCAGCTTCTTTTCTCACTCGACATTTTTTAGAAAAATTCGATATCATTTATTCATTCATTTGTCAAACCACTAAATCCTATTAAGGTCACGGCGAGCCTGGATCCTATCTCAGCCAACACTGAGTGTCAAGGCTGGGTACACCCTGAACAGCTCACCAGACAATCGCAGGGCAATACACACACAACCATTCACACTCACCCTCACACCTAGGGGAATTTTGGAATAGCCAATCAGCCTAATGCACATGTCTTTGGACTGTGGGAGGAAAATGATGTACTTGGAGTAAACCCCATTCATCTCAGGGCCATCACACATACAGCCAAGAAGACCCTGGGCTACTGCTCAGGTGGTCAACTGGTCAAGCCCTAGTACCAGCAGGCTGCCAACACGGGACCCTTGAGCACCGAAAAGTTGTGCCAAATGCCGTAAATGTAAAAAATGTAAACGTGCAACCATTCACACTTACACCAAGAGGCAATTTGGAACAGGCAGTTCCAAACTGCCTAGTATGCATATCTTTGGACTGTAGGAGAAAACCGGAGTACCCAGATTAAATCCACGCAAGTATGGGGGAACATGCAAACTCCACACAGAAACATCCACACTGAGCCTGATACTTGAACCCAGGACCTGCTTGCTGTGAGGCGGACATGCTAACCACCCCCACTTAGTAACATGTTCACAAGAAATGTAACACAGGCGCAGCAGGAGGGACTCTAAGTTCCAGACTGCAGTACAGTGCAGAACATGACACAGCAGGGACTCGGCTCTAGTTAGAAAAAAAAATGAATGGTTCAGTGTTGTATAAATTACTTGGTATTAATTTGAGTAAAGTTCTGCAGGAGGGTAGTAAAAAACAATCCCCTTTGCATTTCTATCCACCAATAATAGGACATGTTGAGAGACAGAGAGACCGCCGAGTGTACCACTAAGCTGTCTACTCATTACATGGGACATCTCACCATAGAGCATGGCTGTAGCACACTCTTTAGGCATAAGTCTCACTGGAACTTCTAGCCAAGGTGGGTAATGCCATGTAGGACAAAATAGTTAGTGCAGGGCAAAGCATTGTGGGTAATTTAGTAAACTATTATTCATTCATTCATTCATTTTCTGAACCGCTTATTCCTAATTAGGGTCGCGGGGTGGCTGGCGCCCATCTCAGCCGACTCTGGGCGAGGGCGGGGTACACCCTGGACAGCTCGTCAGGCCATCGCAGGGCCAACAGTCACACAACCATTCGCACTCACACTCACACCTAGGGGTGATTTGGAACAGCCAAT
>JAQMYF010000014.1:5253329-5269187 GCA_030014195.1 Neosilurus mollespiculum | reverse complement strand
ACACAACCATTCGCACTCACACTCACACCTAGGGGTGATTTGGAACAGCCAATTAGCCTACTGTGCATGTTTTTGGAGTATGGGAGGAAACCGGAGTACCCAGAGGAAACCCATGCAAGCACAGGGAGAACATGCAAACTCCACACAGAAACGCCAGAGCTGGGAAACGAACCCAGGACCTTCTTGCTGTGAGGCGGACGTGCTAACCACTACGCTACCGTGCCGCCCAGTAAACTATTAACCAAAGTAAAAAAAAAAAACAACGTATTGATTGATTGTTTTTTTATTAACCTAAATTTCATTGAAATGAATCTTGAAAACAACTTTATGCTCAATTGTTCAGTGCCCAGCCTTCGTCCAGTGTCGGCTGAGATGGGCTCTGGCCTCCCAGTGACCCTAATAGGATTAAGCTGTCTGGATAATGAAATGAGTAAATACTGAGTATATTTTTGAGGGTGGTGCAGTGGCACACAGATGACTGGTTCACCATTAGCTTGTATGGGTTTCCTCTAGGTACTCCGGTTTCCTTCCACGATCCAAAGACATAACTGTTAGGTCAAGTGGCTACTCTAAATTGTCCATAGGTGTGAATGTGAGTGTGGCGGTTTATGTCTGCATCAGCCCTGTGATAAGTTGGCGGCCTGTTCAGGATGTACCCCGCCTCTCGCCTCAATTCAGCTGGGATTGGCTCCAGCCTCCCCCGTGACCTTTATAGCTAAACAGTAGATAATGGCTGGGTAAACTATATTGTTGATTTTATTATATGTACTTAAACATTTTTAATCACTAACATATGTGTAAAGAATTTGTAAGATTGTCTTTTGAGCTCTGCTATTGATGCTGAAAATGAGACTACTCGTTTTATATAATTACGAAATAGCGGCTTCAAAGGCCTTGCAGTTTTGTATAAGCAGAACCCAAAACAATGCCTCCAAAGGCGCTGAGCAGTTACATAAACAGAATTCTTGCTGTGAATGAATTCATTCAACTCCAAATTGAACATGCGCTTGACACACAGTGTGCAGTGGTTTGAAATAGAAGCTCATCACCAAGAGAAATTAAGATGAGCAGTATTATAGTTTCCAGTCGCACTTCCTGGCATGTCCTCCAAACAGTTTCAATCAAAAATACCACTTGGCCCTGCTGTGCACCAAACACCTGTCAGCTCAGAATGTAGTAGTTTACGCTAGCACGAGGCTACAGCCTAGCTTGGGCCAGACCTTGATTTCTGCACTGGAACATTCCTTAAATCTGACATAAATGAATTCCAGCAGCATCAAGGTCACAAGCAAGTCCGAGATGGCTGACATCACTATTTCTAGCTAAAGACAGAACCTGTGTATTGTGTGGATGGAAAAGGGGTCATCAAACCTAGACATAATCTGTTATTGTTATATCATCATCATCATCATCACTATCATCATCATCATCATCATCATCATTTTCTGAACCGCTTAATCCTAATTAGGGTCGTGGGGAAACCTTAATGTAGCATTTTGAACAATGGTAGGGTCGTGGACATGCCCCAAAGGAGTAAGTATGTAAAGTTTGATGAGGATTGGCAAAGTCTTTCTTGAGATATTGCCTGGAAATTGTTGGATGTGTGAAAAAAAAAAAGAGAGAAACACAGAAACACATACGGTTTATTGCCTGAGATGTCTAATTAGGTGCAAAGGTTTGTATTTCCCTGAGTTTTTGGATGGAAAAAAGCATAATCAGCCTCCTATTTTACAGTCTATAGACATAAAAATATTTCCAATAAATTTTATAGAGCCAAATATATAAATTTTGCTGTTCAAAGAATATAAAGGAATTTAGAGGAGGTAACTTAAGAGTATTTTGAAGTGAATATGTGATATATATTTTAATCAATGTGAATTTTCTAAATAAACAGCTTTGACAGTAGATTAATATACATGAAACTGGAATAGGCCTGCTTATCAGAAGGCCCAGCACTAGTGTGGCCAAAAATCAATAAATAAATACATTTGAAAACCTGGTGTTCATGGCCAGCTCAAAACAGCCGAAAGGGAAAACTTAAAGATGTGCTAGCCTCGTTATTTGATCCTCTGACGTCATCTAACACAGCTGATGATACTTATGGGTCAGAAATGTGTTTGAAATGTGTATTTTGATGGTTATCATCTATTTCTTTGCATTTCCTTTTAGCAGAAGAGTATGCCAACATTTTTGTAACTGGTGGTGTAGTGCTTAGGGTGCTGGGCTCATGATCAAGAGGTCGTCGGTTCAAATCCCCGTTTGACTCCCATCCTGGGCAAGGTCTTTACCACAAGTGAGCTTCTATCCACCTAGCACTATAAATGGGTACCAGTAAAAATATACTGGGAAAGTAACCCGTGATGGACTAGCATCCCATGTAGGAGCAGTTGAACTCCTAGTCACTTCACACTGCGCCGGTCCTGATGAGCCAGTAGGCTCGGGTGTAAAAAGTCCAACAGATCTCTACCTATGCCAATGTTTGTGTGCAACCTTTTGTAAATCTTTTAGTCTGTTTGCGTAGACTGAGAAAAGTATTTTTCCATTTCCACAATGAGGCACTTCGTGAAGCCACAAAAACATGATATTTTCACTTCCTCAGATTGTGATCAATTGAATACGGCCCCAAAAGTTAGGAAGCTGAATCATAGACAAAGTAATGAGTCGCCGATGAATACAATTCCCTATGAATGGTGTCATGTATTACGTAGCTCCTGGTTTTACTCCCTTCAGGAAATGGTGGCAACAAATATAGAAGCAGACCTTTTACTCTATTAGTCTTCCTGTCAGAGCCCTGGGCATGGATGATGAATTATTCAAACTGTAATTAAGCCACAGATTACGATTAGTGACTGCATGACGAATCAGGGCATAATGTTGGGAAATCATGGCTGAATACTGAACACTATAAAGAATATCCATGCAGGTTATGGTCTGCTTGTAATGGAACGAGACTCACCCAACAACTGGACGAAGGCAGGATACACCCTGAACAGCTCACCAGACCAACACACACAACTATTCACACTCACATCTAGGGGCAATATGGACGAGCCAATTAGCCCAATGTTCATGTCTTTGGACTGTGGGAGGCAACCAGAGTACCCAGAGAAAACCCATGCAAACCAATTCCACACAGAGCCCAGGACTCAAACCCAGGACCTTCTTGCTGTGAGGTGGACGTACTAACCACTGCGTCACCATGTCATCTGAGCATAACTTTAATACCTCAATATGTATTACTCATATACCAATGAAAAGGCACATTATCCAGTAACTTATTAATTCACCAACTTCAGGTACACTGAACATGTACATTCTGTACGTGTGCGAAATACACTGCTCGGCCAAAAAAAAGTCACACACTCTAATATTTTCATGGAGAGCATTTAGCATCTCAGCATGTAATCTCCATGATATTGTTGCTCCAGAAGATCAGGTCGAGGCTCAGCAAATGAAGTCAGCTGATGAGCTGAATGTACTAAATGAGCCTCCCCGCGACCCTAATTAGGATTAAGCGGTTCATAAAATGAATGAATGAATGCTTCAGGGAGCATGAGGAATCATTTTCACCTATGTATTTGCACCACAGAGTCCTGACCTTAACCCTGTTGAAGGTTTTCCGGATGTGCTGGAGAAGACTTTATGGAGTGGTTCAGTTTTCCCCTCATCAATTCAAGACGTTGGTGAGAAACCCGACACTGGATGGAAAAAATGTTATGTAGAAGCTAAAGGCTCTCCAAGTAAATATTAGAGTGTGCAACTTTTTTTTGTCCGGGCAGTGTATAAGTGTGACCCACCAACAGGTCCAGGGAGTTTTAAATTGTTATGGTGAAAGTTAAAAATAAATCTTCGTTCATCTCCTCAATATTGTGAATGATTCATCAGTATTAATAACTGATTGTTTCTTTTGCACATCCGTAATTTAAATTCCGGTGGGTTTTATGCCCTGTGTGTGTACTGATATTTGACATCCAGAATAAACTCAAATTGTTTTTAATTTAAAGAACCCTTACATTTTTAATAGGTGAAAACCATTATTTCTCAATGTTGATCATATTAAAATGTGTTTATAACAAGTTTTCATTAAATATGCTTCTCTCCTGAGGGTGTAATTTAACTACAGATGAGGTATGTGCCTCCAGAACCAAATATTCTATGGATAAAATTAAAATGAGCTAAAGTTAGTTAAAATTAATGAACTATAAGTGTAGGATGTTTTCTTTACAGGAAACTCTATCGGATTAACAAAAGTCATTGCTATTACCTTCATAATTTATTCTTCCATTCTTTATGAACCGCTTAATCTTAATTAAGGCTGCAGGGAGGCTGGCATCCATCTCAGCTGACTCTGAGCGAGGGCGGGGTACAACCTGGCAGCTCGCCAGGCCATTGCAGGACGAACCAAACCTGACAGCAACCCAATGGCCTACTCTTTATGAACAACAGCAGTGGTTCTTTTACATGCCTCTCACCATATACAGTGAGACATGGCTGGCCTTTGATAACCCGGTTAACTACACTGTAGGGGACAGCAGTGACAACTCAGTGATAGTGGGGTTTGAACCCCTGACCTTTGGATCAGTAAGCCAGCACCTTAACCACCGAGCCACTGCCCCACTTAAATAATTTAAGAAATCTAAATAGTGAATTAAAACTTTCTTCTATTCATAAATATGACCTGGTTTCACCTCTTGTGGCTTCATTAATCTATCTACAAAAATAAATATATTTCTCAATGTCCATATGTGCTGCATCATGTACTATTATAATACTATAATAGAATACAATACTCATACTAAAAATCAGTTATCATTTCATTCGTTCATTTAATCATTTCCGAACCGCTTAATCCTACTAGGGTCTCTAGGTCAACCAACTCTGGGTGAAGGCAGTAAACACCCTGAAAAACTCGCTAGTCGAACCCATGCAACCATTCACACTCACATTCTCACCTAGGGGCAATTTAGAACAACCAATTCAGTATGATCCTGGCATGTGCACGATTCAGATTTTACTACAGATCAGTATATATATATATATATATATATATATATATATATATATGCACACACACTCCCACACACACTCAGGTTCTGCAGTGGGCTTTCAACCCTCCCAGATAAAAACATACATGGAAACAGGAAGCATGAAAAGGGCATCATGGGTACGGAATGGAAAGTGAGAGAGTGAGTGAGTGTGTGAGTGTGTGAGGGTATATATATATTCCATTACTTGAGTGTGGTTCAGATTCAGAAACTACAGTCATCTAACCGTCTAACAACTTGTCTGCATCGTAGAAATTTCATCACTTTTCTCTTCTGTGGTCCCTCCCCTTCTGTTATGTAGCTAAGCTGAAGACCACTGATGGTTATTTCATTACGCTGCTATGTTTATATTTATGTCTAGGCCTCAACCGCTGCTTCTCTGTACATCATTTAATTTTTTTTTATCCCATGTCATCTTTTTCTTTTCTTTTTGTACTCTTTTTGCACTGTATCGTCTTCGCACTGTTTGCACATAGTTGTATACTTTGCACTTTATGTGGCTAGGTCCTAGACCTGTGTTGTTGTTGTTGTTGTTGTTGTTGATTTTTTTTTCCTTGAATTTGATCTTTGTTGTATGTTCATGTAGCACCTGGTCCTGGAGAAACCTTGTTTTGTTTCATTAAGTACTGCGTCACCTAAATATGGTTGAAATGACAATAAAGCCTCTTGAACTTGATGAGAAGTGTGCACTCAACAGTCTGACCCTTCTGAGTACACCACTGGGTGCTTAATGCACTGCATGTTGCTGAAGTTTAGATTGTGTACACACTTATGCACTTAAATTCGCAATAATAAGTACACAACACACACACACACACAAACACACACACACACACACACACACACAAACTAATCCACACTTACAACAAGATAAAATGAGTTGCTACAAACACGTTCACTGCCATCCGTTCAGCAACCGGCCGTTGAGGGGAAAACAGTGTTGGTTTCCTCTCAGTACTATGTGATAGTGGATAATGTAATAAGATGGCTGCTGTGAGTCATAGGTCAGCGGTAGGTGGGCGGAAAAGCGGAAAGCCTTAAAGCAGTGAGGGGATAATGAGGCCCCACACTGTTCTCCTGCACCTAACATTAAGAGTTATTGTCTATGGTTTGGTGAAGCAGTGGCAGAGAGAGGGGGTTGTGAATGGGCAGCTGGGGTGGCTGTGTGTGTGTGTGTGTGTGTGTGTGTGTGTGTGTGTTTGTATGATCTGCTTGAGAGGGAACACTGTGTTATTCCTGCCTATCACGTCACAAGCCCTGAATGACATTTCCTGGTCTCATGGCTTACACATAAGCTGGTTATGTTAAAAAAAAAAAAAAAAATACACAACACCGCTGCAAAAAGAGAGCACAAGGTATGCAATTTTTTGTAATGGTAGATAAGGTGTGGCACTTCACATGCGGCTGTAGTACCTCTTCAAACAACTTCTTTTCATCATTTCTCACCTCCGCCAACTCTGTCTCATACGGCCTAATTACAGTTCATTAGAAGAGGACGTCCCGGACTCTCACATGGTGACTTGCATTAGAAGTTCAGCTTAAAACGTGTAGCCTGCATACTGTGCAAACATTTATAGTGTTTCGGAAAATCCCTCTTTTCCTGTACACCTAGTGTCTAATGGTGGATAAGAGAGTTAAAGTGAGCGGCGATCAGCCCAGTACACTCGCCACATGTGTCCCAAACAATCACATATGGCAATCATGACCAGGCTTTGACATCCTGAGGAGGAGGGAGATGAAAAATGATAAAAATGATACACTATGATCTTGACATTCACCAAATCTCAACTCAATTAAGATCCTATGGAAGATTTTGGATTTTAGATTTCCAAGCTAGGTGTAGTGGTTAGCATGTAGGCCTTACAGCAAGAGTGGCACAGCAAGGCAGTGGTGACTTAGTGGTTAAGGCAATGCTGATCCGATACTGATCTGAAGGTCAGCGGTTCAATCCCCACTATCACCACAGTTGGGCCCTTGAGCAGGGCCCTTAACCCTCAATTGCTCAGTGGTATAAAAATGATAATTGCTTGAAAGTCGCTCTGGATATCCTGGAACCGAACCAGCAACCTTTAGGAAATGAACCAGCAAGAAAGTCCTGGGTTCAAGTCTTGGACTCGTTTGCATGCTCTCCCCCTGCGGTCGTGGGTTTCCTCTGTGTACTCAGGTTTCCTCCCACAGTTCAAAAACCTGCACATCAGGCTAATTGGCTGTTCCAAATTGCCCATAGTGTGAGTGTGAGTGTGAATAGTTGTGTGTTTTGGCCCTGAAATGGTCTGATGAGCTGTTCAGGATGTACCCCACCTTCGGCTGGAGTCGGCTGGAATAGGCTCCAGCCTTCCCGTAGCCCTAATAATCAATAAAACAGTTCGGAAAATAAAATAAATGAATGAAACTTTCATTATTCTGAAAGAGCTGTTCAGCTCATGGGAGACAGAAATACTAAACACTGTACCAACATGGCACTGTTTTATGCATTAGGAATGTTTTTGACCTTATAATTTTTAAAAGGTTAAATATTTTGTTCTAGCTTGGCTTTTCTCTTCACAGTTGGTCCCTTAAAAAAAAAATAAATAAAAACATCAAAAAGGTTTTATTTGCACAGTGGCATACAAATATTTCAGAAATACCTAAGTTTAAGTTTAAGGTCATACAAAAAATAATAATAATAATAAAAATAAGTTGCACAGCTAGTCACTGCAACATATTCTCTGGAGGAACTCATAACGGCTGTGTGTAGAACAGACACAACAGACACCCCACAACAGAGCCCTTCCCTGTCAGAAAGAGAGTCCAAAGAGAAACCTTTTTAAAGGCTAAGAGCCCTTAATTATCAAATGAACACTTAAAGAATGCGGGATGATTTGAGCGTGCATAGGCTTCCCGTGATAATGATGTTAGCCTAATACATTAGTAGCAAAAAGCCAGAGGCTGGAGACTGCAATGAAACTTTATATTCTACCCCAGAGCAAGTTGTATTGGCTGTTTAGGAGATATTTTTGGATACCTTTAAGATGCAAGTGCTGAAATTCATATTGATCGCAGGAATTTTCCACGTTGGTCTCGCCATCTCTGTAATTTTTCAGCATATAGGTGCCAAATAAGTACAGAAAACATAATTACACTCACATTTGTGAACCTTAGATGTAGCGGTAGCCCAAACAAATGTTGGTAATAAGGTAAGATACTGTGTAACCTACCAAAACGTGGGTGTGTGTATTAGAATTGGGGGTTATTACACTAGAAGGAAAGCTATGTGTTGGAAGGGATTAACTAAGCAGTCTCTTACAATACTCTACCTGTACAAAAGTCATGTAAAGTGTTAACACGCTGCCCTTTAAATAAATCGGAAATGAACAAAAATAAATTAATAAATAAATAAATAAATAAGGCAAAATTGACTTAGTGGGGGCAGTCGTGGCCTAACCGTTAGAGAAGCCGGTTTGGGACTTAATGGTTGCTGCTTTGATTCCCAAACCAGCAGGAAAAATGTGTGGGGGGGGTAAGCAGCACCTTCCCTTCCTCCACCTTCATGGCTGAAGTGCCCCTGAGCAAGGCATCTAACCCCCAACTGCTCTCCTCTCCAGGCGCTGCGTGGCAGCCCACTGCTCAGAGTGTGTGTGTGTGTGTGTGTGTGTGTGTGTGTGTGTGTGTGTGTGTGCTCACTGTTTACATGTATGTATGTGTGTACACTTTGGATGGGTCAAATGCAGAGCCAAAATTTCTCTTGCGGAATAAATACACTATATCACAGTATAGTGACAAAAAGACATTCTGTGTGTAGAGGGTCAATAAGTTGTGGCTAGCAGCGATTTCAATAGCACTCTTTTCATAGCTTTAACACAATTCTGACAGTATGATGTTCACCATTTTGATAATATCGTCATTGCAAAGTCATAAAAATATGCCTGAATCGACAAATGTATGAGTGCTATTTTGTTTATTTATTTGATAGATCCATACCAGTACTGGGCTACACTACATATAAAAATACTTAGCTTGATATGATATGTGACTTAGTTTTTGCGTTACCCTGCTGAAGCTGCCAAATTAGAAGCGGGCAGAGGAAAAAGAGACAGGTGGCTTTATTAATCTAAAAAATCTGGCTAAGGCTGCAGGTTTCATTATTATAACTTGGTAATGTTATAATGAAATGTCCCCCCCCTATTGGGGTCTGATGAACATTCATTCACACATGATTTCTCTTAATTATGCATTTATTGACCTAATTATGCAAATATATGCAAATAAGCAGATGGTTTTATTATACAGTCTGACAGATAATGATCCATAGATTCTTGAGTTGAAACTTCAGAAAGGATTTCTGTCTACAAAATCAAAAGCGTATGCAGAAAAGGGCACATAGCATTTTTCTCAGAGTATGTTACGCTGCCCTGTGATGCAGCACGAGCAGCACTTTAAAGACAAGTGATTGGCTGGCTTCACAATCCTTGGTTGATAGCCATCTTATGATTGGAGAGTGCCGGCTGGTGGGTGTAAATTTGTCATGAGCAATTTGAGGGGGGGGTTCAGATGGGGGAAAAAATTACATTTTCTAATCGCATCTTATTTTCTGAACCCTGTTATTCTTTATTAGTGTCACGGGGAGGCTCATCCCAGCCGACTCCAAGCAAATGCAGGGACCATAGGGCAAAGAAAAGTTCTATAACATCTGTTATATCAAAGAAAGAAAACTATTTTGTTAATGCCATTTTGAGCTTGAAGTTTTTTTCAGCTTGAAATGGAACCTAAATGGAAAATAGACTGCAGGGGTCCAAAGCTGGCTTACTAATTATGCATAGATTTTGGCGTGCACCAATCCCAGGTGGCGTACCTGTAAGACAAATCCGTATACCAAATTTCATCAAAATCTGAGCAAGCATTCTCAAGTTATCGTCTGGAAACCAAACTGTTGTGTTAAACAAATGAAGTCCAGCTGGCTCATTAATTAAGCGTGGATTTTGGCGTGCACCAATCCCAGGCAGGTCACCTGTGAGACACACCCGCATACCACATTTTATCAAAATCCGAGCAAGCATTCCTAAGTTATCATCCAGAAACCAAAGTATGACAGATGGATGGACGTTTAGACGCCACCCATTCCAATAGCTCCACCCACTATGTGACGGGAGCTAAAAAAGCCTCTGTGTACCAAAACACATCACTATTTGCTGGCAAGTGTATTCGTTAATGTTTCCAAAATATCCACAAAGCAACCAGTAGCAAAAGTTGTCGCGTGACCATCTGGCAGCTTTCGTGCGATATACGTATTTAAGCTGTAAAATATTCGCTTGCATGTGCAGTCGCAAAAAATTCCCAAAAAATTGATTCGCATCAGTTGCCTTTCTATCACACCTCTAGTGTGATCACCCCCTAACTTGAATGGGTACGTGGTAATCGCTGTACATTTCCACGTACATTATTTTACCTCTACAGAAATTTAGCCGATGTTTGCCTCACAGGTGCATTCACAGACTCACACATTTGCCAAACTGCTAAATCCTATTAGAGCCACAAGGAGGTTGAAGCCTATCTCAGCCAACACTAGGCAAAGGTGGGGTACACCATGATCAGCTTGCCAGACCATTGCATTGCAACACACACATACACAACTGAATGCACACAGACACACAGAGCTAGGGTTAATTTGGAACAGCCAATTAGCCTAATGTGCATGTTTTTGGACTGTGGGAGGAAATTGGAGTACCCGGAGAAAACCCACACAAGCAAAGGGAGAACATGCAAACTCCTCACAGAAACACCATCACTGAGCCCACGACTCAAACCCAGGACCTTCTAGCTGTGAGTCGGACGTGCTAAGTACTACGTCACCGTGCTGCTTATGGTTAATTGCAACATGACCAAACTTACATTGATTGGAAGCCGTGCCTTCCTGGAAACCAACACAGCTCTCCAGCTCTCATATATTCTACTGGAAGTGCCTGGAGGGCTTGTGGTATAATGACGGTTGACAAATCGTCCACGGTGAAGTCATTCCAAGGCACCACTTTAACGCAGAATATTTCACTTGACGTTCTTTGTCTATTAATTTATGTCTGTTTACCAAATAATGAACTGTAATTACAGAATAAAAATATGAAGATGTATAATAAGCCATGACTTTAGTTAAAGGGCTTGTGAGTTTTCTTAAAACAAAATGCAATAAAAAGTCTTTGTTCAGCCCGAATGATCTAGAATACTGTAGTACCATACATTTAGCAGGGCTGGTCATACTGAAAATATGCTTGCCGTAGACCTGAGCTTTATAAATATGTAAGACTTCACAAGGCATCACAGTGATAAATGCGCAGCCTGTAGATAAGCTCTCCCAAATTTATGACCAACATAACACCTCTGTCATGTCCCGACAAGACCGATAGACCTCCTCTGTCTATCTCTGAAGAGAGGTGAGATGGTTATCATACATGTATCAAACATGAAAGCTGTGCACAGTGCTTAAATATGGGTTCGTCAGAATACTGTAGCTACTTTATCTTCCCTCTTTTGTTATCTGCTTGTGTAGAACAGATGTGCGGCGGAGAGGACGTGCATTGATATGCTGTACTGCTTGCTGTCAACCATCAGCTGTGGGATTTTATAATAACGGATGTTGGTTTTGGTTCTCACTTTGTTCCCTTTTCCATCTGCCGCAACAGGTTTGATGTACCCCACCCGTGCCATTGTGTCAGTAATTAAAAGGATATGTTGATGAATGCGTTTGACTCTTTATGAACTTAAAAGCGTCAAGACAGTCACTATGGAGTCTGAGGGTACAAAGAAATTGAGATGGCAGATGTGTTTTGTTCTTATGGGTGGAGGTTGCAGGCGAAATTGAATACATGGCTATCACTGTGTGACCCCTGAAGGCAAAACTATATGTGTGACAGGTGTGGAAAGGCACCCAATACCATGTGACTACATGTCCTGCATATCTGAGTAAGACCATAAGATGTCTGTGTAGCAGGATTGATTTTGTGTGTATGTGTGGGAGATAAATATTTTAGAATATTACATTCCTAATAGGAAAATTGCAGAAATTAATTGAAGGTTGACAGATTGATCTGATAGAAGTGTGGTTGAGGTTATGTCAGGGAGTCTGGTTAAAGAACATAAAAGTTATTGTAAAAATCAACCATCAACCATAATGATGATTCATTCATATATTCATTCATTTTCTAAGCCGCTTAATCCTAAGTAGGGTCGCGGGTCAGCCGACTCTGGGCGAAGGCAGGGTACACCCTGAACAGCTTGCCAGGCCATCAAAGGGCCAACAAACATACAACCATTTGTGCACACACTCACACCTAATAGCAATTTGGAACCGCCAGTCAACCTACTGTGCATGTTTTTAGAATGTGGGAGGAAACCAGAGTAACCGAAGGAAACCCACGCAAACATGGGGATAACATGTGAACTCCACACATAAACGCCCCAAGCCCAGGAATCGAATGCGGGTCCTTCTTGCTGTGAGGCGAAGGTGCTGCCCACTACACCACCGTGCTGCCGATGATACACAGAGGGTTATATTCAATTTCTGTGACTTCAGTCAAAATGGTACTTAATATTGTTTTAGGTGAGAAGTTATGTCTATTCAGAGGTGAGTTATGCAGCTACTTAGGTAGATTTTGTGGGTGTGTCAATCAGATTATCTAAATTACCTTCATGCCTCCAGGGTTGAGTAGAAGTATCTGGAATAGACGAATAAACTGCCTGAAAGAAAAATATATCAGGAATTAAAAAGTATACTGAATAAGGACATTTTTTCATATAAAATGTATTATAAGAGCAAAAGACAAAAAAAAAAAAAAGGGTGGGGCTGCACAGTGGCATAGTGGCTGCATGTCCTCCTAACAGCAAGAAGGTCCTAGGCTCGGCAAAGTGATTGGGTGGGTGCCTGTGCCTGTGTGGGTTTCTTCTGGGAAACCTGGTTTCCTTCCACAGGGGAAATAACTGCAAATCTGTTTACACAAAATGGCCTCCTTACTCATTATTGAGAAACTAATAAAATAATATTCGATTGGGATAATATATTTGGGCAGTGGTGACTCATTGGAAAAGTCTCTGGATAACTGATCTGAAGGTCATAGGTTGAAGACCTAGTACATTTATGGTGCCACTGTGGGCCCTTGTGCAAGGCCTTTAACCCTCAATACCCTTCAGTGTTAGTCACTCTTGATAAGGGTGTCTGCCAAATGCCATTCACTCATTTTCGGAACCACTTTATCCTTTTTTAGGGTCCCGGGGAGGCTGAAGCCCATCCCAGCATCAACTTTGGGCAAAGGTGGGGTACACCCTGAACAGCTTGTCAAATCATTGCAGGGCCAACACACACAAACCATTCACACTCCCAATTAGGGGCAATCGAGAATATCCAGTTAAACTAACGTACATGTGTTTGGACTGTGGGAGGAAAGTGGAGTACCCAGAGGAAGCCCACGCCAGCACAGCGAGAACATTCAGAAACTCCCTCACCAGAACCCAGGACCTTTGCGCTGTGAGGCAGAAGTGCTAACCATTTCTCCAGCATGGTGCAATTCATTCAATTCTTCATTTGCCGAGTCATTTCATCCTATTAGGTTCATGGGAAGGATGGAGCCCCTCTCAGCCCACTCTGGGTAAAAGTGGGGTCCACTCTGAACCGCTCACCAGTCCATCACAGGGTCAACACACACACACACACACACACACCAAGGGGCAATTTGGAAGAGCCAATTAGCATAATGTGCATGCCTTTGGAATGTGGGAGGAAACCGGAGTACATGGAGGAAACCCACAGAAGTAAGGAGAACATGCAAACTCCACACAGAAATGCCATTGCTAAGCCCAGCACTGGAACCCAGGACCTTCTTGCTGTGAGGCGGAAGTGCTGACCACTACGTCACTGTGGCACCCTTGATGAAATTATTTTTGGTAATTCAATGTGCATTCCTTTAAAAAAAAAAAAGCTCACGGTTTGATGAATAAGCCGACCAAGTGCTAATCTACAATAACTTACTTCAGGTAAATGTAGTTACCGGCTCATATTTAAGTATTGAATATTACACATATTTATACCTCAAATAATAAATTAAAAGTGATGTAAATGCTGGACCTACTACCACTCTTCACTCGAAGAAAAATTTAAACACACAAGTCAAGTAAGCTCGCATCCAAGGTCCAGATCATAAATAACTGAGACTCCACTGCTCACTACATGCTCTTAACTCAACTCTGAGTTTCTTAGCGAAATACCAAATATCTCTAGATAGTGGAATCGATAGTAGGATACTACTATTGAAGTCAGAGTCAGAAATGCCGACAGACAATCACACACTACAAAATGAAGCATCTCGTATTATTTTTTATGAGATAAACATTGTGTTCTTTGCAGATTCTGAAATTCACTGCTGACATTTTCCTACCTTCTGGTAAAAGATATGTACAGCACCTACGCGCATCTGTTCTGAATGATAATTTACCGAAACCTGGTGAATGTTTTATTACTTTATTTATTTTTATAAATACGTTTTTAATGAGGCAGTGAAATAAGAGAGACAAAGAGGCAGAGAGAGAAAATGATTCATTTATTTAGATTTTACCTTTGGACCATAGTGATCCCTTGAGCCCTTGAAACAAAGTATGACTCACTATCATTTAGAAAATACCCTGCTTCGCCATCAGGAGGTCGGCTTTGCGGAATAATTTAAATTCTCCCACTGATTACACACCAATCTTAGATTTGTGGCATGAACAAGCTCCGTGTTTCACTATGAATCTGCTAGCATGGTTACAAAAAAACCAAAATAATTTATCATTTAGATGAGGGACGTGAGCCTTGGTTGACTTTATTTTCATAAATGAGAAGGTGATGAGAGTAAATAGCAAGTGAGAATAATAAAAATGTGTAATAGAGATAAATACAGCAGTATGAAGTCTGTGAACTATTATTTATGATTTGTTTGTGCGTGCATTGTACAACACCCCCCCTAGAGACAAAAACAAACCCATACGTACAGGGATGAGTGGGTACCTGGAGTCAGCTTACGTGCCTGAGGGCTATGTGAAAATATTTAAACATGGCAATCACAGTGAATGACTACTCAAAGATTTACATAAAAAGGATTGAAATAAAGAAGTGAAGTGGGTATATAGGATGGGATTATAATAGTGCCAGATGTACTCAGTGGAAAATGGCAGGTTGATTTACGTGACCTGAATAAAAGCAGATTGCAATAACAACTCGAATTTTTCTGCATTGCATTTAAAAAATTTAAAAAAGAGCCGTAACTATTGTGTGCATCTTTTTGCACTGCAATTCATTTTATACTGCATTTTATATTGATTTTTATTTTATATTTTGATAGTTTTGATTTAAAAAAAATAGTTATCTCTGGGTCAAACCAGAAAGCCTGATGTTTTCTGCTTCTTATTACTTTAACTTTATTTAAAAAAACAAAAACAAAAAAAAACTAAAACAAGTGCCAACAGCAACCCTAATAAGCCAATTAAACTGATAAAGCACAGGCCACCTGAGATTAAACATTACAAATGCTTAAGGTTAAGAGAGACCTTCAAACAACATTCAGATGAACTTCAAGCAAACTTTTCTTAGATGTTGTATGAAGAGAAACTTGGTCTTGCTAGACAGTTTGGTGGTGTCGAGGGTAGCAGTGTATCTTTACAGAAAGAAGGTTCCCACCCACAGTCCAAACACATGCACATTAAGCTAGCTGTTTGTTCCAAATTGCCCCTAAGTGTGAGTGTGTGTGTGTGTGTATGTGTGTGTGTGTGTGTGTGTGTGTGTGTGTGTGTGTGTGTGTGTGTGTGTGTGTGTGTG
>JAQMYF010000014.1:5232969-5253229 GCA_030014195.1 Neosilurus mollespiculum | reverse complement strand
TAGATTAAACTCACTCAGTGTGAAACCTGGGCCTGTTTAGATGAACACACACGAAGCTCGTCCTCAGCGAGCATCTCATTTACAGTGGCTTTCCAGGCAGGTAATATTAATGTCTCTGTCACAGTGTGGGACTGTTTCGATTTAGCTTTAAGTTCAGCAGCTACGTAGCTTTGAGGGCTCTCTCATTTACCTCTGTGGTTTTTCTCATAAATGTTAATAAAAACACAGAGAACACCGGCTTGTTTTGAAGTGATGGGTGTTTTGTTTGGAGATGGGGTTTATGCTTGCTTGGCACTGTGGCACTGTTGGACTTCTCGCCACACCCCAAGCACAACGGAGTTGGTGTCGTTACATCCCCAGTGAAAGTAAAGCCGGACAAAAGATATCTTTCACTGTATCGCCTCGAGCTCTTTGCTTTCTTTTGATCACCAACTCATATTAGGGACCTCATCTGGGTCAGAATTTTGTCCAGGGCCCAGTTCAGAGTTTGCACTTTTTTTCTTTTTTAAAACCTGCATGCATCACTACGGAGCCCCTAAAGGGACATGAGGGAAAAAAAATTTCCTTTAAAATTTCTAGCGCGCACAAGAATCCTCAGGTAACTGGTGCGCTCGTGATAGTTTCTTGTGCTCACTAGAAACCTATCTCCCCCCCATGTCCCTTTAGGGGCTCCGTATATCACTAATTCTCTTGTCTCTAAGAATAATTAAGGCAATTAAGCTCCCTTCTGCCACTCTCTGACATGGAAGAGTATTACATTACCCTGCCAGTCACTACAGCACAGACACTTGACAATGGCCAATGGTAATTACACACTAGGGTGCCATGAGAGATCGTTGGGTGTGCCGTGGGAAATTAAGTGGCACAGTGGTTGAAAATCACTGTGTCAGACCATAAGTGAATTTCTTGCTTTATTAAATTTCTATTCTTATAACAGAGGTGACACAGTTTAGTGACAGGTGTGACAGGTTATCAAAAATTTCAGCTGGAGCTTCAAAACTTTCCAGAAATATACTCTGCACCATAATGTTTATTTGTGTATGATTTACAAATATTTCTGTGAAAATGATTCCTTGGGAAGGTGCAATTAAAAATTAAACACTTTCATTGGAATGACAATATTTTTTTAAATAATACATTTTATGACAAATACTTTTTGCATTTTTTAGGCCACAAGAAATGTACAATAAAAGTAATTAACATGATACCGAAAAGGGAAGAGATTCCAGGAATACATGTGTAAAAGTAAAGAAAAAAATATGCAGAAAGAAAAACATTTTTTAAAAAATGCAGGTGGGTGTGATATTTGTATTCCTTCATTTTTTTAATACTCACTTCAGAAAGGAAAAATTAGTGACCAAAAGACACTATTTAAATCTTGTTGAATGTTCTTTTAATGAATAAATTCTGGTCAGTGTAATGATGGGTGCCAATAGTTCTGGTGGCTCTGTATTCTAATAAAATACTAAAACGTGCTTATTAGGTTTTGACCAGTGGAGTGAAGCAATTTGTCATTTTGACTAAAAGCAGCCGTTGATTCGCGTGGGTTTTAAATCTAGAGCGTAGATATTCAATCAAAACTAGAGTATGGTTTGTTTGTTTATTTATTTATTTAATTATTATATTTTAGCCTTGCTAATGTAAACACACCGTGGTTTCAATGGCTTGTTCAACTAAATGTCGCTAAAACTTGAAGGAACATTTATATTTGAGTTTTCATGTATTAAGAGAAGGGTGTCTTCAAACGACAGCTGAAAACCTACCTTTTTCGGCATTACTTAAAAACTGTTTTACACACACACACACACACACACACACACACACAGGCGGCGCTACCATTAGGCAGAAGTAAGCGGTTGCCTTAAGCCCCCGCCCTCCTAGGGCCCCGTGAATGAAGCCTACTATAAGTTTATCCTGATAATTATCAAACGGTGAGATAATGTAACAGTGCCACAATATCGCGCCAGTGACACCACGCGAGTTGCTTAAGCGAATTAGTCAACGCATACACCCCTTACAATGGTACACTCAATGTGATGACTGCGGAAAGTCTTTCCTCACTGTTTTGACTGAGACGCAACGCAAGGGAGACAAGACTGCAACCATGAAGCGAGTTTATACGAGTGGTGCCGAAAAAGGGAAGAAACGAGATGGGGACCGAAAGTTTGTAGGCTCATTACCAAAGGTAACATGGTTTTTTAACACCAGTGCCACAGCAGACAGGTAATGACGACGAGCTACCAGGCACAAGTGGGCAAATGCAGACTCTCACTGCTGCTGCAGCTGCGACGCCTCCACCCCTCCCACAGTCAGACTCAGGTTGTGCGAGCAATGTAGAGCCAGAGAGCCTTAAAGACGCTGACAGTGGGTCACAAGCAAATGACAGCGTCCCCTCTACCGCTCCTCCCACTACTGACTGTCCTTTACTGGGCGACGATCCAGCTCACTGGCCCAAGCAGCTAACAGACAAGGAGCGCTGCTCTGTTGTGCTGAAAGGGCCAGTTCAGGTCAAAGAAAAATACTTCCTAAAAACAAAGAGGGACGTAAATTCACCACAGCAAACTATTACATTCATTTGAGGAATGGAGAAAAGGTGAACAGATCCTGGCTAGTATACTGTGGCAAAAATGACAGTGTTATGTGTTTTTGTTGTTTGTTTGGTGACAGACATAAACATGATCTCAGTGGGGATGGTTATAATGCCTGGAAAAACACTGCAGCCCACCTTAAGCACCATGAACGTTCTCCTGAGCATTTATCCAACATGGAGAGCTGGCACACTTTATTAAACAAACTAAAAACAAACACATTTATCATTCAGATTAATCAAGAAATAATAGCTCTTGAGGTTAACTGCTGGAAGGAAATTTTACAGAGAATACTGGCAATTGTGTACCATTTGGCAGAACGCAATATTGCATTTCGTGGACACGAAAATACAAATTATTTGAGAGAATTTTCTTGGTCAAATTGAGTTGATGGTTCAGTTTGACTCTGTTATGTGAGAACATGTGAGAAGAATTCAGGCTAATAAGGTCAGTGACACCTATTTCACCAAGGATATCCAAAATGAACTGATCTCTCTTGCCGCAAAGTGTACAACTGAAGCCATTGTGCAAAGAAGAAAAAATGCCAAATATTATGCAGTAATTATGAACTGCACCCCAGACTTAGTCACAATGAGGAGCTGTCTGTGGTTCTGAGGATAGTAAACTGCCAGGCATCAAGAGGTATCTCCGTTCATGAACATTTTGTTGGATTCCTCCTTGCACTTGACACTACTATTAAAGGATAATGTGAGTCATTTTAAGCCACTTACAAGCTCTTGGTTTGGACCTTTTCAACTGTCCAGGCCAGTCATATGACAAACTTTTTTTTCCCACCTTTTTTCTACTGTGCTGTTTAGACATCCGGTTAGCCTGACAGTGGCCTGACAAATCAAGACAATTTCAAGGTAAGGAAGTGCCGAATACTGAGGGCCCCCTACCCATGTTTGCCTAAACCCCCAAAATAGCTAAATCCACCGCTGCACACACACACACACACACACACACACACACACACACACACACACACACACACACACCAAAAAATAAATAAATAAAAATCACACACTACATCTACCCACTGAGTTTGACTGGAGGTATACTCAGTCTGTGTCCTGACGAACCAGTATAAGAATATATTCACTGATAGTGACATTAAAGCTTTTCTGTAAGTCGCTCTGGTTAAGAACACCTGCTAAATGCTGTAAATGTAAATTAATACATATTATTTTTCATCATGAGGTTTTGTGAAACTGTGATACAAGGTACAAGGTACTTTTTACTCCTCAGCTGATACAATTCAACATAAAAATGAGGCTCCAACTCTAATTATTTTCTAACATTGTGGAACAAAGATGATATTCATTCAGGAAATTTATTTATAAACTTTTTAACAACATTGTAACAAAATGTACACTTTATATATACACATGGGATATGCTGTAGTATGCCATTCAAAAGCATTGTATAACTAGTATGTGTCATGAACAATTTAAAATTTCAAGCAATCCAGTCCTAAGAACAAAGCAGTCTTGCCTTCCTGCTTTGTATAAAGTCCGAGAGCCGAGAGGAGCCAGTGGATATGGGCGAATTACTGCCAGTGCCACCCCGTCTCAGAACTCCCTTTTTTTTAATTAACCAAGAAGGCCACATTCCTCCACTATCTCCTTGAAGATCTTACTTCAGAAGCGCTCCCTTATCCTCAAGAGAATGGCTCTCTAGCATACATTAAGTAATCTTCTCCCGTCGTTTGGAGATATATGTTCCTGAGGCACGGTGGCACAGAGCAGATATTAATATCTGGCCTGTGCGGAAACCCGTAGACTCTAAAATGTTCCTTGCAAATGATGAGAACAAGAAACAACTTTGCCAGTTGGTGTTGTGAGTATGAAGTATCTAGCCAGCATATTCAGGTACATGGACATTGGTTCAGATAAATATGTAGTTGGACAGGGTTCAGATAAACATTGCAGCCGATTTGGTGCTATGGCCTTGTCCTACCAACTGCGTCAGTTGACATTCTCCAGACCAGTGAAGAGCATGAAAAGGAAGATGAGGAAGAAGGGGAAGATGATGAGGAGTACACATCCGACAGTCATGAAGAATAGAAATTTATCAACAAGGGCTACAGGATGTTACGCTAACATAATGTTTATAATGTTGTCCTTTTCACCACAAAACAAGTTACAGTGTGTTGGGATCATACAAATAAACAACATTGTTGCTTTGTTACATTTCTTGACTCAAGTTTAGGGGAAGTAGATGCAATAGGAGACCTGCATGTCTCACTGCACATGCCTGGAAATACTCTTTGCACACAGCATCATGGGATCAGCTGTATGTTCAAGTGTAATATCTGTCATGTAAATATTGTGGAATTCTAGGTTTTGGAGCCCATTTTCACTCCTGAAGATGAAAATAAGAAAAGATGATAAGAAATGCCAGTTTTAAAGAAATCGATTAGACTTGCTAGAGAGGTAAGTCATAGATAACTAGTACCTACATCACCCTGAATGTGAACATCCTGACATCCAATATTAAGGCAGGCACAAAAAAAAAAAAAAAAAAAAAAAAAAAAAACTGATATTAAACCACTTAATACTCATAACCTTGAGAACATGATGCCTGTGACTGTTTTATGATGGAACATGGATCTGCACTGTTATTTAGCGAGCTGCAGCAGCATTAGCATATTGCTAACATTTGAATATTTCTAGCATCCACATTGCTAGTCCCTGTTTCAAAAGTGGGAATTTTGCATGAAAATCACTCTGAATGTCTGTCTGTTTAACTCTGTCTTTGTCTTTCTCTATTTTTGCACACACACACAAAAAAAATCACTCTTGACACCAGGACTGGTGACTGTGTGGTGCTAGCTGTATAGATAGCTAGCTGCCATGTAACATTATGAAAAAATTATTTTACTTGCTTCGTGGATTGGCAACATATGATGCTCTTGTAGTACACTCTTTTTATGGATTTTTTGCCTAGGTGCTTTTGATGAACTTGGTTTGAGTAGTAAAAATAGTCAGTGTGTTGACCATATATGTTTTCCTTCTCCACTAAATGGCTGCTACAGACTTGGTGAGTTAAAGTCGGCTTGAATTTACTATATTTCCCCTTATTTCCATCCCAACTAACATTGATAATCCACTTGTTTCTTAGCTTAGTGTTCTTAGAAAAAATGAAGAAATTCAAATGTTGATCCCGGACATGGTTATTAAAGCATGTGTCTGTGCTTCCTCAAGTATCTTACATTATCCACAATTCCCTGTGTGACCCAAATCCAATATGGTGGCTATGCAGTTCCTCTATTGGTCTACTTATAATAATCCACTTAGATGAATCCAGTAAGTAATGTTTTCAAAATGGCAGCAGTTGAGGTAATTTTTTTTTAAACACATTATAGCATATCAGAAATAAATTAAAATCCAGCAAAAATTTATTTTTTGCATTTATAAACTATAAATTTAGGGAGATGGAACAATTTGCCTTGATAGTTTGTGCAATAGGGACTGGGATATTTAAAGAAGGTGGGGGGGGGGGGGGGGTTAGTTTATTTTACTATACTGTAATAATTCCATCTTCATCTTCTTCTGCTTCATCCAGGGTCTGGTCGCTGGGGCAGCAGCCTACGCAGTGAGGTCCAGATGTCTCTCACCCCAGCCACTTCCTACAGCTTTTCTGGGGGGACACCGAGGAGTTCCCAGAGAAGCCAAGAGACATAGTATCTCCAGTGTTCTGGGTTGACCCCAGGGTCTCTTCCTGGTTGGACACCACACCAGGGAGGCATTCTAATCAGATGTCTGAGCCACCTCAACTGGCTCTTCTCAACATGGAGAAACATCACTTCTACTCCGAGGTCCTCCTGGATAACTGAACTTATCTCTGAGGGAGAGCCCTGTCACCCTGCGAAGGAAGCTCATTTTAGCCTCGTGTATTCGCAGTTTTGTTTTTTTGGTCACTACCCAAAGACCACTGGTGAGGGTAGGAAAGTATATTGACTGGTAAATTGAGAGGTTTGCCTTCTGGCTCAGCTCTCTCTTCACCATGATGGACCGGTACAAGGTCCGCTTTACAGAAGAGGCTGCACCAACGAGCACAGAAGTCCACCAACGAAACACCATTCGGGTTCAGATCGGGGAGGCAATACCTACCAATCACACCCATCATGGGCGTTGAAGTCTCCCAGGATGACAATGGAGTCTCTGGGTGGAGCGCCATCTAGCACACCCTCTAGGGACTCCAAAAAGGGTGGGTACTCTGAACTGTCATTTGGTGCCTAAGCACAAACAACAGTCAGGACCCATCCCCCCACCTGGAGGCAGAGAGAGGCTACCCTTGCATCAACCAGGGGGAACCCCAACATGTGGGCATGGAGACAGGGGGCAACAAGGATGCCCACACCGGCTTGTCGTCTCTCCCCATGAGCATCTTCAAAATGAAACAAGGTCCAGCCCTTCTTGAGATGGGTGGTTTCAGAGCCCAAGCTATGTGTTGAAGTGAGCCTGAATATATCTAGTATCATTTCTTTCCCCACCAGAGAGGTGACATTAAATGTCACAAAAGCCATAGTCAGTAGCCGAGGATCAGTCCAGCAGAACCCATGCCTTTGGCTGCCACCTGGCTCACACTGCACCCGACCCCTATAGCCTCTCCCACAGGTGGTGGGCCCATGGGAGGACATACTCATGTCTCCTCTACGGGCTGGGCCTGGCCGGGCTCCATGGGCAGAAGCCTGACCACCAGGCGCTCACCTTTGAGCCCCTCCCCCAGGCCGGGCTCCAGGGAGGAACCCTGGTAACCTGCGTCCGGGCAAGGAAAACTGAGTCCTTGCACTTATTTCTCTCACAGGGGTCTTCTGAACTGCACTTAGTCTGGACCCTCACCTAGGACCTGTTTGCTTTGGTCAACATTTCCCTGACAACATAGCACCCAGGATCATTAGGATATGCAAACAACTTCAGCACGGTAAGGTGATTCAATGAGGGGTGTATTAATCCCACAAGGGAAATAATTGTCTCTGTATTATACCCATCTAAAGTAAGCACACACACACTCGGAGCAGTGTGCTGCCACACACACTGGGAGCACACGGGAAGCAGTTGGGGGTTTGGTGCCTTGCTCAATGGCACTTTAGCCATGAATGTGGAGGATGGGAAGGTGCAGCTTACTCCCCCACTACCACACATTTTACCTACTGGTTCGGGAATCGAACCAGCGACCTTTCGGTCCCAAAAGCTTCTTCGCTAACCATTAGGTTTTGCATATTCAATCAAGTTAAAGTTCAAGAATTATTTTTCAATCAGAGCAGGTAATTAACAAAGGCACTTGGGACATTTTTATTACCTGTTAACATCTCATATTGTTAACTACACATTTTCCCCTTCTAGTGACGCTAATTATAAAATGATTTCAGGGTGCTTGGTACCCCTTCCCACTGACTAGATAGACTGTTTCAGAACACAGCAAATGATTCTAACAATTCTTATAATTTGGGACATCAGTGACATATTAAGGGGGCGTAGTGGTTAGCATGTCCACCTCACAGCAAGAAGGATAGGGTTAGGGTCCCACCATGGGGTGTGTCTGTGTGGAGTTTGCATGTTCTCCCCAGTGAGGTGTGGTGAGGATTGTGGTTGGGGAGGCGCTGACTTAAAAAGTCAGATTTACAAACATATAATTTTAATAAAATAGCATAAATTCAGGATTCAGTCGAATAATTTAAAATTTATAGCAGCTGTCGTGGCGAAAATTGTCCAGTTCACGACGCAACAGATTCAAATCCATTTTCAGGTGTTTATTTAACCATTAGAAAAAGAAAAGCATACAGTCAATCACACAGAAGAAATTGTCCCAAGAGAAAATTTCTTAGACCAAGAACGACCAATGCAATTGTCTTATATAGTGCCCATTCCACTCTGATTGGTCTATCATGACATCATGTCTCAAAGTGACCTTGTTCTGATTGGTCCCTGATGACCTCCTATCTCAACATGTCTCAACAAGTCTCAGCATGCCTTAACTTACCCCATGTCTTAACCTGTCCTGAGCTGACCTTGAAGGCTTGGCGCACCCCTTCGCATGGGATGGCCATTTTGTTTAATTTCAAGGTCTGACATTTGGTTTCAAAGTTCCGTGTGGGATTCAAGGAGAGTCAAGCAATACTCGTACAGAGTGGAAAGGGCCCTATATAAAATAATCTTATACACTTCAGTGAATAAATAAAATCTTACACACACTTCAGTAAATATGGTGGTGGCCCGGTGGTAGGGTGTTGGATTACTGATCTCAAGGTCGGGGGTTCAAGCCCCACTATCAACGGGTTCTCACTGCTGTCCCCCCAGTGCAGCTAACTGGGTTATCAAATGCCATGTCTCTCACTGTCTGTGGTGAGAGGCATGTAAAGAACCATTGCTGACTTTAGCCAAGAGTAGGCTGCATAGCTGTCTGCCTGTTTCTGCCCTGCGATTGCCTGGCGAGCTGTCCAGGGTGTACTCTGGCCTAGCCCAGAGTTGGCTTAGCCTCCGCGCAACCCTAATTAGTATTAAGCGATTCAGAAAATGAATGAATGCTCTTCTATAGGTAAAATCATTAACAATTTAAATATATATTTCATTAGAGATGACATCATTGAACATTTCCCCATTTCAGGATTACTAATGTGTTTAAATAAAGGAAATATGATCACTCATTTCAAAGACATTGCAATTTCTGTATTCATATTCATGTTGATGCTGTTAATGATCAATAACTAATCCCAGTATGTGATATGGATGTCCAGCAATTTGCAAAAGATTTATGGAGGACCAAAGATATGACATGACATTTCAGACCGGCAGGCCATAGGCCTTCCACAGTTCATGGGTCCAAAACCCACAGTGCCCCAGTGGCGCCTGATATCCCGATTTCTTCCACTACATGGCTCAGAGGACAAAATGAAAACCTTCTGCTCCCCACGGTTCATACACATTTAACACAAACAAAAGTAGCTTGTACTCTCATTGTTACCGTGAAATGCCAGCTCCTGTTTAGCTAAAAAGCAGGTTGCATTTATCAGGTCTTTCCTTTACCTTAGCATTGTGGATGCTGATATTAAGTCTCCGTTGTTCATACAGAGCAAGATCAATCCATGATGTTCCAAAAGTTTTTAAAGAAATCTGACTTTGGATATGAGTAGTTGATTGTTCATGTTTGCCGAGACTTCTTGGCAAGTTTTTCAAATCACAGAATCCAGTTTTGGTCCAGACATTATCACGCAGGCCAATCTTTTTGGCTATACCACTTTGTTCGAAAAGAGCATGTTACTCCAGTTGTTTGAAGCAGACCTTGTAGGTCTGGCATCGGTCTCCCAGATTTTTATTAATTCTTGCTTTGCTTCTTTGCTTTGAAACCTAATCCCCCATTTCCATATATATATATATATATATATATGGAAATGGGGGATTAGGTTTCATACTGCTGAGTATGGAGGGAATTATGGTGCTAAACGCTGAATTGTAGTCAAAAAGCAACATTTTTACATAATTCCCCTTTCCGCTGTCCAGATGACAAAGGGCTGTATGATGCAGGTGTGCGATGGCGTCCTCAGTAGATTGGTTGGGACGGTACGTAAACTGTAGCAGGTCCAGGGTGGCCGGTAGGGAAGAAGTGATGAAGTCTCAGACTAGCCCTTCGAAGCACTTCATCACTACTGAGGTGAGGGCCACTGGGCAGTAGTTGTTCAGGCAGGTGGGCTGGGGTTTCTTGGGGACCAGAACAATGATGGACTGTTTGAAGCATGTCGGGATTGTAGACTGATCCAGGAAGAGGTTTAAAATCTCAGTAAACACTGGAGCAAGCTGCTCGGCACAGGTCTTCAGGTCTCCAACCCGTGATGCCATCTGGTCCTGCTGCCTTCCTTGTATTCACTCTCCTGAATGCCTTTCTCACGTTGTGCTCTAAGATGATGAAGGAGTTAACCTCTCCGGTATGCTCCAGAAGTGTGCTACCCATAGCGATGTTAGCACTGCTGACGCTGTAATGCTGTGAGCTGCAGCCTCGAAGCGAGCATAAAAGGTGTATTGCTTGTCTGCCAGAGAAGTGTCTGCATTCACTGATCTGGAAGATGGTGTTTTGTAGTCCATCATAGTTCTTAGTCCCTGCAACAGACTCCTAGAGCCACTCTGTTGGAATTGTGACTCTAGTTTCTGTCCATAGCGCTGCTTTGCCTCCTTTACAACTCTGCGCACGTTGTAGGATGCAATCTTGTACTCGTTCATGTTTCCACTGGCGAGGCCCATGTTATACACAGCGGAACGGGATCTCAGAGCATCGCGGACAGATTTATCCACCCACGGCTTCTGATTAGAAAATGTCCTGATGATAGTCTTCTCAACTGTGTCATCCACTAGTTTCCCTATGAATCCCACAACCGTTTCCGTAAACATGTTGATGTCATCAGAGCTGCGCCGGAACATGTCCCAGTCTGCATCATCCAGAGCATCCTGCAGAGCGGCCACCGATTGGTCTGTCCAGCGTGGCACCTCCTTCCGAGCCGGAACTTCCTGCTTGAGCCTTTGTTTATATTTTGGCATGAGGAAGATGGTGGTGTGGTCAGACTTTCCAAATGGAGTGCGAGTCCATTACCTTGTGCCTTGTAACTGTCTTTAACTGTAGTGTAGCAGTGGTCCAGTGTCCTTTCACCCCTTGTGGGGCAGCTGATGTGTTGAAAAAAGTTTGGCGCTGTGCGTTTGTGGTTGGCAGTGTTGAAATCAAGACTTAAATATTACACACATACGGGAAATTCATTACCGAACATTATGGCAATTAAGACGTACAATTAAAGTGTCTTCAAGCAGGATATTGGAATCATACAGAAAAAGTGTAACAAGCACACACCAAGAGCAGGCGCTCAATACACCAGTGACGTGTGGTGAGGATTGTGGTTGGGGAGGCACTGACTTAAAAAGTCAGATTTACAAACATATAATTTTAATAAAATAGCATAAATTCAGGATTCAGTCAGAAAAAGTGTAACAAGCACACACCAAGAGCAGGCGCTCAATACACTTTGTGAGGGAATTACCTCTCGTCTCGTTTCGTCTCTCCGTTGTATTTGAACAGGAAATACAGGATTTCAGCGATTTTGACTATAAAAATTATCAACACTTGTCAGAACCACACCAACATTGCATTAAAACAGAGGCCAGTGGAAAAATATTGATACTTATTTTATTTTAATTTATCATTTCTATTTTTTCTTCTCATGATGACAGGTGAGGCTCTGACTCACCTGCCTCCCCTGACTCCTTGGTCCTCCCTGTACATGCACGGTTTTCTCTTGGTGCTCTGTTTTCCTCCCACAGTTCACAGACATACACATGAGGCTAACTGGCTGTTCCAAATTGATCACTTGTGTGAATGGCTGAGTGTGTGTGTGTGTGTGTGTGTGTGTGTGTGTGTGTGTGTGTGTGTGTGTGTTGGCCCTGTAATGGTCTGGTGAGCTGTTCAGAGCTGTTCACTTTCACGCAGTGTCGGATGAGATAGGCTCCATTAGTTGTCTCTAAACAGCCATAAAGCAGTTAATGCTAAATTGCTACCTCCATGTTAATCAGATTTTCTAAACAGTTAACAAAATTTATATTAAAAACTATTTACAGACAAATATTATGCTACGAGTACAGGAATCAGCTGAAAGATCCCAGGGCTCTTGCTGTGGTGGTAGCTGTGATAGGTATATACAGTAACTAACAAAAGCATTCTTTCATTTTTTTTAACAGTACCAATATCTGCCACTAGCAGGCACCAGACAGACTTAACATATATTACTAAATTCACTCTCACTCACTAATTTGCCAAAACACTTTATTCAGCGAGGGCCACGGGAAGTGCCGACACTGGGCAAAGGCGGGGTATACCCTGAACAGCTCGTCAGACCATTGCAGGGCAACACACATACACAACTTTTCACACACAGACACACAGAGCTAGGGTCAATTTGGAACAGCCAGTTAGCCTAATGTTCATGTGTTTGGACTGTGGGAGGAAACCGCAGTACCCAGAGGAAACGAGCCCAGAGCCCAGAGCCCAGAGGCCAGAAATCAAGCCCAGGCCCTTCTTGCTTTGAGGCAGATGTGCTAAGCGCTACGCTGTTCCTGAATTATTGCATTGAAAGGCTATTCTTGGACGATTGTCGCTTTCTAGCAGCTTTAATGCCGATGAAATTGTTTTGTTACTTATGGAAACGAATTACAATAAGTATGCATTTGGAAATAAATAGATTTAATCTTTTTTTTTTTCTTTCTTAAAAGTTACTGTGAAAGCTCCTGCAACATGAAATGCATCTGCATAAAAATCCAAAGAGGAGAGTATTATAAAGGCCTTTTAATTCACTGTATCTATATAAAGAATAAAACTTATTAAAATGTTAATACCACATCTAACAGAATTATCAGTTGCATCTGTTACCCCTTAGGCGAGATTGGTTCACGGTGTTCAGTGAAATAGCATCAAAGCTGGGAGGGAAATAATGGCTGTGGGCAGAGAGAAACTTTAGTTACAGTCTTTCTAAGAACAATGAAAACATCGACATGCATTAAAATCTTATTACAGATTGAAATGGTGACATATAGTACAACAGGACATTTACACTGATCAGTCTTAACATTAAAACCACCTGACTGATCTGCGACTACAACAAGCCACAACTCACTGTGAGTTTCAGTAGTTTGTGCCACAGTAGCTTTTCTGTTGGATCCGACCAGACGTATCAGGCTTTCCTCCCCACGTGCATTAAATTAATGAGCTGTGGGAGGACATGACAGCCTTACCAGTTGTCCCTTCTTGGACCACTTTTGTTAGCTACTTAGCACTGCAAGACCTGCCATATGAGGCCCTCATCATATTCACTGAGATCCTTACACTTGCTCATTTTTCCTGCTTCCAACACAACAACTTCAAAACTTTCTGTTCACTTTCAGCAGAATACAACACCTTGGCAGGTGCCACTTTACTAAGATGATCAATGTTATTTACTTCATCTGTCAGTGGTTCTAATCGCTGTACTGTGATGGCTGATCAGGGTCTGTTTGATGTTCCATCTCAGGGACTGTTCAGTGACATCCACCTCATCTTCGGCTTATAATTATTTATTATTAATGTATGAAATCATCATGAGGGTGACACAGTGGTGTAGTGGTTAGTATGTTTGCCTCACAGCAAGAAGGTTCGATTCCCGGGCTCGGCCGTTTCTATGTGGAGTTTGCATGTTTCCTCCCACAGTCCAACGACATGCACATTAGGCTGTTTGGCTGTTCCGAATTGCTCCTAGGTTTGTGTGTGTGTTACCCTGCGATGGTCTGGCGAGCAATTTTGGCAAAGAAATAGTCTTCAGTCTCCTAACAGTAACCATTAGAACACTTACTATACTGAAGCAGTTTTTTCATGATGGTCTGGAAGAAAATTACGTATTTAACTTCCCTGATTCAAGCAATTAAGAGTTGGGTTTAATTGAGAAGTGTTTATTTTACATGAAATTGGTAAAAGAAACTATCACACACCCAGTGCCACACAAGACGTTTTGACGTCAAGCAAGCCTCACTCATGCGCATGGGTGTGTTCTCAAATTAGACACAGAGAGACAGAAACAAGATGTTGTGCATCAGACCAGCACTCCTCCTCCATCACAAGGCAGGCATGATTTACAAACTCGTCAAGAACTTTCTCCGACGTTGTGGGTCAGGATTTCATAGTTATGAAACGTGGGACAAATATCAAAAGCGAGACAAGCAGAGGCTTAACAGCTCGGGTAGCTGGTTTTAACATTGACGTCTAAACATGTTAATGGGAAATTTTAAACGGATGATAACTGAGGTGTGAGAAAAGAATCATCTGTTGTAGATAAGCATTCCGTAGTTTGATTTCTGTCTGTGCAGGAAGCAGTATTGTACCCAACAATGAGAATTTGATGTTATCTCCTTACAGTGTGTTTAATATTCTCTTTTTGTCCTTCTGTGTTGTAAAAGATAATCTCCAACCGCCACCACAAATTCATGACTACCACAAAGTATATTAAATACCCTATTTTTGGAACATGGACTTATGAACATCCATGGTTCTATAACCAGCATTAGGCAAATTTATGTAATCGCAGTGATGCTTATAAAAGATAATCCAGGATGGGAATATGATTCATGTAAGCAACTGATCAGCCGAGAGCTGGATTTAAAGTGTGTGAATGCCATGAGAGATTTAGTGAGATTGGTGTTTGGCTTGATGTATTTTATATGAAGGAACAGGATGTACTCTGGAAGTCAGTGACTTTAGATTAAAGACATCCTGCCACATTAATTATGATGCGGATTAATATAGAATGCTGCTTCAACCCACAGTAACACCGTAGTTAAGCAAGAAATCTGACATGACATGGTATTCTGTGAGATAAATAATCATGGATGTGGTGGTGGGATTTATTATCATCACATTGATTATTTTACATTAACAGAACGTCCCAAAGTGTTACATTCCACTTCTGTCACAGCGGTCTTCTGCAGAACTGCCTTCTGCAGAACCTATTCCTAGGACAAACATGAATTCATAATTACAGTCACACCTAGGGGCAATTTGGAACAGCCAATTGGCCTAATCTTTGGACTGTGGGAGGAAACCGGTGCACCCAGGGGAAACCCAAGCAAGTAAAGGAAGAACATGCAAACTCCATATAGAAATGTTTTCGCCAAGCCCGGGACTTGAACCCAGGAGCTTATTGCTGTGAGGCAGACAGGCTAACCACTGTTCTACCGCAGCACCCTCTAAAATTATACAGCTTTAATAATTCGTAAAAGTGTAGCATTTCGTAAATTGCTATAATGTGAAAGAAATAAAGCATTCAGAGTCATGTTAGAGTAAAATAATAGGAAACTTTGGAGTGGTAAAAGTAACTCTGTTGCATGTCAGGCCACATCGCACCACCCATCATTGATTATTTTCCTGTAACATGGATTACTGAGCCCAAGGTCGGGGGGTTCAAGCCCCACTGTCAACGGGTTGTCACTGCTGTCCCCCCAGTGCAGCTAACTGGGTTATCAAAGGCCAGCCATGTCTCTCACTGTTTGTGGTGAGAGGAATGTAAAAGAACCATTGCTGATTTTCGTCAACAATAGGCTGCATAGCCGTCAGCATGTTTCTGCCCTGTGATGGCCTGGTGAGCTGTCCAGGGTGTACTCTGCCCTCGCCCAGAGTCGGCTGAGATGGGCGCCAGCCTCCCTGCGACCCTAATTAGGATTAAGCGGTTCAGAAAATGAATGAATGAATGAAATATCAATCTACTATGCACATCCAGGGTATCGTGTATCTCCTGTTTCGTAGTGATGTGGAAATGTCTTAAAGGTTGCAGAACTAGATTTATATCCTGAAGAGCTCTTAAAACACACAGGAACAACATTTGAGAATAGGAGCCTGGAGTGTCAATGAACTCTCTACATAACAGAAAGTTCTCTCACCAGTGATATTTTCAGCATTTTTTAACATGTTGTTAATGAGTGCTGTAGCAGTGAATTATTTTAGAAGGTGACAGGAAAGAAAATGGAGAGAACAGTGAAGCGGTTTCATATTCAATTTATGCCTTGTTAGTTCCAGTGAGTTTCATTCTTGCCAGGTCCCTGCAGGCTGACTAGGCTGCTGCAATCCTCCATTTATTTTCTGAATGAAAAGCTAAAAATACCCTGAGCGATTTTGTGAATGAAAGTCTAAAAATACAGCTCGCATTCATCTGTTACTTGCCCCCTCCTCCCTTCTCTCTCTGTCTTTATCCCTCCCTCTGTCTGTTTCTCTCTTCCTCTTTCCCTCAGATTACTGCTCTGGTCGGTGCTAGATGGATGACACTGAATGCAGCACCCTCTCAGACCTACTATTAATTTCCTGGGCCAAGGCACCAACTGACAGTATACATTACCACTTGATCTATAAGGAATACCAGAAGACCTTGGTGTAAAAATTGGTCCTGTAGGCCTTGTAGGGAAAGAGGGGAAATTTGTGAGTTTCCGTTGTCATCTTCCATCTTTGCGGCACAGGCTCGGGTTGTCAATGGTGCCCACTTCCCCTTCTCCCTACCTCCCTTTTTACAGTGCAGTCCTGTGATTGGATGATGCAGTCTCATTCACAACTCCACCTTGCCGCTGTCTCAATCGCGACACCTCCACTTTCCTTGGAAGTGTGTTTACACATCATGGAGTGTGAGTCTTTTCGTTAATTATCACTTTCTAAAACTCATGATGATCAGGAGACTCATTAGATCAAAGGGGGATTAAACCCCTTATTGTGTTTTTGCTATGTTAATAACAGACCTGTATCCAAGAATTATCCAGACTGCTTAAACACGCTGTGATTGCCGTCAAGGTCTTAAGATTTAAGTGTTTATACTTGATTCATTCAGGAGAATGGCGCTAAGTTGCCTGGAATGTAAACCACCAATATCGGCCTGACCTCCGTCACACACTTCTGACTTCCCACATAACTCAACCCCATGCCGTGCCAAGGGTCCAGCACAGCAGCCTGACAGCCAACGGTCACAATATTTACATTGTGCACCTCTGCCACATAAAAAAAAGACTTGCAGACTCAACATGCAGAGAGAGAGAGAGAGAGAGAGAGAGAGAGAGAGAACATCCTGAGAAAGGAAAACAATTCTTTCCGGACTGGTCATCATTTAAAAAGAGGGAGAATGTCATGAGATCATAAAAGTAACGTGATCGAAATGCATGGCATCCTTATTAACGTTCCTGCTGTGAACAACGGCACTTTGGCTTGGGTACAGAGTTTATTTTTACAAGGCTCATTCCGTACTGCTTTCTGCATTCACTTTTACACAAACCAGCCATCATTCAAAGACATTCAAGCAGCACTCTCTAATATGGTAAACTGTTACACTGGTACGCTCTGTTCCAGAAGAAGAAACAGACTCATAGACAGCAAGTCAAAATAAACCTAATTCCAGTTACACACTTTAAACTGATGTTCAGCACCCATTAATTAACACGAACTGATGTAGAAAATGTTGCATGAAGTCATCTGTGTAATTCCTTAACATTTTTCTTTACATGCTTTGCACCTCACAGAAAGGTTCTATTTTAATTACTACAGAAAAAAAGCAGTGTGTTTCCATATGTCAGCGTTACTGTAATGATAATATGTTTGGAGATTCTGCTTAAAACCGTTCATGACCTTAGACTCTTCAGTTAGTCATTTCTATGAAGATAAATATAAGACCTTAACATCTTTAGAGAGTCCTTATCATGGAAACCTCCATTTTCCTCCATTTTCTAAGACAAAAGAGTTTAATATACATCAGCAACAGCTTTGCGTTTGCTAGTCCAGATTATTCACTTTACAGCAGGTTCTTCATTCATTTGCCGAAATCGCTCAATCCTATCAGGGTTGCAGGGAGGCTGAAGCCTATCTCAGTCAACTGTGGGCGAGGGCAGGGTACACCCTGAACAGCTCGTGAGTCCATCGCAGGGTCAGCACACACACAACTATTTACACTTACATTCATGGGGCAATTTGGAACATCATGTGCGTGTACTATGGGAGGAAACTGGAGTACCCGTAGGTGTATCCACACAAGCATTGGGAGAAAATGCCACACAGAAACACCCAAGCCCAGGACTCGAACCCAGGACCTTCTTGCTGTGAGGCAGACATGTTAACCCCCATTTCACCATGCCATGCTGGATATTAAGTGAAATGATTAAATGCAAAAATGATGTACAAAATACACTGCCCAGCCAAAAAAGGTTGCACACTTTAATATTTTCTTGGAGGGCCTTTAGACTAGATCAAAGCACGTAATCGTCCTGCCATTGTTTCAACAAACTTAAGAAAGATAACATTTAATTCCATCCAGTGTCGGGGTTCATTTCTCTCCGACGTCCTGAATTGATGATGGGAAAAACTAAACCACTCCATAAAGTCTTCTCCAGCACATCCCGGAAACTTTCAACAGGGTTAAGGTCAGGACTCTGGGGTGCCAATACATATGTGAAAATGATTCCTCATGCTCCCTGAACCACTCTTTCATTATTTCAGTCCCCATTTTATATCTGTGCCATCAGGGAAGAAAAAGTCCACTGATGTGATAACCTGCTCATTCGGTACATTCTCATCAGCCGACTTCATTTTATTGCCACATTAATGTTGCTGAGCCTCAACTGGACCAAATGGAGCTACAATACCAGGAAGATTACGAGCTGAGGTTAAGGCTAAAGGCTCTCCAAGAAAATATTCGAGTGTGCGACTATTTTTTTGTTTGGCTGGTCAGTGTATATTATTAGACAGTTGATACTAGAACTGTGAGGGAATGTTTGATGCATACAAAGATTTAAATCCTGACGCTATTCTCTTAACTGTAGATGCTGCCATTTTATCTGCTGTGTTTGTTTACAACACAATGTCACAGACGGTCTAGTCACAGCATTTGGAAAATGTCTTGTTCCCAACCTGCCATTACAAAGACACAAGTGCCTTTTACAAGTCAGAAGCTTATAATTACTGTAATTCAGAGGTATAAACACATACAACTGTCAAATCCCTGTCACCCAACCTGCCACTAACACAGTTTCTCCTTCCTGGAGTAACAGTCGAAATCACCAGAGAGAAGTGTGTGTGAAACATGCCAACTTGAAAGGGATGTGAAAACCTAGTAATGTATGGCCGTCAAGGAAATCTCATAAGATTTCCTACAACAAACAATACTGAGATTTAATCAAGTATATTTCAAATGTATTTACCTATACTAGCACTATATTCTACGCCAATCAGCCATAACATTAACATCACCTGACAGGTCTGCATGAAGCCTCGTAGGCAGCAATTCATTGTGTGTTTTGAGAGTTTTCTATTATAAACAGCATTGACAGTTTTAGTAGTTGGCGTTACAGTAGCTCTTCTGTGGGATCAGACCAGATGTACTAGCTTTCTCTCTCAACATGTATCAGTGAGCCGTGAGCACCCATGTACCCTTGCCAGTTCACTGATTGTCCTTTGTTAGGTACTTACCACTGCATACCAGGAACACCCCACAAGACCTGCTGGTTTGGAGATGAACAGAACCAGTAATTTATTCATCACCCTGTGGCAGTTACATGAAGTGAATGACATTAATTATACTGTTGAAGTGGTACCTGCCAAGAAATGGGATGTATTATGCAGAAAGTGAAGTCAATTCTTGAAGTTGATGTGTTGGAAGAAGAAAAAAATGAGCATGTGTAAAGACGTGAGTGACTTTAAAATGGGCCGTATAGTGATGGTTAAATGACTGGGTCTAGTCATCTCCAAAATGGAAGGTCTTGTGGGGTGTAACCCTCCATCCATCCATCTGTACCACCTATCCATAAGGGTCACAGAGAAAGCAGGAGCCAATCCCAGCTGGCCTCGGGTGAGAGGCGAGGTACATCCTGAACAGGTCTCCAGTCTATTGCAGAACTAACACAAACACAGTCAAAAATTCACACTCACATTCATACATTCTATGGGCAATTTTGAATAGCCTGTTACCTGAATGTGCAATGTCTTTGGACTGTCGGAGGAAACTGGAGTACCCAGAGGAAACCCATGCAAATACGGAGAGAGCACAAAAATAACATTAAAAAAATGTAAGTATCAGTCAGTCATTTTCTGAACCGCTTAATCCTAATTAGGGTCGCGGGGAGGCTGGCGCCCATCTCAGCCGACTCTGG
>JAQMYF010000014.1:5192243-5210987 GCA_030014195.1 Neosilurus mollespiculum | reverse complement strand
GAGTTGTTCCTAGCTTATAGAAGAATGTAGTTACTCGTGAAATTGGCTCCCATTGTTTGTAATGGTTATGAATCAAAAATCGGTTTGAATCAAGAATCACCCCAAAATCGGAATCGAATTGAATCGTGAGTTGTTGTTCGATTCACATCCCTACAACACATATACATTATATATGTAGCTACTAATTTTTATAGATGCTTGAGTAGATTTAAATACACTTTATATTTATACACAATGGTGCTATGTGATATATTTACATAAGTTGGTATGTGTAAAAAGTAAGGTACACAATACGGAGTTGATATCTGGTTACAGACAATGCTCACTATGCAGTATTTCCGAGTCGCTGTTCCCTGTCATCTCCATCTTCTTCACTGGAAGATGACTCCAAACCTTCCCCCATGGGTTCATATGCGAATAAAAAAATTAATTCATGTTTATCAATGTCAGGTTTACTGACATCGCTCCAAATGTCGTCAAACCTACGTGACCCGCTTTTGATGTAGCAGATCACGTGACCACACCATGATCCTTACTCAAAAATACTACATTTATTTCTTTGTCATCTACATACTTCCTTGTTCTAATGATTAAAACATGCCTAGCGAGTAAGACTTCACACATTGAAGTATACTCACTTCCCATGTAAGACTCAGTTTAAGCCCAGTTATGATTGGATTCTGAGATTTGACCTCCTTTGGGGAGGTGGGGTCAATGTGAACAAAAAAATGCCTAAATTCTGGAGAAAGTTTGACAGTCAGTGATTTGGATTTGCAAACCTGACCAACAGATAATTTTTATTTTGATATTAGAAAAGTACTTAGTTGTAGTACTATTGGGTAACACCAGTTTTACTCACATATTACTCTTTTGCTACAATTATTCAGAACTTATAGTTGTGGTATATCCAACCGTACTACATGTTGGACTGAAATTAAGTTTCTCTTATATGGTTTATGTTTTTACAGTTCCACCCAGATGAGAATGGGTTTCCCTTTTGAGCCTGGTTCCTCTCAAGGTTTCTTCCTCGTGTCAACTGAGGGAGTTTTTCCCTTGCCACTGTCACCGTGGTCTTGCTCATTAGGGATGTGTAGAGGGTTGTAGAAAAATGTTTAAATTCCTCCTTTAATTTATTTTACTGCTTTGTGACAATGTCAATTGTAAAATCCCGAATCGTGGGTTAATACTTCGGCCAATCAGCGATATCTGCTTTTAATAACAAATTGGAATTACCCCCTTCTCAGTCAGTTATACAGTTATACAGTCAGTTATACAGTTATTACATTATAATCGGCTATCATATTTCCTAGATCCTGTGTATTTGGTTCATAATGCCTGCACGTAAGCTGTAAGTAATGTATGTCATTGCTAATGAAAACTTAAGATAAATGACAATCGCATTATTCTTCCACATCACTTTTGTTAATGATGCATCTGTCCTGTATGTTAATGAGATTGGATTTCCCTGCAGTAACAGCAAATGCATGAGATTAAAGGGCCATGTTTAGTGCAGTTTTCTTTAATAGCTGTTAGAGATGTGCCGGTTCACGAAATTTCGGTTCGGTTTGGACAAGGACATAACTAGAGAAGTTGTAACTAAACATAAACATGGGTCTAGCCATGCTTTTAGGGGAGAGAGTACTAGTAAACAGTATTCGCTGCTTCGACTCGCCGCAATATTTGCTCAAGCGGTTAGGAGACGCGCAAGTCCACAGACTTGAATTCGAAACCCACCTCACTCATTTTAACTGTCCAACAGTTTTCAATTTAAAATTTACAAAATTTATATAATTCACAACAAAAAAAAATTATTTTAATTAAAAAAATTTATTTGCGTTTATTAGTATAATTTGTCTAGAAGCAAAACACAGATACAGACCCCCCCAAGTCACCCCAAGTGTTCTCAGCATACACATAACTGCCTAACTCAGCGGAAGTGTACATGACATCACTATTTTCTGTTGTTTCTGTACATCTGGTGTGCCAAACTTGGGTGAAACGTCATCAAATAAGGTGCTTGTACTTGGGAACTTTGCCGTACTAAGTGTTTTCGCTTAGCATACGACGTAAACAAGTTAAACAAGTTTTTCTTCGAAAACAAGCACGTAACTGCGTAACACTCACGACGCCAAAATTTTTAAACCTTGTATTACAGGATCTATGCATGCAAAGGTTAGTGTTTTTAGCTGTACAGCTTTAGATTTTAATGTGCTTTCGACTTTTGTGCCATTTCATGTGCAATGATAATTGCTAGGATGGTTGACAGGTTCCTATGTGGTTCGCGAGACGTGTGACGCGACCCGCTACACAGTAACACTCTTTAAAAACGGGCCATATAACATAATATAATATCTATCTATATAACATATAATATCTTATCATTAAAATTGAATATTTCAAGATGACATAAGGAGGAAATGCTGTACAGTGCATTTAGTTGCCCGTTTTGGATAAAGAGATTACAATGTGCAATGAGGGCCCTCTGTATAATCATAATTAGCGTGTAATGACACACACACACACACACACACACACACACACACACATACTTTTGGCAATATAGTGTGTATTCGCTCATCTAACTTCATACGCATATGAACCTAAGTGACATTCGATTCTTAATCAATAGGGTTTATTATGACGTCTGCCCACCCTTTGCAGCTATAACAGCTTCAACTCTTCTTGGCAAGCTTTCCACAAGGTTTAGGAGTGTGTTTTTGGGAATTTTTGATCATTCTTCCAGAAGCGCATTTGAGAGGTCAGACACTGATGTTGGACGAGAAGGCCTGGCTCGCAGTCTCCACTCTAATTTATCCCAAAGGTGTTCTATCTGGTTGAGGTCAGGCCAGTCAAGTTCTCCACACCAAACTCGCTCATCCATCCATCCGTCTTTATGGACCTTGCTTTTTGTTGGAACAGGAAGGGGCCATTCCCAAACTGTTCCCACAAAGTTGGGACACCATAACCCCCCCTCCACCAAACTTTACACTTGGCACAATGCAGTCAGACAAGTACTGTTCTCCTGGCAACTGCCAAACCCAGACTTGTCCATAAGATTGCCAAATGGAGAAGCGTGATTCGTCACTCCAGAGAACGCGTCTCCACTGCTCTGCAGTTCAGTGGCAGCGTGTTTTACACCACTGCATCTGACGCTTTGCATTGCACTTGGTGATGTATGGCTTGGATGCAGCTGCTTGGCCATGGAAACCCATTCCATGAACGGGGAGAAATTAACACTAGTCCGCTGGCCCATAGCCAGTCAAAAATCTGTAGGGCGAGTGAAATTAGCTGGCAAGTCATCCTGCTGACGACCTGACAAATCCAACAGGCAAAGAAGATAGTGTTCCTCACCAGTAAATATGAAGGAGGACTTGTAGTTTCATAATTTCACTAGTCCTGTTGGCCAGTAGCTTAGTTTTGCTAAATTCCACCCCTGCATGAAGCTCTCTACGCACTGTTCTGTTATATATATATATATATATATATATATTTTTTTTTTTTTGGGATGTGAATCTAACAACAGCTCATGATTCAATTCGATTCCGATTTTTGGGGTGACCATCCGATTCAGAATCCATTCTCGATTCAAATCGATGTTTGATTCATAACCATTACTAAGAACAAAGGGTGCCAATTTCACAAGTAACTACATTCTTCTATAAGCTAGGAACAACTCTTCTATAAGAAAGAAAGAAATTATATTACTACACAACTGGTTTTGTAGATGTACTGATCCGCTTTGCTCATTCAGAGTTGGTTGGGAGTTTAGTAGAGTGATGGAGTGTGCGTTGGTCAGGAGTTGGTCGTGCCTGCTGCTTCGGTTCTTTTAGCTCCGGGTGATGGTGTAAGATGTGGGCTCGGGCATTTGAAGTGTTCCCGAAATACTTGACTTTTATTTTGCGCACCGCATTTGTCATGTCAAGCTCTTTCTTACCCGGAAATTGTAAAATCCAAAGTGCAGACGGCGCTGGCTGTCCCTTTAATTAAAGTAATGAAAAAACTACTAGATTCAATTCAATTCAGTTTTAGTTGTATAGCACTTTTTACAACTGACATTGTCACAAAGCAGCCTTACATAGTAAAATTCATTTAAGAAGAAATCTAAGAATTTTTCTACAACCCCCTTACACAACCTCCTTCACAAAGATCATGATAGATACCATTACCATGATATATAATTGTTTATGTAAACTGTGAAAAATGTGCAATAAAATGAAAATGTGAGCAGGTGTGCACATTGACACGCCATATCTTTTTTTTTGTAATCTACTAGTAGCTCACCTACTACTGTCATGACTAAACATTGTAAAAATAAATGATAAAATCCTGTTATGGTGTGCACTTTAGTTTACGTTCCCATGTAGTATGTAGTAAACGATTATTTGCGAGGTGGCTATAGCTGAAGGCGGCACGGTGGCACAGTGGTTAGCGCATCCACCTCACAGCAAGAAGGTCACACTCGTTTCTGTGTGCAGTTTGCATGTTCTCCCCATGCTAGAATGGGTTTCCTTCAGGTAGTCCAGTTTCCTCCCACAGTCCAAAAAACATGCACAGTAGGCTAATTGGCTGTTCTAAATCCCCCCTAGGTGTGAGTGTGAACGGCTTATGTGTGTTGCCCTGCGATGGCCAGGAGAGCTGTTCAGGGTGTACCCCACCTTCGCAGCCTCCCTGCAACCCTAATAAGGAATAAGCTGCTTAGAAAACGAAAGAATGAATAATATTGCTGAAGGATTTATTTAAATTTAATTCAGAGACATCCAATCTGCCTTCAGTGAATAATGGTTTATTAATGCAAGATAGCAAACCAATCAGATTGTCCTGCATAGAACAAACGAACTTTTTGTTTCAGCCCTTTTTATTTTCTTAGGTTGCTGTTACTGTTGTTTTAGAGACAATGTAGATGATATTTAGATTATTTAGACATGTTGATGTAATTTCTTAATTATACACCAGTCTTCCCCTCCTTGAATCACCACCTTACCGTGGTGGTGGGGTTTGCGTGTCCTAATGATCCTAGGAGCTATGTTGTCGGGGGCATTATGCCCCTGGTAGGGTCACCCAAGGCAAACAGGTCCTATGCACTTAATGACTGTTCAGAGTACCCACCCTTTTTGGAGTCTTTAGGGGGTGTGTTAGAGAACACTCCCCCTGGGGACTCTCACGTCATCCTGGAAGACTTCAACGCTCATGTGGGCAGCGACAGTATGACCTGGAAGGGTGTGATTGGTAGGTACAGCCTCTCCGATCTGAACCCGAATGGTGTTTCGTTGTTGGACTTCTGTGCGCATCACGGTTTGTCCATCACTAACACCATGTTCGTACATAAGGGTGTCCATAAGTGCACTTGGCACCAGGACACCCTAGGCCGCAGTACAAAGATCGACTTTGTAGTCGTGTCATCCGACTTGCGGACGCATGTTCTGGACACTTGGGTGAAGAGAGGAGCTGAGCTGTCAACCAATCACAGCCTGGTGGAGAGCTGGCTCCAATGAAGGGGAGGCCGCCTTCCAGACCTGATGTAGGTAGGCCCAAGCGCGTAGTAAGGGTCTGCTGGGAACGTTTAATGGAGTCTCCTGTCAGAAGGGCCTTTAACTCCCACCTCCAGCAGAGCTACAACCATATCCCAAAGGAAGCAGGGGATATGGAATCCGAATGGGCCATGTTTTGTGCCTCCATTATTAAGGCGGCAGCCCATAGCTGTGGCCAGAAGGTCATTGGTGCCTGTCGTGGCGGTAACCCCCGAACCTGGTGGTGGACAACTGTGGTAAGGGGGGGCTGTCCAGGTAAAGAAAGAAGGAGGCCTATTAGGCTTTTTGGCCTGTGGGACTCCCGAGGCAGCAGACAGGTACCGGCAGGCCAAACGTGCTGCAGCCCGGGCTCTCGCTGATGAGTTCAATGAGGACCTGGAAAGTGACCTCGAAAAGGTTCTGGACCACAATCCAACGCCTCAGGAGGGGGAGGCAGTTCTCCACAAACACTGTTTACAGTGGAAGTGGGGAGCTGCTCACCTCGACTGGGGATGTTTTCGAGAGGTGGAAGGAATACTTCGAGAACATCCTCAATCTCACCAACACGCCCTCCGTGGAGGAGGAAGACCCTGGGGGTACAGGTGGGGGCTCCGCCCATTGCTGGGGCTGAGGTCGCCGAGGTAGTCAAAAAGCTCCTCGGTGGTTGAGCTCCAGGGGTGGATGAGATCCTCGCTGAATTTCTCTGAGCTCTGAATGTTGTAGGACTATGTTGGTTGACACGTTTCTGCAACATCGTGTGGTCATCGGGGGCCGTACCTCTGGATTGGCAAACCGGGGTGGTAGTTCCCCTTTTTAAAAAGGGGACCAGAAGGTGTGTTCTAACTATTGTGGAATCACACTGCTCAGCCTACCTATGAAAGTCTATTCAGGAGTACTGAAAAGGCGGATTCAACCGATAGTTGAACCTTGGATTCAGGAGGAACAATGTGGTTTTCATCCTGACCACAGCACTCTTGACCAGCTCTACACACTCTACAGAATTCTGGAGGGGGCATGGGAGTTTGCCCAACCAATCTGTCCACATGTGTTTTGTGGATTTAGAGAAGGCGTTTGACCGTGTCCCTCGAGCAATCTTGTGGGGTGTGCTCCGGGAGTATGGGCTACCAGACCCATTGCTATGGGCCATTAGGTCTCTGTACCACCGGAGCCAGAGCTTGGTCCACATTGGTAACATGTCAAATTCGTTTTCATTGGGGGGTTGGACTCCGCCAAGGCTGCGGTTCTGGTTTGGTGGCCATAGGATCTCATCTCTGCTTTTTGCAGATGATGCTGTCCTTTTGGCTTCAGCGAGCCGGGACCTCGAGCTCTCATTTGAGTGATTCGCAGCTGAGTGCAGAGCAGCCGGGATGAGAATCAGCACCTCCAAATCCGAGGCCATGATTCTCAGCTGGAAAAGGGTGGAATGCACCCTCCGGGTCTGGAATGAGGTCCTGCCCAAGTGGAGGAGTTCAAGTATCTCGGGGTCTTGTTCACGAGTGAGGGAAGGATGGAACAGGATATCGACAGGCGGATCGTTGCAGCCTCTGCTGTAAAGCAGGGCCTGTATCAATCTGTCGTGGTGAAGAGGGAGCTGTGCTGAAAAGCAAAGCTCTCAATTTACCATTCAATCTACGTTCCAACCCCCACCTATAGTCACGAGCTTTGAGTACAAAATCGTGGATACAGGCAGCCGAAATGAGCTTCCTTCACATGGTGGCAGGTCTCTCCCTTAGAGATTGGGTGAGAAGCTCAGCCATCCGGGAGGAGCTCAGAGTAGAACCGCTGCTCCTCCGCATTGAGAGGAGCCAGTTGAGGTGGCTCGGGCATCTGATTAGAATGCCTCCCGAACGCCTCCCTGGTGTGGTGTTTCGGGCATGTCCAACTGGGAAGAGACCCCGGGGTCAACCCAGAACACGCTGGAGGGATTATGTCTCTCGGCTGGCCTGGGAACACCTCAGTGTCCCCCTGGAAGAACTGGAGGAAGTGGCTGGGGAGAGGGACGTCTGGACCTCACTGCTTAGGCTGCTCTCCCGCGACCCGACCCCTGATCAAGCAGATGATGATGATGATGACACCAGTCTTATCTTTTATAATGTGCATGTCGTGACACCAGATTATCCGATTTTATCTGAAATTATCTGTCTACATATAAATAACTGCACAAATCAATCCATTTTAGAAAAACTAAGAGACAGGCTGTGATGAAAAATTAATATGAAATCATGATACAGTGCCTGACCCTCATCTCTGGTTCCAGTGTAATATCAGCATCCGGTTTTGAGTGGTAATGGTTGCGTATTATTGGGTCAGCTATGGAAGAGGGTTAAAGATATCTGGTACACTGCTGTTGACCCACAGATGTAACACTCCGTAATGGATTATTTCAGATACATTTTTATTAATATTCTCAGCGTGATTATTTTTATCTCCACTCCAAAATCTGGGTTATAAAAGATCAAACCCTGTAAAATATTGATTATGCATCACAAATCTATCATCTGAGGATTTTAAAGTGTCTCCAAACAGTCTTGTGATTATAAAATCTTCTGAAAAAAAATTATTAATAAAAATTACAAATATTCAGAAAAATTGCTTTTTTTCTTGTTTTTATTTTTTTTTTCTGGAGAAATTTAATTAAAGTTTATTTAAATCGATTTATTTTTAAAATCATGATTACATTATGAACACATTATTATTAGCAAAATAATTTCAGCTAATTTTAAAAATCTATTTTATGTTCAGTCGATTAAAATATAAAATAAATTAAAAATTTTAAATATTTTCCAATTATTTGTAGTTAATAAACTAAATTTCAGCCCATCTTATAAGTATTATTTAATAAATAAAATAATAAGTATTTGTGCCAATAGTGAACCTCCACACAGACTTTTACCTTTACAGCAACAAACAAAGAAAAAACAAACAAACAAACACACAAACACACACGCAGTGACTGTCGATGATTAGATCGGTATATGACGGTAAATGTAAAGTGTGCATCATTTAACTTCTTTAGAAAGTAAATGTACTTATTTTAACCCTGTTTTATCATTCGAATAAGCTCTGACCACCGGTGGAGGTCTGAGAGATAAACATGCATGAAACCTTGTGCTGTAGGACGTTTTTATCAAGAATAAAACTATACATTAAACATAGCTGTAAAGACATCGGACACAATAAAATCCTAAATAAAGCACTGACCTTAAGGAGGCATTTGGGTGACTGAGTCCGTTTATGTTGTTGAAGTCGGTGAAAATATAAACTCTGAAAAAGAGTTCGATTTAAACTTCCAAAAAATGTTTGAGGAAAAAAAGTTTGGAGGTGTAAATACTTATAGGTCAAAGTAAATATCGCGTTTCAGTGGATTCCTGGTGAAGAAAACACTGAAATGTTAGAAACCGTTTCTGTGTGGAAACCGAGTCAAGTGGACAAGAGACCCAACAACCGCAGGAAACAACAGAAACCCGTCCCAAATCGCTCCCGATTCGACAGATAGGGCACTAAATATGACGTGGACATCATTCATTCAGCGCCTACGGAGTGCACTTTTATAGCGGCATGATTTAGGATGCAGCTGCTGTTGTTTGGGAGTGAATGAGGAGAATAAATCTTCAAGGTGGAAGTTATAATCCAACACTGTACACAAACATGTGACGTTCACTTTATTCTGTACTAAATAAATTATGTGTTTTTACAGTTTTATTCTACTTTAAATGCTGAGTTTTTTGAGTATGTTTGTAGATGCGAAAACTGTCCCAAAATAACTTATAATAACACTGCAGTACCTTCATCTCACTACTCTATAGAACAATTTACATGGATGGAGAGGTTTCCAGTGTATGATAACCAGAATGGGTGTGTGTGTGTGTGTATGCATACATGTGTTTGTATATATGTATATATATATATATAGCTTTGCTACACCACCTCTTCAACATATGGTATTTTTTCCCCCTAACAATTATTTGTTTAGCCTGTGATGGCCTAGCGAGCAGTCCAGGGTGTACTCTGCCCTTGCCTAGAGTCAGCTGGGATGGGTGCCAGCCTACCTGCGACCCTAATTAGGATTATAGTTTTTTTTTCCAGTTGCCAACACACTACAGTGACATGCATAGCACAAATATTTAAACTGACACACAGAGAGCAAAACCTCTTCTCAAGTCTCCAAAACTTTAAACACATTTCCTGCTTTACAAACATTCTGCAATTCAAAATGGCACTTTTTAACTGCACTGGACATGGTTCTCTGCATAAGACATAACAATCTGACATAAAGTTGCATGTTTGCCATTTCAAAACACTGCCATTCAAAATGACACTACACAAGCTAATTGGCCAATATATGTGTCACTTGGTCAAACACCTCAGTGGTTAATTGTTACCCCATTAGTCAGGAAGTAAGCACTAAAAGACCACAGGTGAGCACCTTTTTTTTTTCTTACAACACTGAAAGACGTTGCAGAGAGAGGAAGAGCAAGAGGGAGGGTGAGAATGAGAGGGGGAGGAAGAGTGAGAGGTAGAGCTGGTAGAGGAGGTCACGGGCAAAGAAGACAACAACTTTCATATGACATCAGAGCAACCTTAATTGATCATGTCTTCAACCATGGGCTGACAGTGCGAGAGGCTGGACAGAGAGTGCAGCCCAACTTGAGCCGTTTTACTGTCGCCTCTGTAATCCGGACTTTAGGACTGGACACCATTTTGACTGATTTTTGTTGTTTGTTTTCAGAAAGTACTCGAAATGAATGCTCATTCAATCCCACATGAGTTCATCTTTATAGATGAGGCTGGGTTCAACCTAGCAAAGACCAGAAGAAGGGAAAGAAACATCACTGGCCACAGAGCCATTATAGATGTTACTTGCCAACCTGGTGGGAACATCACAATATGCGCTGCCATCTCCAATACTCATGGTGTCCTACACTGTCATGCCATCCTTGGACCATAGAACACAACCCATATTCTCACATTTCTGGACAGAATGAGCTTTTGTCTTAAAGCCCCAGTCCAAAACTGGTTTGCTGATCACCCACCATTTCTCGTGCAATACCTTCCACCATACTCGCCATTTCTAAACCCCATAGAAGCGTTCTTTTCGGCATGGCAGTGGAAGGTATACAACCGGCAGCCCTTTGTGCGCATGTCTCTTGTGTCAGCTATGGAAGAGGCATGTGATGAAATTGATGTGGGTGTGATTCAGGGATGGATAAGGCACTCAAGGCGCTTCTTCCCTCAATGTCTGTCAAGGGAGGATATTTCCAGTGATGGCATTGCGAATGGATGAGGCATTGTGGCCAGACCCAGCTGTCCAGCCAGATGCTGCCTAATTATTTTTCTTGCCTCTTTTTTCTATATTTTTTCTGAAATTTTCTTTTTCAGTTTACTGTTTTGTGAGCATATTTTTGTTCACTCCAATGTAAATATATCTGCTGTGCATATGTTGCCCTGACTTGTTTGGTGAAAAAATAAATAAATGTTTCAACAGCATGTGGGTGTACCTGCAAATATTGCTGTGCATGTGAATAGTCAGAAGAATTCTGTACAATTTTAAACATTTTAGTATTATGGCAAAGCATACTAAAGATGAGAGTGCTTTTCATTATGCCCAAAAGTGTGTAGTTGGTTAAACAAAAATCTGGTTATATGAATGAATTGTGCCATTTGGTGCAAAAGTTTGATTTTGATAATGCTGTAGTTTTGGTTGCAGTGCTTCATTTTTGAGGATATATGAAGTATTTTGCTGCTTGGGTGTGTGGTTTTGTGAATTGTGTAAAGTGTTTTGATAGAACCAGCTTAGTGTGCAAAATTGTGTTTTAGCAATTGGTGTTAAGATAACCACCCGGAGACAAGAAGGATAAACTTTACACGAGTTTATTGTGACCAAGAACTCAGGCTCGGAGAGCCACACACACGCGAAACTAACAGCACGGAAAAGAAACCTGCCACGACGGGCAAACACAAACCGAGGAACAGAAACCAATAAGGAAATGAAACCTGCCACGAGGGGCGAACACAAAACCACAAACATAAACTTACGAAGACAACGGAAGGCGATAGGATCCGGGAGGAAGAGGACGGGAACAGGACGAGAATGTAGCGAGGAAGTAAAGGTGAGTCCAAAGCGCTGGTTGCAGTGGCGGTGTAAACACGTTAACTACCAACGAGGCTAGACACTGAAGTGTGTCTAGCGGGGGCTTTTATGGAGGAGGTGATGAGTTTCCGGAAATGAGGTGCAGGTGCAGATGATTAGAATTCGGGGGAGTGTGCTCGCGGTGTGTGAGAGTCAGGGAGAGAGTTGGCTATGGACGTAACAATTGGAAAAAACTGTAAGTGGTTTAGAAAATTATTGAATGAATTACTTGTTTACAATGCTGCGTGAGTAGGGTATAAGTGTTTAATACTATGTAATACTGTTTAGTAGTGTGTCGTACTGTTTGGAAGTGTGTAGGAGTGTTTAGTACTGTTTAAAAGTGTTTAGTAGTGTAGTAGTCTGTTGTAGTGTTTAGTGGTATTTTGTTGTATTTTGTAGTGTGTGGCAGTATTTAGTAGTATGCAGTAATGTGCAGTGGTGTTTAATACTGTTTAGGTTTCAAGTTGTCATATACAGATAACAATGAGACATCACTGCTGGCAATGAAATTCTTAGACTCAGAGCCCCCTTATTGACTTTTTTTTTTCTCCCTATGCTGCATTAATTCTCGCAAGGGAAATTACTTCTGCATTTAACCCATCCAAAGTGAGCACACAAACGTGTAAACAGTGAGCTCACGCACACACTCGGAGCAGTGGGCTGCCACACACATTGAAGGTGCCGGGAGAGCAGTTGGGGGTTAGGTGCCTTGCTCAAGGGCACTTTAGAAATGAAGGTAGAGAGAGGGAAGGTTTAATAGTGTTTAATACTGTTTATTAGTGTGTAGTAGTTTTAAGTGGTGTTGAGAACAGTTTAGTAGTGTGTAGGAGTGGTTAGTATTGTATAAAAGCATTTAGTAGAATGTAGTAGTCGTTAGTAGTGTGTCGAAGTGTTTTGTTGTATTTTGTAATGTGTGGTACAATGTAGTAGTATGCAGTAATGTGTAGTAGAGTTTAGTACTGTTAAGTAGTGTGTAGGAGTGTTTAGTACTGTGTAAAAGTGTTTAGCTGAGTTAAGTAGTATTTGTAATGTTTAGCAGTATTTTGTTGTATTTTCTATTGTGTGGGAGTATGTAGTAGTGTGTAGTAGGTTTGGTAGTGTTTAATACTGTTTAGTAAGCTAGGATCCAGCGTTTTTTGGTGGTCCACAAGGTTCTGTCCTAGGCCTGCTGCTTTTTTCTCTAGACACGCTCCCTTTGGGTAATATTATCTGTGAACATGGCATTGGCTATTATTGGTATGCTGATGATACACAGTTATATATTTCAGCAAAGCCAGGTGAGAGACACCAGCCTAATTAAGTTGAGAATTGTGTAAAGGACATTAGACACGGGATGCTTACTAACTTCCTTGTTGTGATTCTAAACCAGATGTAAAGTTAAGCAATCCCAGAAGAGCGTGTGTCCGTGTAGCAGAGATGGGGCGGAAGTGCTGGAGCTCGAGGAGGCACTGGAAGAAAGAGAAGACAACAGTCATAAATAACCGGAAAGAAAACACGCAATACAGATTCACACTAGCGGTTCTAGCTAGAACTGGCCGAGATACCACGTAAGCTGCGAGAATACTCTGGCAACAGAGAAGCCTCCCCGCAGGGCATAAATGATGGTGGTGATTACCGGAAATGTGGAGCAGGTGTGCAGGTGCCGGTGGAGCTCGTGCCGCTGGAAGCCGCCCCATCTCTGAGAAAAAACAAAAAGAGACTCCACACAAGAAAACATATACAAAATTAACGCAACAGTGACACAATCACCACAGTACCTCCCCCTCAACGGACACCTCCTGGCATTCTTCCAGCCTTATCCGGGTGCTGCAAATAAAAATCGTTCAGTAACTTTGTTGTCGTGAAATCCAGGATTGCTCTTCCGGACCATAACCCTCCCAATCCACTAGATATTGAAAACCCCGTCCTCGGGGCATGACATCCAAAATTTTGGATACTGTGAAGGCAGGGTGGCCGTCGATGGTCCGGGGGGGCGGAGGGAATATGGCCGGAGGGCTAAGGTCACTGGAGGACACCGGCTTGGCAAGGGACACGTGGAAGGTGGGATGGATGTTGAGAAAGTCCAGGAGCTTTAATTTAACAGAGGTGGGGTTGATAACTTTAATAATGGGAAACGGTCCAATGAAACGTGGAGTGAGCTTACGTGATTTGGTTTGGAGGGGGAGATCATGGGAGGAGAGCCACACCATCTGTCCCAGTTTGTTCTCAGGAGCGGAGGAGCGATGAAGGTCGGCCAGTCACTTGTTTCTCTCAGCCGATCGAGTGAGAGCTGCTTGGACGTTCCTTCACACTTCTCGCATCTGTCTCAGGTATTCCTTGACTGACGGAACCACCACTTCCTGTTCTTGATCAGGAAAGAGAGGGGGTTGAAAATCATAACATGCCATGAATGAGGACATACCTGTGGCCGAGCTGGTGAGGGAGTTGTGAGCATACTCGATCCATGGGAGGTGAGAACTCCACGAAGCATGGTGGTGGGCAGCAACGCAACGGAGAGCAGCCTCCAGGTCCTGATTGGCCCATTCTGTCTGACCGTTGGTCTGCGGGTGCTACCCTGAGGAGAGGCTAGCTGTTGTGCCCACTGCCTTACAAAACTCTCTCCACACCAGGGACGAGAACTGGGGACCTCTGTCAGAGACAATATCCCTGGGAATGCCATGTAACTTGAACACGTGGAGGACAAGGAGATTAGCAGTCTCAAGAGCAGAGGGCACATAATGCATGGACTTGGAGAAACGATCAATGATCGTGAGAATGACAGTATTACCCCAGGAGGGTGGTAGACCGGTGACAAAGTCTAGGGCGATGTGTGACCAGGGGTGGCTGGGGATGGGTAAGGGGTGCAGCAGACCAGCAGGGGGTTTATGGGAGGCCTTGCCTCTGGCACAGACTGAGCAGGCCAAGACGAACTCCCGAGTGTCCTTGGCTATTCTAGGCCACCAGAAGTGCCGCTTGAGGAAAAGGAGGGTGCGGGTTATTCCAGGATGACAGGACAGCTTGGAGGAATGTCCCCACTAGAGTACCTGGGAACAGGCGGAATTCGGAACAAAAAGACGATCTGGTCTTGGGGTCGGGTTGGTCCTCCTGCGCCCTGCGCACAATTTGCTCAATCTCCCACGAGGCTGCTCCAACAATGCACGAAGGGGGAATGATGGGATCCAGTTCCTTTGAATTAGGTGGTGGGGGGAATAGAGGCAAGAGAGAGCGTCAGGTTTAGTATTCCGGGTACCTGGGCGGTAGGAGAGGGAGTAGTTGAAGCGGCTGAGGAAAAGGGACCAATGAGCCTGGTGGGGAGCCTGGTGGGGACCGGGAGCCGCTCCATCTCCGTGAAAAAACAAAAAGAGACTTCACACAAGAAAACATAAACAAAATTGACACAACAGTGATACAATCACCACATTCCTCTTATTAAATTCTGATAAGACAGAAGTACTTGTATTTCTCTTACAAAGTTCCACAGTTATGGAATAATTTTTCAGTTAATGTTCGGGACTTAGACATAGTCTCTGTTTTAAGACTTGACTGAAAACCTACTTGTTTAGTCAAGCATTTTGTTAATAGCCTTTTATTAGGTAAAGGAGCAGATATGGGGGTTCTCACGCATAGAGAGTTCTGCTAAACTGTGATGTTGGGATGCTGTCCTTCCCTCAGTCTACATGCTCACCCTGGTCTGTTGACAGTGGAGTGGCTGCTTGTCTCATGTTACAGGGTGTCCTCATGTCTGCCTTCCTTCTGGTTCTCTCTTTTTACTTATTATTTATTTTATTATTACTTTTTTTATACTATATTAATTACGCAAGGGAAGCTTTGACTTTGCATTTAACCCAGCCAAAGTGAGCACACACGCTTGGAGCAGTGGGCTGCCACAGATTGCGGAACCCAGAAAGCAGTTGGGAGCACTTCAGCAATGAATATGGAGGAAGGGAAGGTGCAGGCCCCCACCGCCACACATTTTTTCCTGCTGGTTTCAGCAGCCTTTAGGTCCCAGAGCCACTTCTCTTACAATAGGCCACAGCTGCCATAGTCAGTCATGCTGGAGTCCCTGCTTGCACTCATCACAAATAAAATCTTCTTTAACCATTACACTGTTATTTCCATTCCTAACAACCTCTTTTTAAAATTCGTTTTACTATGTAAAGCTGCTTTATGTCAATATCACTTTTAAAATGTTTGTTGTGTGTGTCGTTGTGTGTAATAAAGTTCTAATGTGTAGTAGTGTGTAGTGTGCCATCCTGTGCATTTGTGTTCAGTAGTAATGAGTCATAGTGTGTAGTGTTTAGCGGTGTTTAGTAGTATTTGTAGTGTGTACTAAAGTGTAGTAATATTTAGTAGTATTTAGTAGTGTGTAATGTGTAGTGGTGTTTTGTAGTGTGTGGTAGTGTGTAGACATGTTATGTAGTGTGTAGTAGTGTTCAGTAATGTGAAGTAGTGAAGTGGAATAAGTAGTGTGTCGCAGTGTGTAGTAGTGTTTAGTAGTATTTGGTAGTGTGTAGTGTTGTAGTGTGTGGTAGTGTCCAGACGTGTTAAGTCATGTGTAGTAGTGTTTAGAAGTGTGTAGTAGTGTAGTAGTATTTAGTAGTATGAAGTAGTCTGTCGCAATGTGTCATAGTGTGTAGTAGACTTTAGTAGTATTTGGTAATGTGTCATAGTGTTTAGTAGTGGTGGTTTGTAATGTGTGGTAGTGTTTAGTGAGTGTTTAAAACCTTGATACCTCATTTTGAGCTGGCCAACCACCGATCAGCATATTAAGTATATAATTAGTAGCTCTGGATTTTACGGTGATCACCAGAAGTCAGGTGGTGCGTTTGACCTCGTGTTGGTGGGTTCGATTCAAAATACAGTCCAAGCTCATAGTTCAAAATGAAAGCAAAGGCTATTCGGCAGTGCAATCAGGACAGAACAGGCACATCAAAACAAACGCAGAGTTCATGTACAATAATGGGTAATCAAGGCAAGGTCAAGGCAAGGTCATGGTTGAAATAGCAAAAATGGATTATGCACAGAAAACTACAAAGGAAAACCAAACAGATAAATTCACAATGATCATGAAAAACTGAGTGACTTTATAGTGTTGCTAATCAAGTGAGAGAGTGAACAGGTGTGTAGGTGGTCATGGGATGCTTGAGTCAAAATTTAGGTAATCCTGAACAGTGCAGAGGCTGATGGTAGGTGTAATGTGAGTTCTGTGTGTATGGTGGGAATGTGACACAATTATTCTTTTTTAATCATTCTTGTTTTTAGGGTTATTGTCTTGCTGCATAGAATTAGAACAAAATGTGATTAACTAGCATCTATATTAAAAACTACCAACCATGTTTTAATTCATAAGGTAAATTCGGCACACCGACAAATTTTGTACTTGGAGGTTATCTTATCGTGACCTCATCAGTCACTATCACATAACTGAAAATAACGAAAAATCAGACGATGGAACTTCCTGGTAAAGATGATAAGGTAAGGGTTGAATTTCTGTTTGTAGAACAGCCTAATTTGTAAAAGGTATCCTTCGAGGATATACTCACACTAAGCTGTGTGACTAAATTGTGTCAGAGTATGATTGCCCCTCCCAATCCCTCCAGTGGACTGTGCTCACATTGCACTTAACCTTCTGGGTTTAAATACCTTTTTTTTTTTTAGTTGTTTTATATTTTTTGTTTTGTTTTTATTGGCATACTAAGCCTTTTTAATTGGCTCAGTCCTTACCCTAAAAAAATGTTTTCATCACACTCTTACACTTCAGTGTTAATTAATGATTTCTGCATTATTAACTGTTTGGTAAGGTTCATAATCATAATATTCACATCATCTTTTCTGCACCCAGTTCACTAAAACACAATCACAACTTATCTGTAATTTGGGGATTTAATGGATTATGAGCAATAACAAGGGCCAGTTATTATAAACCTCTGAAAAAAATAAAGGATTCATTGTTTAAGTAAGTACAGAAAAAATGGAAACAATTCAACAGGCAAAGAGAACATGTTCATTTTATCTCCCGTAAAGCAGTTTGTGCAGCACTTTATGCACTTTCTGAAAGATAAAATTAACTATGTTAGGATTTTTTTAAATATTAGTGAACACTTTAATACAGTCTGTCTTAAGTCTAAGCATTCAGATGGAAAGATTTAGTGTCTAGGCTTATCTGCATTAATGCGTTTACTGAAAATATATAAATCAACAAATGTAATTTCTAGTGTGTAAACATGAAACGGCAGGTCCTACAGTGGACAGTATAAGTGTGCTAGCAGTGATTTATCTATCAAAGATCTCAAAATAAGAGAGTACCAAGGTCGCTGTTACGAGCCATCAGGTTCCTGTAACAAAAGTGAGGTCTGTGTCCAAATCTGGCCACATTTCCAGTACATGTTGGACTCTCCCAGGGCTGACCCCTTGTCACTGATCCTGTTTGTGGTTTTCATGGACTGGATCTCAAGGCATGGAAAAAGGGGTGTTGAGTTTGGAAACCTTTGGATTCTGTCTTTTTGAGAATTATGTGGTTCTCTTGGTGTCTTCAGAACATGTCCTTCAGCATGCACTGGAGCAGTTTGCAGTGTGACATGACCGGGAGGAGAGTCAGCTCCTTCAGACCTGAGGCCATGGTTCTTAACTAGATAAAAGTGGCTTGCTCCATCTGAGTAAGTGATGTAAAAATAAAGGGTTAAAGAAGAAAGACTTTTTTTACTTTAACTAGTCCTGGGTTCGAGTCCTGGGCTTGGTGAGGATGTTTTTGTATAGAGTCTGAATGTTCTCCCCGTGCATGTGTGGGTTTTCTCTGGGTACTCCAGTTTCCTCCCACAGTCCAATGACATGCACACTGAGTTAACTGGCTGTTCCAATTTGCTCCTGGGTGTGAGTGTGAATAGTTGTGTGCATGTTGGCCATGCGATGGTTGTTGGAACTCAGAGCCCTCTATGAGAGGACATACGTCAGGTGGAAGCCTAGTCCCTCTTTTCTTACTTAGTTGATACTTAACTTACACTCGTATATAATATAATACTTGTTAATAGTATTAAATTACTCAAAAAAAAAAACTTAATCAAATTAAAATCTCAATACAGCAAGATGAGGAGAAGCAAGGTATCTTTATTCCAAGTTGCAGTCAATCAC
>JAQMYF010000014.1:5178700-5192143 GCA_030014195.1 Neosilurus mollespiculum | reverse complement strand
AGTCGTACTAAGCATTTCACTGCATATTGTACTGTGTATAATTTGTATGTGACGAATAAATTTGAATTTGAATTTGATTCAGGTCAATCAGAGCGAATGCTTCATTTAAAGGCTTTACATCAATTCACTTTTTTATAATTCAGTTTAAAATGATCACAACATACCTGTAGCTTCTGCTAATTAAGGGCATTAGAAGCCTCTTGTAAGAATCGTCTACAGCATTATTTAAAATTTTCATCAGCTCTGGCCGTGCAAACCCCTGTGGCCTCCACCTGCAAAACATGCCCCCCCCACACACACAGCTTCACACACAGTAATCAATCTAGGACAGACTGCCATGCATACCAAAGTATAGCATTTTTGGGAAGGGTTTTGTAGTATTTACTGTGTTAATTATACTTAAGGCTTGTATGTGATTTTTTTTTTTTTTGCTATGGAAATAAAAATTTGCAGAAATCAACCAAGAAAACCGTTAAGTCACAACTGCACTACTGCACCAGAAAAAAAAAGGAACGGTTTTTAAAAATAAAGTGCGGAATGCAGCGGTACAAGGAAACTCATGTTTCATAATACTGCACCTAATAAGGTAAAAAATAGCAAGCAATGGTGGCCAAAACAAAAGGCAGAAACAAAAAGGATTAAAAAAAAAAAAAAAAAGGTGTGTGTGGTGTGTGTGCATGCATGCAAATTTGAGTATGTATGGGCACATGTTTGAGGTAAGACACTGACCTGACGTTGACACACCACCTACAGAAGTCAGCCTTCACCCAGTCGGGGACATTAACCTTCACTGACAGAATCTTCAGATTCTCCCCTCGGTTAATGGCCAGAGTCTGAAACAAGAGTTGTTTCAGTAACTTATAGAGACAGTAGACACAAAGCCTGGCACGGTAGTGCACCCTTGGTACCCACTCTATTTTCTTCCAGAATAAACTCAGGTGGTTGTACACAGGCATGCACATGTGCCTGTCCACACACATCTTACATTGTAATGCCACACTTACACATGAAGCTAATCCTATCCTTAACTTGAGGAATAAAAAAACCCTTCTGGTTCATTTTAATTATTTATTCTGAATAAGAGCTCTTGTTTTTGTACTTAAAAATATGCCTCCAAATGTCCCCACAAACCCGAAAGAGATGATTATATTATTATTATTACACATACACACCCTGTATTAAGCCTCTCTCACTTTTCCCCAGCTGGACCTCAAAGGGAAAGTGACATGCTGTTAAGCAAATAGTTTTAAGTGTCTGACCTTTTCTGAGGAAAACCTTTTGAAAGAAAAAGGAAGAGAATAGAGATGATCCATCAATCAGGACTTGAAGCAGAAGAGGAAACCTGACAAATGCCAAGTTGCCACCAACCCCCCATACATATACACACACAAACCTGACACTGAGTTGACAGCAAAGCCTTCACTATACTAAACTATTGCCTTGATCGGGACATGGATTAGTGCAGCCTGAAATACCATGTAAATTCTGTTTTCTTATAGTGGCATTTAATTGCCCTAAGGAAGCTGTTTATATACATGTTGCCATGTGACGTTTGTCAAAAATTGTTTTTCCTAAGATATGGAAACATCACAACTTTATCCCTGCTCATTTCTGAGTCAAGTTTACAGTGAGCATAAAGCACATCACACAAGCAAAAAACAGCAGGAAGTGAAGAAAAATCTTGGCAATCACACTCCGTGCAATCAATGTAGCAGCAGACTCCCTGAGCAGAAGCATCATTGTTCAGCTGCACACATTACAGCCAAAAGAAAGCTAGATCACCACACAGTGACACAACTCAAGACAGTAAATGCCAAACACACAAGTGGAATAAATGTTAAGGGAAACAAACCTTCTTTAGCTATTACTGGATATTTATGGCTTTTTCACTTCAAAGTAAAACAAATTCACTTTCTAAACCTTTAAACGGTAACAGCACTTACTATAAAGATCACATTTTCCAACATTATCCAGAAGAATAAATGACTAAACACAACCCCTAGCTCAGAATTCCAGAACATAACATCAGAAAAGGCAAAACAAAATCTAAATGAAGAGTGCTATAGCAGCAAAGACATGAACAGGGTAATCAGGGAGAGCAAGCAGGTAACATGTTTAGGTTCACCTGTGTATAATTACCAGCACCTGTTTATTAGTGCTTTGTGTGCTTACAGGTAGATGCCAGTAAACAACAAAGAGAGCTACCAGTGTGTCTGTGCGTGTGGGCTGTCTAGTGCAGTAATTTTCAACCACTGTGCCACGTCACACTAGTGCGCCGTGAGAGTTCTTCATTTGTACCGTGGGAAATTATCCAATTACCATTGGCCATTGTCAAGTGTCTGTGCCGTAGTGACTGGCAGAGTAATGTAATACTCTTCCATGTCAGAGAGTGGCAGTAGGTAGCTTAATTGCCTTAATTATTCTTAGAGACAAGAGAATTGGTGATGTACGGAGCCCCTAAAGGGACATGGGGGAAAAAAAGATCATGAGCGCGAGCGTGAGCGCACGAGAAACTTTCGCGAGCGCATGAGGAACTATCACACGCGCACCAGTTACCTGAGGTTTCTCGTGCGCACTAGAAACTTTGTCCCTTTAGGGGCTCCGTAGTGATGCATGCAGGTTTTTAAAAAGAAAAAAAGTGCAAACTCCGAACTGGGCCCTGGACAAAATTCTGACCCAGATGAGGCCACTAATATGAGTTGGTGGTCAAAAGAAAGCAGAGACAGTGAGCTCGAGGTGATACAGTGAAAGCTATCTTTTGTTCGGCTTTACTCTCACCGGGGATGTGACGACACCCACTCCGTTGTGCTTGGTGTGTGGTGAGAAGTCCAACAGTGCCACGGTGCTGAGCAAGCTTAAACTCATCTCCAAACAAAACACCCATTACTTCAAAACAAGCCGATGGACTATTTTGTTCTCTGTGTTTTCACCACAGAAAAACCACAGAGGTAAATGAGAGAGAGCCCTCAAAGCTATGTAGTTGCTGAACTTAAAGCTAAATCTAAACAGTCCCACACTGTGGCAGAGATGTTAATACCACCTGCCTGCAAAGCCACTGTAAACGAGATGCTTGTTGAGGAAGAGCTTCGTGTGTGTTCATCTAAACACGCCCAGGTTTCACACTGAGTGAGATTAATCTATATTGTGATTACACAAACGGTATTAAGCTACAGAGTGCCGTTTTGTAACATTTTTGGTTTGTAGTGTGCTGCAAGATTTGTTCAATGTAAAACATTTACCTTGGCTCAAAAAAGGTTGAAAAACACTGGCCTAGGGTGTCCTGGTGCCATGGGCACTAATGGACACCCTTATATTCGAACATGGTGTTCCTGATAGACAAACCGTGACGAGCACAGAAGTCCAACAATGAAACTCCATTCGAGTTCAGATCGGAGAGGCCCTACCTACCAGTCACACTGTCATTACCCACATGGGCGTTGAAGTCTCCCAGGATGAGAGAGAGTCAGGACAGCACCCTCTAGCACACCCCCTAGGGACTACAAAGAGGGTGGGTATTCTGAACTGTTATTTGGTGCATAAGCACAAACAACAGTCAGGATCCGTCCCCCCACCTGAAGTTGGAAGGAGGCTACCCTTTCGTCAAACAGAGAGAACCCCAACATGTGGGCACTGAGATGGGGGACAACAAGGATGGCCACACCGGCTCGCCGTCTCTCCCCTTGAGCAACTCCAGAATAAAACAAGGTCCAGCCCCTCTTGAGAAGGGTGGTTCCAGAGCACAGTGTTAAGGTGAGCCCAACTATATCTAATCAGTATCCCTCAACCTCACGCACCAGCTCAGGCTCCTTCTCCATCAGACAGGTGACATTCCATGTCCCAAAAGCCAGAGTCAGTAGGCGAGGATCGGTCCGGCAGAACCCACGCCTTCAGCTGCCATCCGGCTCACATTTCACCCGACCCCTAATGCCCCTCCCACAGGTGGTGGGTCCATGGGAGGGTGGACCAATATCTCCTCTTTGAGCTGGGCCCGGATGAGCTCCATGGACAGAAGCCTGACCACAGGAAAACTGGTCCAAAACTGGTTTGCTGACCACCCACCATTTCTTGTGCAATACTTCCCACCATAAACACCATTTCTGAACCCCACAGAAGAGTTCTTTTCGGCATGGCGGTGGAAGGTATACGACCGGCAGCGAGTTGTGCACATTCCTCTTGTGTCGGCTATGGAAGAAGCATGTGATGACATTGATGTGGGTGTGATTCAGGGATGGATAAGGCACTCAAGGCGCTTCTTCCCTCTATGTCTGGCAAAGGAAGATATTGCCTGTGATGTGGACGAGGCGTTGTGGCCAGACCCAGCTGTCCGGCAAGATGTTGTCTAATTATTTTTCTTGCCTCTTTTTTCTTATATTTTTTTCTGCACATTTCTTCTGCAGGTTTCTTTTTCAGTTTACTGTTTTGTGAGCATATTTTTGTTCACTCTGATTTAAATATATCTGCTGTGTATATGTTGCACTGACTTGTTTGGTGAAAGATTTTAAAAAAATGTTTCAACAGCATGTGTTTTGTATGTGCAAATATTTCATTGCATATGAACAATCTGAAGAATTCTGTACAATTTGAACTATTTTAGTATTATGGCAAATCATACTAAACATGAAAGTGCTTTTCATTATGCCCAACAGTGTGTAGTTGGTTAGTCAAAAATCTGGTAATATGAATGAAATGTGTGCCATTTGGTGCAAAAGTTAGATTTTTATAGTGCTATATGTAGTTGTGGTTGCAGTGCTTCATCTTGCAGGATTTTGCAGTTTGGGTGTGTGGTTTTCTGAATTGTTTTAAGTATTTTGATAAAACCAGCCTAGTTTGCAAAATTGTGTTTTAGCAATTGGAAAAAACTGGAAGACTCATACACAATGCTTAACCTTTCTACACACTATATAACTCTCATATACACTGTTTATCTACTAATCTGAAGTAGGAGATCAGTAAGTTGACTCCAAAACATCCCAATTTTTCAGAGTTATTCTCTGGCACACACAGGCTGATGCAAACTATCCAACTGAAATAAACGTTGTTTGACGTCATGATAGGTATTTTTAGAAAGCAGGATGGAAGTGCCTTTTCATGTCAGATTCAAAGAGCAAACAGTCCATGTAAGCACACTAACACTGATCAGTCGCAGACATTTGTAAGGATTCTTGGGTAATTAAAACCATCCCAAAAATGCCTTGTCAGATTTAATACTTCAGGAGAAATCCTCCAGCAAGAAACAATGATGAATAATAACTAGGTTAAAAGTGAATAAAGAAAATGAATAAAGAGGGGAAATGAAAACCTGAAATAACAACAATTCAATTTAAAACAATTATTGCAGGCTGTTGTAAGCGAAGCTTCCTGTTGTCCTCTCTGTTCTGTCTCAGCTCAAGGAATGGGTACACCTCATGACCTTTGTTGGCTCCAAAAGTAGCTCCTCTCCTGCTTGTTTCAAAAGAGGTCATCATTCATACCTATGTATAACTTTGGCTATGATATGAACCATCTACTGAACCAGTAGGCCTCACCACAGATAACACATTCATTCATTCACTTTCCATACCATTATTCATTGTGGATCTGGGCTGGGATGGAGCCGATCCTAGTTTACATTCAACAAGAGGCAGGGTACACCTTGACCCTCATGTCATCTGTCTATTACAGGACTAACACAAACAGCCAGTCAGCCATTCACACTCACATTCACACCAATAGGAAATAGGTAGAAGTAGAAGGTTGACTTAAATGGGCATGTCTCTGAAGTGTGGGAGGAAACTGGACCAACCCTGTTGAAAACCATGCCACACAGAAAGAACATGTACATGCAAACTTCAAGGTCCCAGTTGACGAGCACCTTTAAAACGGGAATTGACCTGCTTCCAGTCAGGTGACAGTTCGATCAACTGCATCACACATCTGCTCATCAGATGGCATGAATTTGGATTTGAACCTAAAGGCTCTGCTTGCAGTATGAAAAAACTAAAAGAAGTGTATGAAGCTCTTCCGGTGCAGAATATCAGTCTGGTTGCACCTGGAATAGGTGACATCATCACAGAGTAGGTTGGTCATGTGTCAATTGTAATGAATCAAGCATCACTAAGTGATCTGCCCAGTACATTTTATGGCATTAGGCAGACATCTTTATCTGTACTTTACATTTATCATTTTTATACAGCTGAGCACTTGAGGGTTAAGGGTCTTGCTCAAGGACCTGACTTCTAATTCCCAGCAAACCCAACCCCATACAACTGTACTCACTTCCAATGAAAACGCAACACAATTTTATTTGTAATATTTCTGGCACCATCCAATCTGAGCATGAGTACTGGTATTTCAATGACCCTAAACACCTCAATGACTCATTTCCAGTAGCAGCACTCACCGTCATACTTCACTGAGCCTGAGCTCTGGATCTAGACTCTTTTACAGCTCCAAGTTTGTTTGGGTGTCTCAATAATCAGACATGGGTGCATTTAACGACTGTCATTATGCATAGCATTCTGCAGTGGAATCCTGACCATGCCTCGACTGTCACATGATGACCAATGATGGAATCAGATCCTTCAACCAGATTCCGGTGTCCCAACTGACCAGATCTGGAACTATCAGTTCCTTGCTCGGGGATGGGTTCCACAGTATTTAGTTGGAGACTGGCTCATCTCTTGCTTGGTAGCAGTGAGCAAATTGGGCTCAATGTTGAAAGAGGTGCTTGCTTAGTAATGGGATGTCCCCATACTGTATAATTTTATGGGATGTGAGGTCCATAATAGGTTTTTAGGTTGGAATTGGTTTTATGAATGCATTGGATAAATCAATGTTAAGAGTGTTAAGATGTGATTGCCAGATTTTTTCCAACTTATTGCATGCCATCCGGGCCTGTGCCTTGCACAGCTTAAAACCTTTCCCATAGTCCATGATCCATGAGCCTAGATACTTTAAATCATGTGAAGCCAGAAAGTGCATCCTGCTGTGAAACACACTCAAGAGGAAGTGTTATCTGCCTTCTTTCACACCCATGATATAACAGACACCTAAGATTGGCTAGTCTTGTTGTGATTCACAGAGGAGAGAAAGACTATACCCTCCCATCCAGAGTACAATTGTCTCCTGGTCACAGTTGGCTATGGCATCATTGGAAAGGCGATGGGCAGATGGACAATAGGGCAATTGCTGTTATGTTGTGCTATACAAGAGCCCCTCCATTGTCCAATGAAATATTTACAATTACCCTTCCACATCTGCCCCTTGATATTTGTGCTACCAGCAGCAAACCTGTATTTTGTACTCTAGGCTCTAGTCTTCCATCAGTGGCTACAGTCTAAAAGTCTACAAAATGAGTCCCACAAACCAACCAAATAATAACAAGTTGCTAACATTGTGGGCATTTTATGCCACAGCTGGAGTTATGCTGGTGAAATTACTACCACTGTGACCTAGGCAACGCCACCAGTATCTGAAATCCAGTGAAAACAGAGCTGGATGTTACGAGAATAAACAGATGCCTAGTGAGTAAAGATACTGGCTCCCTTTCTCAGAACATTTCTACATTTCTAACTTTGCTTACACTGTTGAGGTGAAGTTCTACCATCCAAAATTGTAGCTCGGATACACAAAGCTGCATCACTTGATCCAAACAAAAGTTATTTTTGCAGCAATGAGATGCATATTTAAGATGATTAGCAGTTCATTCTGCTACTGTTTATCATCTCACAATCTTTTTCCCCTGCTTTTCTTTTTCCCTTTGACCGCTGAGGCATGCTGTGTATGTATACGTCTGTGTTTGTGTATGTGAGGATGGATTTGAGACGTGCTGGGTACTGAACTGTTTTTTAGTCAGTAGGGGGAGAAATCACTCTTCTCTCCGACATTGAGCAGTTGCCTCTCTCGCTTTCTTTCTCTCACTCCCTCCCTCTGTCTCTCTCTCTCTCCCTCTACATCAATAATAAATGAGGATTACGCACTTCTTCCCTCACAGTGCTCCACTCTTCTCTTTCCGCTCGTCTTCCTCTCCTCAACAAGCCATGTGCGGGACAAATTGTAGAGTAGCACTCTGTGAGAGACACACACACACACACACACGCACACGCACACGCACTCTCGACACATATACATATATACTAACTGACAGATGCGCAGAGGCCAACATAGGCGAATGCAGCCCGAGCCACTACTAAGTCTCAATGTGTGCTCTCGATATTCTAAATTCAATCCGGCATTGACGTTTCAGTTTTAACTCAAGTGAACACAAGTGCTCTGTGGCCCCGTTCTCGTGACCTCTTGTTAACCGCGAGACACGATGCTTGCATGTCAGGCATGCGTCGGGCTTTTTATTATCTTTCACTCTAATGGAGAGCTTGGCAATTCTGGCATCTGAAAATGTGCTTTGCAGTCCATTCTGTGTTTTAGAAAGGTGTATGTTTATAGGCCCTCATCACCTCTTCATTGTAGGCTCAGGGACACCAAAAAAATAATAATTTAAAAACCACAAGAACAAGAAAGGGGAGGGAGAAAAAACATTCAGAGCCTGAGAGTCCACTCAGAGACTGACATTCAAGCGAACAGAACTGTCCTCGGCACTTAGTCAGAGCTTTCCGTCACCCATCTGTGGCTTGAGAAATCAGAAATGAAAGAGTGGACGTGTAATGTTGGAGTGCCTCAGGCCAACTTCAAAGTCTTAATCAAAACTACAAGAGTCTGTTCTTGAACAGCTTGTTAAATGTTGCAAAATGTCCAAGCAATCTGCTTTAAGTGCAAGATGACATGTAATCAGAAAACACACAGGCACCTGTTAGTGCATGTGCTAACCACTCTCACATTTCACTCTCACATAACTGAACCTGAAATGATCTTTCAAAATGATGATAATATCATTATTGTGAAGTTTCGACAAACTTTTGTGTTTTATGCAGTCGCTTGAAGGTGAGTTTGAAAACACTTTGCGCTGCTGCAGGAAGAGCGATGGTCTGTGTCATCATGCAAACCCCTGCTTAGGCCTGATTTATGGTAATAGGGCCAATTCTCCACAAATCAGGACCCTCATCCACTCCTGGGCTCGTCTCATCACTCGCCGGCTTAGCAGCAGTTCGGTCACATTACCTCGTGGTGTAATTTACTCGCGTAGCTTATCGTTTCCCCACAAAGTTTATGGAATGAGTTACGACGTGCTCCTGGATGCATGGGGACAGCAGAAGATTAATCACTGACACTCATTCATTTGGATGTATGTTTTCATTGCTGCTTCTTGCCAAGCTGCCCTGTTCCACTTCCCAATGATAAATCTGCTCTCAAGCTAGCACAGCGCTGGCAAGCCTACCATTGGTGCCAAGTCAGTTCAACAGCACAGCACTCAGATACTGTGCAAATGTGCTTATGGATTGCAATTCATGTAATATACGCTATTTATGAAATCCTTTCAACTTGTGCAATTTTGATATAGTAAATAAAAAATGAAAGGAACAGATGAAAGAATTCCTTTAGTTCCACTGTTTGGATTGTTCATTTTCAGATTGAAATTGAACAATTCGGATTGCGAATTTCAGCCGACTCAAGGGCAGAGTACACCCTGGACAGCTCGCCAGGACACTGCAGGGCAGAAACACACTGACGACAATGCAGCCTACTCTTGACGAAAGTCAGCAATGGTTCTTTGACATTCCTCTCACCACAGACAGTGAGAGACATGGCTGGCCTTTGATTACCCAGTTAGCTGCACTGGGGGGACAGCAGTGACAACCTGGTGACAGTGGAGCTTGAACCCTCGACCTTGGGATCAGTAATCCAGCTCCCTACCACCGAGCCACCGAGCCACCACTGCCCTGTTCTGATCGTCATGAGTATTAATGTCCTTAAAGGAGCCTATTCGCTTTTCAGAGATATTAAATAAACAAGAAATACAGTGTAAGCTCTTGGAAATAAAATACAATCAGCCCCAATGACTTTTTGATACCATTTGCTTACTCCTGCAGGCAAGTATCAATGACTCTTCCACTGGGCACGATGATCTGGAGAATGTAAACATAGTGTGCATGCCATCTGGCAAGAGTGTAGAACTATTATCAAAACAAGATGGCGACCACCAACACAGACCCAGACAGCACAAGCAGTGAAAAATTGGTTTTAGGTAATTACAAACATGTCCAATGTTTGTGGGTGTATGTATGTTAGAGAGAGAGAGAGAGAGAGAGAGAGAGAGAGAGAGAGAGAGAGAGAAAGTGTGTTAAATGTACTATTCTATTTCACCTCTCTTGGAGTTGAATGCATTCTCCCATTTCTGAATACTTGATCTGTGACTTTTCCACTTTTTAGAATTGGTGTTGCACTACCAAGTTATCATGCATGTGCGAGATCATTCCTCCAGTCACACACACCTATTATTGAAAACAGACACACAGGGATTGGATAAACAAACATACAAAGCGAATACGACATGTAAAACAGGTGAATAAGAGATACTAAGTCTGTGAGCTTAAATGGTTTCACCAGGAAACCTTTGTATTCAGTTAAAAATTACCAGATAATCAAAAATAAATCACATAGCTATTGGTTTGTTAATGGGCAACGCCTCCAGCTTTACTTTTAGTATTGAATAATATAGTTTAAGCGGGCGGCACAGTGGCACAGCAGTTAGCACGTCCGCCTCGCAGCAAGAAGGCCTGGGCTCGATTCCCGGGCTCAGGGCGTTTTTGTGTGGAGTTTGCATGTTCTCCCTGTGCTTGCGTGGGTTTCCTCCAGGTACTCCAGCTTCCTCCAACAGTTCAAAAACATGCACAGTGGGCTGATTGGCTGTTCCATATCACCCCTAGGTGTAAGTGCGTGTGTGAATGGTTGTGTGTGTGTTTGAGTTGCCCTGCGATGGCCTGGCAAGCTGTCCAGGGTGTACCCCGCTCTTGCCCAGAGTTGGCTGAGATTGGCGCCAGCCTCCCCGTGACCCTAATTAGGAATAAGCAGTTTAAAGAAGGAATGAATGAATGAATAGCTTAAGCATAATAATAACACTTAATAAACTGTAAGTAAAATATGCAACCCTGTTCAGGACTAGAAAATCAACAGAACATCTTTCTATCACTGAGAAGTAACACCTGGCACTTGTCTTGCATGATAGAAAATCTATAAAATGAACTTTTGCTTCAATCTACTGTCTAGGGATTAAAGTATTCTGAAGATATAAGGCTGATATAAACAATGATTTTTACAGCTACTGGTGTTGGTACACAATGATACCAATTTTTAGCTATTTTCTTATTTGCTTATAATACCAGTGTTAACATTTAATCATTGGCCAGATTACAACTTACAATATAGGCAAACAGTCGACGGTGCAGCATAGTGAATTTGCAAGCAGTCACAACCCAAAAGACAAGAGACAAATGTGAGTGGTCTAGATGATAAGAAAATCTATCCCAGGAACGCTGGGCATGAAGCCAGAACTCACCTTGGATGGGAAGGTAGTCTAATTTAGGGCACCATACAAACACATTTATCTAGAGCAATTTAGAGGCAGTCCAAATTTGGAGAGTTGGGATGAATCCAGGGAACTCAGAGGAAAGCCACAAGGGGATTTAGAAAGGATGTAAAGCACCAAACACAAATTAATAATGAAATATTTTAAAAATATATCACCAAAGGCAATAAAAGCAAATGGAGTACAGAGAAAGAAAGGTGTTATTGTACATTATAGTACATTCTGGTATTAAGTTGCATTTTGGGCAGCATAAATTATGCGTAAGTCTAAATATTCTATATATATTTTCATATTTTGGAGATTTTTAAATGGAAAATTTTGGGGGAAACGGATAAGAAACTGAAAAGGAAAGTCTTTAGACCTTTTCGTATAGAGTAGAGACATTTGATTTCTTCTGAATTAAGAGGCAAGTTTACTCTACTACTAGTTCATTAGTCTTTCCATTCTAGATGAGCTAGTATGCTAAAACACTGAACCTTTGTGCTATAATCATGTTTAAACATCTGAAAGAAACATGCCATGTACCCAGAAGTTGAGAACCAGAGTTCTTAAGCAGCATGCTTAGATATTGTGGTTCACATGTCTTTGATACCAAGCTATTGTTTTTTGAAATCGATACTTGCTGCAACAGAAAGCCAGTGATCTTTGGGGTTTCATATGAGAGAACTTTTGGAGGATGTGAACCAGGTGATCGACAGCATTCTGTATGTTCTCTGTATGAGAAATGGTATGTGAAGGAGGACCATCAAGAAGATCTTGTAACGTGATCACAGTAGATAAGTCCACCATTTAAAACTATATCGCTATTCTTAGATGTATATTCTAGATCGATTGTGTTGATGGTGATTGATGGGTCCATCACAAGGAAATTCATCACTACGTAGGTACGTCAGATCAGATTTTTTGAGGTAGGGTTCCAGATGATTAGTCTTCATCCAAGAAGACATGTCAGAGAGCAACATGGGAGGTGTACTGAAGAAAACAGATATGAAGTTGAGAGTCATTGGTCATCGGTGTAGCAGTGATAAGGGATCCCATGAGACTTGACCAATAAGCCTACTGATTAACGTCAAGGGAAAACAAAAGGCGACCATGAACTGAACCCTGAGAGGCGCTAATACTAAAGCTGAGAGTGAAAAAATTAAACTGTCCATCTTACAGTATAGGATCAATCCTGTAAATATGATGATAACCTGGAACCTTAGAGTATATGTACAGGCCTGGTTCTCCTGGGCGTGGTGGGGCCCTCTGCCTTGGGGGGGATTGCCTCTGGGCCCATGGGGCCCTGGGACCTCCACTTTAGTCGCCCTGGGTGGCCGGGACCTGGCAGGGTCAGCGGCTGCCGGTCTTGGTTCGCTAGGGCCTGTACCCCACGGCTGCGAGGGGCTCTGTCTGGGGCTCTCCTCTGCCGCCCTCTAGGTAGGTCCGGGGTTGTCTTCAGTGTGGGGTGGCTTGGGTTCGTGCTCCGAGGTTGCTGCTGATGGCCTGGGTCTCTGGGCTGCCCTGGTCTATCTCTGGCCTCTGTGGAGGTGTGGTCACATTTGCACGGTCTCGCTCGCCACTTGTCGCCAATCACTCACTTGTTCCACATGTTTTGCATGCTGGCACGGTCACTAGGTTGTCTTTTTTTTGTTTTTTTTGTTTTTAAATTTATATTTATTTATTTATATATATATATTTTTGGTGTGTGTGTGTGTGTATAAGTATACATGTGTGTATATATAGGAGTATGTGTATATGTATGTATATGTGTTTATGTATGTATGTATGTGTATGCGTATGTGTGTGTGTATGTGTGTATATGTATGTATGTATGTATAATGGTTATTATTTAGCAAACTCTTGATTAATGTCAGCTCTGTTTTTGTGTAAAAGCCGCAGGTATTTGCTGGTGTATTTATGTACATGTGTAGCAGTTTAATGTCTTGTGATAGTTTGGTTTGAAGGGTCGTTGCTTTATATCTATAGTGTTTTTGTCTCCTCTT
>JAQMYF010000014.1:5151996-5164084 GCA_030014195.1 Neosilurus mollespiculum | reverse complement strand
CTGTGTGTTGATGTCCACAATAACCCCATGACAATCTTTAGGCTATCCGTGTGGGGCCATCCTCAGAAATATTGTACGATTTTCAGGTGAATGGGGTAGTGCATCAAAAAATAGGGAATCGAGATAGATCAGGGCGATCCGGCAGGCAGAAGAAGTCCTGATCATGGGAATCTCAGGAGTCACATGATTGGTTTAACTTCCTGCTCCAGGATTTGTTCGAGCTTATATGAACCTAGCATCCACAGTCTGAAAATGTGTGATGCATGGAATTGGACAGTTGATCCAGAAGGAATACTTATCACTTTAAAGCGAATAGGGGTTTAAGTTCTGTCCCGCATATTAGCCCAGGATAGCAGTCCACTGGGTGTGGGTATTTGAGCCAAGGATGGAGCCTATCTCAGCCTACTCTAGGCAAAAGCTAGGTACACCCAGAACAGCCGAAGAAACCCATGCAAGTACAGGGGGAACATGCAAACTCTACACAGAAATGCGCTTGCTGAGTCTGGAACTAGAACCCAGGACCTTCTTGCTGAGAGGCGTGCTAGCCACTACACCACCATGCCTTCCGATGCCAACAATATTCACAAGAAAAAAAGAAAAAAAAAAACCATAAAATAAGTCTGTAGATAAGGGTTTGTTCTTAAGATGTGCACCAAGGAAAAGTAAGTAAAGATCAAGGTAAACATGCAGACTGACCATTACATATTACTAAACAGACCCTCCATTTTTTTACTGACCAAAAACTTTTCTTTGTGAAATCAGCGGTCAAAGTTCACCTAGATAAAATCAGTTAAAAACCATTCCCAGAAACAAGAGCAGGTCTTTCATGTCTCAAGACCTTTCCCGTTTAGTGAACTAGCTTGAGTCATTGAGTGATATAAGATATTGGTGTGATATAAGATATTCATGACACTTTTGAAGCTGACCTACATTACAGCATCATGGCAGCTGATTTTGTAGCTCATAATGGTGGCGACGTGACATAGCATGCCAAAGAAGAACAAGACAATAACCCATTTCACCACAAAATCACCAAAAATACAACAGACAACGTTAAAAAATGGTGATATTGTTTATTTTATCTGTTGAGGGTATTTTTTTCCCCAGATCAGAAATATTTACATATGTAAATTAATTCATTCATTTTCTGAACCGCTTAATCCATATTAGGGTCGCGGGGAGGCTGGAACCCATCTCAGCCGACTCTGGGCGAGGGCAGAGTACACCCTGGACAGCTCGCCATGCCATCACAGGGCTATTTACATGTGTAACATCAGAAAATAATAAAATACACATTTATTTTTTGGAGGGGTCTATAATGCCTGAAAAGGAAATATGGAGTCATCTCATCATCATCATCATCATCATCATCTTAGCACTTCATGCCACTGCTAGCAGTTGGCCTCCAAAACTTTCCCCATGCTCTGCGATCTGCCACTTGCATCCCCATGCTGCTGCACATCTCCTCGTTCTCCCTTTCAATGTCTTTCCGTCTCTGGGCGTGCACTCTTTTGTTTATTTGGCCCACTAAAGTTGTGCATCCTGACAAGATGTCTGGCCCACACTCCTTTCATAGTCTTTCCTTTCTCGATGATGTCCTTCACTTTGGTCTTGTTTCTGATCTACTTGTTACTGATTTTGTCCCTTCTGGTAATGTTTAGCAGTTTAGCTTTCTATGCTATGTTGGGCCAATGCCAGCTTACTTTCTTGGTGTTTTTTTTTTGAGTGTCCAGGTTTTGTGAGTGCATGTATTTATTTTTGGAGGGGTTAAAAATGCCTGAATAGCAAATATGTAGTCATATATAAGAATGCGCTTTGTGAAAGGCTTATTGTATCACATGGTGAGATCTATTGAGCTCTGCCTTATCCTAATAGCCTGGTCACTTTGCTAAGGCATTTCATATTCTACCTTTATAAGATAAGAGCTCCTAAAGCGCCACTTCACCTCCCTCTTCTGTAGGGGACACACAGTCCTCCTGTGAAGAAATGAACTAGAATACATACACACTGATCAGCTGTAACATTATAGCTACCTGCCTAATACAGGAGGACGGTGGCATAGAGGTTATCATGTCTGCCTGGGTTCAAGTCTCAGGCCCGACAAGGGCGTTTCTGTGTGGAGTTTGCCTGTTCAATCCAAAAACATGCACATTAGACTAATTAGTTGTTCCAAATTGCCCGTGATTGTGAGCTGTTTTGTGCGTGTGTGTGTGTGTGTGTGTGTGTGTGTGTGTGTGTGTGTGTGTGTGTGTGTGTGTTGGCCCTGTGATGGTCTGGCGAGCTGTTCAGGGTGTACTCCACCTTTGTCCAGAGTTGGCTGAGATAGGCTCCAGCCTCCCCATGACCCTGATAGGATTTAGCGGTTTGGTAAATGAGTGAGCGAGTGCTTACTGCTGTATAAGTTCCACCAGAACAGCCCTGAACCGTGGACTCCACAAGAAGTCTGAAGGTGTACTGTGGTATCTGGTCAAGTCAAGATCTAAAATAATTAATAATTAATGAAATATAATAATTATAAATGGTAGGACAGTACTGTTTATTCTTGTAGTGTATTTATGAAAAGGCTATTGTCAAAAATAATAAGAACATGATAAAAAAAATAAACAGATGTTTTAAAACAATGTGGGTTTTGTTTTGAAACAAGGATCCACAGTTATGAAGCACCTACTTAACCTTGAAGCAACAGGAAACAATCTCAGGTGTCCTTGTTATTTATCGAAACTCTCACCATAGGCAATGTTTTAGATGCTTATAATAATATTACAATTGTTAAAAAAAATATATACATATAAAGATAAATTATAAATGTATAAATTTTCCCAAAGACAGCTGAGATTGGCTCCAATTTCCTCAATAGGATGAGTTGTACGGATAATGCATGAATGAATATTATATCTTTAAAATTATTTGCAGGTCACAAATTATTGGTAATAAAGGTTGTGCAATACAATGCATGGCACCATGAATATTTATTTTAGATAAGGCCATTCTTTTATATCCCTTGTTTCGCAGATCCACCTATGTAAATATTCATGATTTATAAAAATAGAAAATAAAAATTCATTTATTCCGGTGAGTCTTAAATTGTAGAGTGCACAATGAATTTTAAAACCGGAACTGTGTTGCGCCACGCTGATCTTTTGGTCACCCTCTCACAGCAGCTACTGTAACTACATCGTGTACATCTGTGCATGCGTACCTGCCTGTTGGAAATGTCGCCTCAGACATCTGGCCGCTGTTTCGAGTCTAACGATCTGCACAGTGCGTGTGCGTACAAACATCTGGCGCGCGAGACTACAATGGTCAATACAGGTTTTTTATTTGTTTTCATTTTAGAAAGTAGATACTTCCGATTTGATTCTACATGCAGACATTCTCCATCCTCAGCTAATGGCAGCAGCATCAAAAGCTACCTGGAGGTCCAGTCACTTTTAATCCCATCCTAAGTAGATAAAGTAAGTAGATAAATGTACTTTGCACTGTTAAAAGGCTCTATTAATATGATGCTTCCATATCTGACATGTAAGTATTCCTCTCAGTAAGTGGGTCTCTACGTAATGTTGGTCGCTATTGTTTCCAGGTGACTGTATAAATGAATAGCTGGAGTAACCGTTGAGTGATAATAAATAGACCTTGCCATGTCCGATGGTGCTGTTATTGATACCTATCCATTTACCTGTCAGATTTCATACCTGTAAAGGCAATAGTTAAAACAGTCTGATAACAATATAGAAGTGTTTTATTTATTTATTTTTACAAATGCCAGGATTTCACGCTGGCAGATAATAGGGCTAGATTTTCAGATTTCATGCCCCTACAAAAGTGATATTATCTGTTCTATTTCTATTTGATATTATCTAGTATATATATATCTATTTCCAGTTTTGCATACGTGTTTACCTCTCATAACAATAACAGATCACATTTAAAGATGTGTTTTAATATGTAATACCCTTTAGAAATTTGTCACCTTTTGTTACCTGGTATCGCTGGTAATGAAGAAAATGCCGGGGAAAATATATGGTGACACTTCGCAGAAAATGTTCTTGTTTCAACAATGGTTTTTCTTCTTGAAGAGAAATAAGTTTTTGAATACAACTGAAAAGACAGTAAGTTATATTATGGCTGTTTCTTTAATAAAAATAAATGCAAATATTTTCAGAGTTCCGCTTTTAGGCAGTGCCAAAATATTTATATTTCTTATTGATAATCAGCATCATCTTGTCTATGACACTGCAGAACACAGTCCTGGGTGTAACGAGGTTATGACATATCTTTTTTTTTTATGTTAATATTTAACTTTTTTTTTTTATTATTTAGGCTGACTCCTAAAGCCTCCCTTCCCATCTTCACTCATCTCCCCCCTCCCTTCCCTTCCAACCAAAGTGTGCCTAATGAGCTCAGTGTCTCAACCAAGTCAGTTCTCTGATGAAACAATCACTTAATTGTTGGCCAAATAGCTTCATTCACATTATGTTCTAGCGGAGGCGTCGGGATGGCGTATAATTCAGTTGCGCGACATCAGGAAACAAGTTAGCCATGGGCTAGTAATGACGCAAGCTGCCAGACCTGAGGGCACACTAACGGGTTTCGCCTTTCTCAATAATGAAGAATTATTGCAACCTTCAGAAAGTTCATCCACAGTTTTATGGCAAAGGCAGATAATACGTGTCCTCGTTACTTACCATACCCCATAGATGGCACAGCACACTGAGGCATTGATAAGAGCGGAAGATTCCAGCGACACACTGATTAGGGCCAATGTACTATTCAAGCCTCCTTTTGATAAAAAGCCAAAAACGAACAATCAAATGAATCATTCACAACAATTTCCTGCGTCCTTACATCCACTGCCCTGTCAATTTCTCTTTAAAGTGTTTCATATTTTTGCCAAGGAAGGGATGGAAAGATTTTTGTGTGCAGGAGTTTTTATGCAGATATCCATATTAATTCTAGCTGAAGTGGAGGCCAAAGAGATTATACGCAAAACAAAAACATTTACACTTTACTTAACATTCACAGGATTGCATGACAACTGCATAGGCCATTTATAATAACTGACAGACTACAGGCAAATAAAAATGCCATCAACATATTTAGAAACTGTTCATAAGGTTGAATAATGTCCTTCACAGCAGCTGAAAAAATAATTTAGTATATAAATGATATATATTTTATAATTTATAAATAAATAGTGTATATAGTGCTAATAATTTTAAAGTAGTACACTCATAACACACGAGTAACACTGTACTTAAGAACAGTGGGCATGGGACTAGGTGACATACTGACAAAAGTAATTGCTCCTTGTCTAACAAAATAAAAAATGGATTGGACACATTGCCAACAGCCTTAAAGATGCAAACTCTTTGCTACTGTGAAGTAAACAAGAAATAGTTCAACTCACCTCCCAATGTCAGTTCTTTGTTGAGCTGCCTTTTGCAGTACAGCTTGCCACTGGGATTTTTGCCCATTTTTCAAAGCAAGACTGTTCCAGATCCTTCAAGAATTTTTCTTCCTCAAGAATTTCTCAATATATTACACCCTCCTTTAGTCCCTCAGTACTGACCAGTTTCCCAGTTCCCACTGAAGAAAAACATCCCCACTGCCTGACACTATCACCACCATGCTTTTCTGTGGTGATGGTGTTCTCTGAGTGATGCGCAGTGTTGGGTTATTCCTTGATGGCCTAACTTTTTAGAATTTTTTATTTTGTTTTGAAATACTTTTTTTTTTTTTTCATTTGACTTCACCAATTTGAACTATTTTGTGTAGGTCCATTACATAAAATCCAAAAAAAAAAAAAATGCATTTAGATTAAAGTTTGCAAGGCAAAAATAGGAAATATTCCAAGGTGGGTGAATACTGTAGCAAACCACTATACATAAGGTTGCATCATGATGTTCCCAGCTAACTTACTGTTTCTTAAAATATTATAACTCCTGACTCTGTAGTGCAGGTTGCTTGAGGTATTTCAGAGAAGACATATAACATAAAGCTGATATGACATGCAAAATATCTAAACACGCAGTCACTTAAATGTAGGGTCAGAGATATGCACAACTTGGGCACTGAACTTGTAAATTTGTCATAAAATTTCTGTCAAAATCTTGTTACTTAAGTATGTTACTTAAGTCTGTTCTAACAGTTTCATTACATGTAATGTTACAAATATTCAGTAAAGGGTACCCCCATCATGCAGCATGGATAACGTAGTAAATAGCCCCTATATGGGTACTGGTTTTAGTTACCCATGTGTTTGTATTATGATATGTTCTATAGAAATGGATGTGACAAAAATAGCAAAAAAATAAAATAAAAACAAATACACAAACAAACAAACACAAAAAAAAGAAAACCCAAGTCTCACATTTCAAGGTGTTAGGAGATTGCTTGTGTTTGACTTTTCAAGGTCATTCAAGGTCAAAGTCCTTATATGGTTTCAAAGTAAAAGTGTGTTTATTGGCACTCATTTTGAGGTTGTAAGTATATAATCTATGACCAAAACTTTGTGACCTTGCTCTGACCTTCACCCTTGACCTTGACATTCCAAAATCAAAGCATCTCGGGGGCTCAGGTAAGGTAGTGTCCCCACCATGTTTGGCAAAATTCCATGCATGGCTGTGGTCAGGATTTTCTTCATAGACAAACTGACAAACAGTCAAACCAACAGACAGCCGGACTCACAAACATCGGTAATTACAACACCTGGCCAAAACTCTAATTTCGGTGGACGTATTCATAAACGAACTTCATATGAGAGCCAGAGAATATACAGAATCCGGTTATAATAGTGTAATGACAAACACACATTTATTACAATATTATCGAGCATGTTTTTATTCTAATATATTTCACCATGTGCTGAGTTCCAGAGAATCTACTGAGCCTCTTTTGAGTGTCATCTTTGTTGAATCTTTCCAATTAACCTCCCTTGGGAAGCTATGTCATTTCACCATTATGACATACTAGAGGCATATTGCACTACGAAGCTAACTGTCATATTATTCTTATCTAAGTCAGCACATAAAGTATTATACCACCACCTTACCAGAATCTACCTCAACTCTATGCTGTTGCATCAACTTGACATCAAATTATGAATTCAGATTATGAAACAGGTGACTACTGGAAAAACAGCTAATGTAGATTTATGCCAGGTATGTCAAGAACTGCTTATGCAGACATCCTTAAAAAGTATTAGCAATCCAAACTGTGTGACAGGTCTTGCCCATCCAGCCATATTATTGAAACTTGCTAAATACTAAATATTTCATATTTAGCATAGATGTACTATTGTTTGTAAAGTAGGACGTGTGTGGTTTAACGTAGCTCAAGATCTGTATGAAGGGTTAGAACTTTTCGAGAAGATGTTGTGAGGATGGTTCGCAGAAAGCACTTTTTTGAAGCAGCGCCTCGAAAGCAGGCTGAATGCATTTCATTTGGCTTTTAGCATGAACGGATGACACCACCAGCTGTGAAGCAACAGGTGGCCAGTGAACAATTAAAATGTGATTGGTAAGGATGTATGAGTCATGTCTCTAAAGCTGAACTCAAACAAACTCTTAGAAAAGGCAGTTAATCCTAGCTTTTCTTCCCATCTTCCTCATTTTTCTTACGTATAATAGTAAGAATTAGAATAAGAATAATGGGTGGTACTCTAGTGTAGTGGTTAGCACTTCTACCTCACAACAAGAAAGTCCTGGGATCAAGTCCAAATTTTGGTGAAGTCGTTTCTGTGTGGAGTTCCCATGTTCTCCCTGTGTTTGTATGGGTGTTCTTTCAGTTATATCAGTTTCCCTCCAAAGTCCAGATGCATGCATATTAGCCTAATTGGTTATTCCAAATTGCTTGAGAAATCTGGAGAAATTTCAGGGCTTAAAGGGCAAGCACACAAGCCTGATCTGAATACCCCTGATCTCTGATTCTTCATTTATGGCATTTGGAAGACGCCCATATCCAGAACAACTTACATTTAATACAATTAATCACTTGAGGGTTAAGTGCCTTGCTCAAGGGCCCAACAGTGGCAGCTTGGTGGTATTGGGAATTGAACCCCTGATCTTTGCATCAGCAAACCGCCTGAGCCACCACTGCCCTTCAGATGGTACTGCATCAATAACCATCACTCCTTTGGCTGATAAAACCACATGTACTCGGGATTACTTTGGTGAATCTGGAGGTCTTATCTTTTCTGTGTGCAGAAGTCCTGCTGTCTTCACTGCAGTAAGTGGCATGGACCATCACACAGTGGAAAGTCCAAAAGTCAGGGTCTATTATGGTATGTGAGTGAGCCAGTGGCCTTAGCAAAAGTAATTAAGGTCATTTACACCTCTGTAGGGACAGCATTCATGCAGAAAAGTATCTGCTCACTGATTAAGAGTTTTCCGCTCAGAGCAGCCTCCCTCATGGTATTTATTACAGATACTATTTCAAATATTATAACATCTTAAACATAAAGCTTAGCATATGGAGTTCATTGCGAAGCACACTTCAGCAAACAACATAAACAGAGCTAAGTGGAAGAGTTGTGATTAATTAATACTAAGAATTAATAATAAGAATACTTATTTCAGTACTAGTATCTGTATCGGCAGGTACCAAAAAAATGCCACTGATGCATCCCTACTACTACCACTACAACTACTACTAATAATAATCATAATAATAATTATTATGATAAAACATCCACCATGTAAATAAGTAGAGAAAAATACATGTTTCAATTAAATTACCGGAGTCTATTTTCCTTGTTTTTCCCCCCAGCTTGAGCTCAACTGTTGTAAAGAGACCCTCAAGGGACACAATGCCAAGGTTGTTATTTATATTTATTTTGTTTGTGCAGCATTCTTCCCATCATCCTTTCATCTTTTCCACTTTCCTCTTCCTGTTTAGTAGAAAAAGGTTGAATGAGCCATTCAGCAAGCTCGGCTAGCTTTATTGAGATACCTATTTGTGAGTAATAGCCTCTGTCGCTAGGGCAAGAGCTCCTGCACACAATGCTGACAGGATCATTGAGCCGTTGGGGCAATTTGTCCCACGATGCCACACTTTTATCAGAAGATTGTTTGCTGCAAAGGGAGATAAAGAAAGAGGGAGAGAGCGAGTGTGTGTGTGAGAGAGAGAGAGAGAGAGAGAGAGAGAGAGAGATTATATGTCGGGGCTACAGTCTGTTATCTGTAATAGTGTGCTTTCACATAAAGGTCTGTACAGGCTTTCACTGAACTGTAGTCCAGTGCAACCACAATATAATGTTAAGAATAAGCACAATGCAATACACATTGTACTTTCTATGCATCTGAAACCACTTACAAATCTTTTGGAATGTGAATATACACTATATGGGGGAAAGAACACGCAGCAGTCTACATAATGTCATACTGTCATACCTTTCAAAAAAATTATTAGAAAAACCCTTCTGATACTCTCGGTATGTTACCGCCAAAGGCATGTGATATAAATGAGCTTGCAGGCCCAAAATCTGGGTGCAGAGTAAAATCAAAATATCTTTATTACTTTCTTGTTTATAGACCTACTGCACGTATTCTACAGGCTTACTGATATTTAATATAAGTTCATTCTTGCTCATGGGATATCACTTCATTCACAAGCCTTTTTAATGTCTGACTGGACAAGCTATAAGAGTTGAGTCTGAGAAATGTGGGAATACAGCAATTTATTTTATTCTGGCTCTAACTATTGATCCATAAAATGATAATAATAATAATAATAATAATAATAATAATATGATGTGTAGTAATACTATATTATATAACCCTCATCCTAAATTCATTCTTGAGGCAGCTTCTTTAGTACTGTTATTATCTGGAAGGAAAAAAAATGTTGTAGTATCTAATTTATTAGCATTTTTTAACCTAGTAAAAAATGTAAAATGACCTAGTGGCTTATCATAGCATGCAGCGACTAGGAGTTTAACTCCTTTTGGAAGGGATGCTAGTCCACTGCAGGTTGGGGTCAAAAAGGGATTCGAACCCACAACCTCTCAGTTACGAGCCCAGCCCCTGGCTTAACTTCAGTCTAGCAGCACCTAGCAGCTATGACGCTGAGTACAACCATGTTACTGTTTGATTAATGATATACAGTAATGTGCAAAAGTTTTAGGCACTCTATTACGTTTTAAGTATAAACTGTGTTATAGATTTTTATTCTATGACTATGGCAGTGGTGGCCTGGTGGTAGGGTCCCAAGGTCAGGGGTTCAAGCCCCACTATCAATGGGATGTCATTGGCCCCCCCAGTGCAGCTGACTGGGTTATCAAAGGCCGACCATGTCTCTTACTGTCTATGGTGAGGCATGTAAAAGAACCATTGCTGATTTTCGTAAAAGAGTTGGCTGCATAGCCGTCAGCGTGTTTCTGCCCTGCGATAGCCTGGCGAGCTGTCCAGGGTGTACTCTGCCCTTGCCCAGAGTCGGCTGAGATGGGCACCTGCCTCCCCATGACCCTAATTAGGATTAAGTGGCTCAGAAAATGAATGAATGAATGAATGACTTTTGTGTTATCAAGTCAGTACAAAACAAATTGCATTTTGGATTTCCAAAAATTCATTTTCCAGCAGAAAATTAAATGTGACAAGAAATGTTTGTATGTTAGTAAAGAAAGCAGTACATAACACAAAATTCCACTTTACAGACAAAAACATGATGACAGCTACTGGGAATTGCTGCAAAAATAAGAATCAAGTGTAACAGTCAAAATCTCCAGAAGAGCTGTGGCTGGTTACACATTTACTACTGTTTTCTGCTTTTTGTAGTATTTCATATAATTTCATAATTTTTTTCAAGAATCTTTGATTTGCATTTTTTTTAAGGGTGGCTAAAACTTTTACACAGTAGTGTAGTAGAAGAACTAACAAGTTAGCTGTGCCCTGCGATGGCCTGGCGAGCTGTCCAGGGTATAATTTGCCCTTGCCCAGAGTCGGCTGAGATGGGCGCCAGCCTCCGCCCGACCCTAATTAGGATTAAGCGGTTCAGAAAATGAATGAATGAACAAGTTAGCTAGCATGTTACAACTAAGGCTAAGGGGTTTTAGTAGATGATGTTAACTGTGAAGCTCTCTTGACACTGAAATGGAGATGTCAGGCCCCTTTTGATAAATTTTGCCCTAGAGGACCGGATGATGTAGGCTGATGAAGTGGATTAATGTACTTCCACCATTTGAGCTTTGATATTTTATACATGGGCAGTGGTACTGTTCAGGAAGAGATCAATAAGAAAGTACTTGACACAACAGTAGATATATACAGTAGATAAGCTGTAAGAGTGCATGCAGGAGATTGAACATGTTTTATTCTTAATACTCATGCACACCAAGAAAAATGGTGACACTACACAACTACACACCTCAAACTTTAAAAGCAAAAAAAAAGTTGTTATATCAATTAACATTATATGATTTTTTAAGAACAAGCGTGGTGTGATGGGGCAGCAGTTAGTTACCTTAGAGGAAGACAATTCTGGGTTCTAACCTTGCCACTGACTGGGGCCTGTCTGTGTACAGTGTGCATGTCATCTTCATGTGTGCATAGGTTTCCTACCATATTCCAAAGACATGAGGGTATGGTCAACTGGTTGAAATACACGTCACTTACCCATGGTTGTTCATTTCTGTGTTAGCCCTGAGACTGATCAATAGCCTGCCATGTGTTTACCCCGCCTCTCACCCTAAGTCAGTTGGGATTGGCTTCAGCTTCCTCTGTAACCCTGACAGTTACACAATGCAGACAACAGACAGATGGAGGTATGTAAGAACAACTTACCTGCTACATGGTATGAAGTGTTCAGTGACACTATTACCTTCACTAAATTTCTCAATAAGTTTCTCTCTTGTTAGTTATGCTGCCATAATTAGTCATGCCAGAGTCCCTGCTTGGACCCAGCATTAATAAACTCTTCTTTTACCATTACACTGTTATGAGCATACCCCCCCCCCTCCTCTTTCTCTCTCTCTCTGTGTTTTTGCTGAGGTACACATGCTACTTCTGGGATGCCGATGATCCTGATCCTTCTGCTTTCTGAGTCCTGTGGTCTGTCCTGGTGTGCTGATGCTGGCTGGAGTTCTCATCTTGGA
>JAQMYF010000014.1:5111942-5130493 GCA_030014195.1 Neosilurus mollespiculum | reverse complement strand
GAGTACAAGTACTTTTGTCTTATCAGAGTTTAATAAGAGGAAGTTAGTAAGCATCCAGTGTCTAATGTCCTTTACACGTTTCTCAACTTTATTAAGCTGGTTTCCCTCATCTTGCTTTGATGACATACTGTATATAACTGTGTATCATCAGTGTGACAATGCAAGCTAATACTATGTTCACAAATAATAATACCCAAAGAGAGCATGTAAAGAGGAAAAAGCAGTGGGCCTAAGACAGAACCTTGTGGAACACCAAACTTAACATTAGAACATATAGAGAAATCACCATTTAAATATACAAACTGATAACGGTCAGTTAAATAAGATTTAAACCAGGAGAGGGCCCTTAACTAACAACATTTTCTAATCTGTCAAAGATCTCTGAACAACACTTACCTGGTTTGGGAAGAGATAAATAAAATTAAACACAGAACTGGCTGAGACTAGATGCTCAAAGTTTATTTTATCAAACCTTTGTATTGAACCAGTTTTGTAAGAAGACATAGAAGAAGAAGAAGGTTTTTCATGTACACATGATAGTTAGTTGCATTTATTTGAAGTATTATTCTACCCAGTTGTCAGGGAAAAGACTTTGTTTGAGGGAACATTATAACTTTTACATGCAATAATTTTTAATCAATTTTCCTGAAGGACACCAATAATTCTAGAGGTGACTGTAAGCTTAAGCTTGTGTGGAAATGCAAAATGAGGAGTGACACTACACTAAAGCCATAAAAGTGTAGACTCAAAGCACTTTAACCTAATGTTGTTGGTCAAGGTTCTTCAATTCTTTAAGTAAAGGGAGGGGAGTTTTTTTAGGGCCATGTGGTATTTAAATTTGATTAAACTCACAAATTTTTTCCTGATTAGAATTGGATAAAGACAAGCAGAAAGGGCTTGGAGAGATAAAATCACTGAGAGAGAGAGAGAGAGAGAGAGAGAGAGAGAGAGAGAGAGAGAGAGAGAGATTATGATATGATAGGGAGAATGAACAAGTACCAGAATTTAGTGTGTGGCTTACGTCCGGTTGGACAGCTGCTCCATTATGCAGCAATTCAGGCCAACCCTGATCTCAGGTCAGCTTGCCATCTGTCCTCTCTGACACAGCCATCCACTGGGACATCCTAGCTTTTGTTTATTTTAAGTGCATCCAAACTCTTTGGCCCTGCAACTAAACTGGTCAACCAAGCCAGGATTTTGGCCTTTATAACTAAAGAGGTCAAGCAACTCATCCATTATGGTGGTTCTACCCAACTGTCCATCTACCAGTCCATTCAATCCATCATTTGCTTACAAACTGGTGTGTTTTCCCTCGCACAGTGTGATTTATGGCCAATTTACAAGGTGTTCCCCAGATTAATATACAGCACAAGCAGACAATCACACACCTATTAAGAGGAATTGATTGGATGGACCTTGCATGGCTGCCAAGAACTATGTCTCTGAGTAGGGGAGGAGGAGTGGAGGAGGAAATGTGTTAGATGAGGGTCAGGGGTTTAACAGGCAGTAATGAAGGGCCAGGTCAGCCATTAGGAACCCTTTTGGCCGACAGCCAGTAAGAACTGGCCAGCACTTCTGCCACTGTCCTCTATGGTTGTCCCTGGTCTGCACACACACACACACACACACACACACACATATAGTAAATAAGTGTCTGGGTTTTCCATGAGTGCCTACAGGATTACAGTAAAAAAGCAGGTACAATATTGGAATTCCACAACAAACAGGGGAATATCTATAACCAGTAACTGGAACTATTATGGTTATTATAGTTATAATGTGGGTCCAGTGGTGTAGTGGTTAGGGCGTTTGGCTCATGACCTAGAGGTTGTGTTCAAACCCCCATTAGACCCCCCTTAGAACCCCCGTTAGACTCTTGGGCACGGTCTTACCCACAAGTGTGCCTCTGTCCACCCAGTAGTACAAATGAGTACCAGTAAAAATACTGGGCAGGTAACCTGCAATGGACTAGCGTCCCTCCTCGTCACTTCCCACTAGAGAAACCGGGATAAGCTCCGGCCTGATGAGCCAGTGAGGCTCGGGTGTAAAAGCCCAACAGACTTCACCTATGGTTATAAATGTTATGTTCAGAGGCTTACATAACACCTGCATAAGTGACAACTGATACAAATCCACATGAAATGATTTGCGAAATCATGTTTTTAACGCAGATTTATCTAGCAAGGGGACCTTTTAACCATGAAAGAAATTCAAAGGTGCCCTCAGTACACATATTTACATTTACAGCATGTAGGCAAGATGAGCACTTGTTAAATGCACCCATTTCTGATTACTGAAACCCCCAAACAAACTTGGAGCTGTAAAAGAGTCTAGATCCAGAGCTCAAGCTCAGTGAAGTGTGACGGTGAGTGCTGCTACTGGAAATGAGTCACTGAGATGTTAAGGGTCATTGAAATACCAGAACTCATGCTCAGATAGAATGGTCCCAAAAATATTACAAACAATATTGTGTTGTGTTTTCATCGGCAGTGAGTATATAAGTATCATGTAGCCCTAAGAACCCCAGAAGCTATCATTAAGTGCAACTCTAATTCCAAAAAAGTTGGGACTGCATAATATATAAATAAAAACAGAATGCAATTATTTGTGAATCACTTAAACCAATATTTTCTTCACAATAGATTATAGAAAACATATCAAATGTTCAAAGTGAAAAAAATGAAAAAAGTTATTTGAAGCAGCCACATGTGCAAAAAAGGATGGAAAAGTAGGTGGTAAACTTTACAATTTTTATTTTTGAAACATTTTTTTGAAATTGTTCCACAATTTGTAGAGGGAGTTTTTTTTCCAAATTGGTGAATCTCTGCCCAGATGTTCTTTTTATACCCAATCATGATGCTGACCTGTTGCCAGTTAGCAAGTAGTCACACAATATTCCTCCAGCTGTTTTTTTTTTCTTTTTTAGTTACACTTACTTTTCCAGCCTTTTCTTGTTCCAGTCCCAACTTTTTTGAGACATGTTGTTGCCAAAAATTCAAAATAGGGTAATTTTTTTTTTTTTTTTTTTTTTTTTATGAAATAGTAAAATGCCTCAGATTTTTAAAATGTTTTCCATGTTCTTTTGTGAATAAAATATGGGTTTATGAGATCTGCGAATCATTGTCTATTTTTATTTACATTTTAAACCAACTTTTTACCAACTTTTTTTTGGAATTGGGGTTGTAAACCTTTGATATGTTTCTAATGCACTGCAGCCTAAAAATATTATCATCATCATTAAAAGTTGGAAGCAGAACTGTTCAGAACAAAAAAAAATGCACCAAAAAACTGAGAGCAACAATATAAAGATGGCTTTGAAGTTGAGGCCACATGCAGTTCTATCATTTTAAAATACACAAAATACTCATATAATTCAAGATAGTACAACTAGACCCTGACTAGTCCTGTGAAAACCAACCATTTCATATACAATACATGATCAATCAACTGTTATGTATGTCCACATAACCCATAAGCACTGTCACACAGAATCAAGCTCATACTCTCCCTACTGCTCTGTGAGAACCCGACTGCATCGTTATTTGTGCTCTGATTCAGCTAGAACACTTTCGGCTTTCCCCGTTTTCCAAATTACATTAGTGCTTAACCAAGCAAACCATGAGAGACAGGTGAGATAACCATTACAGGCAGCCGACAGGCTCACGCCTTGGCCATGTTAGTAAGCTGGATGACAAAGCGAGACCTGGTTTCACTGATATTGGGGGGGGGGGGGCAGCTAGCGCACAGAGAAACAGCTTCTTTGGCGTGGCCTGCTCTTTTCCACGGTTGAGCGAGCTCAACATGAGGAGTAAATTGCAGCTCAGCCAAACCTGTCATTACCGGAGGGCACTCGTTACGGCTTCACCCTGTGTTTTTCCAATTCACCCCTGAACAGCTACACTGCCTGCCCCCTGCATAGCTTGAAAACAGGGATGGGGGCTGGACCAGGGACAAACAAGAGTGAGACAGATGCAGAGAATATCGCACGCCCCAGCAGAAGGTGGGTCATTTTCATGCAGGAGGATAATGGAAGGCAAGCAAAGCTCCCGCTGTGAGGGAGATGATTCCGATCTGTCTCAGTGAAGCCCTCAGCCACACACACGTAAGTGGTGTTTACCGTCGCACTGACTGTTTTTTTTTTTTTTTTTTTTTTTTTTAAGTGCTTTACTGTTCACTCTGGCATTTCCTCCAACTCTGTCCCTGGATCACACACATACCTACTGTATATGCCAATGTTTTGCAATAGCACCTCCCAACATAAATACAACAATACAAACCTATGATACCAAAGTGCTGCTGATTTCTTAGATCTGATTGGTCAGAAGCAGACAATATTGCTGGCCCTAATTCAAAGCACAGAATTATATTAATGCGCTTATTGTGATGCATTATTGTTTCTATAGTAACAGCTCATTCACAGGGGCTTATCACAGGGCAGACACGCTACATAATCCAAGTTTATTAATAAACAAAAAAATCCTGTGATTTACAGTTGAGCGAAGCACCATACTTTAAAGAATACAGTAATGTAGTGACCTGATTTTTTCACATCTTGTAAATACGTACATATGTCTGTCCGTATGTCTCCCAACACAGGCTCTCATGGTTTGGGTCTGTGTGTCGATCTCAGTCACGAGCAAACTAAAACCAATGCTGTTTAAAAATGTAAAACTGCTCAAAATGTGAAACCTTGTGCTTCAAAACTCCATAGAGTCCTTAGTCATTTAATATTTTTAGGTTAAATGCTTCCTAAAAGGTTTGCTAAAAGGTTTGCTGGGATCCTGAAGCCTATCTTAGCCTATTCTGGGCAATGGTGAGGTACACCCTGATCAGCTCACCAGTCCATTGCAGGACCAACACACACATAACTGTCCACAGTCACACCCAGGGGCAATTGTGCATGCATTTGAACTGTGGTAGGAAACCGGAGTACCCAGAGGAAACTCACACAAGCGCAGGAAGGACAGGCAAACTCCGCACAGAAAAGCTCTCTCTGAGCCAGGAGTGTTTTTATCTTCTTAATTTCAAGACAGAAGGGGGGAAATAATGAGGCTGTTTAGGGAAAGACAGTTTATAGCAGCTATAATACACTGCCAGGGCAAAAAACAAAAGTTGCACAGTGTAATCTTTTGTCTGACCACCTTTATCCTTGATTACGGCGTATAATCTCCATGGCATTGTTGCTCCAGTTGATCAGGTCGAGGCTCAGCGGCATTAATGTGACAATAAAATGAAGTCAGCTGATGACCTCAATGTACTAAATGATTACATCATTCCATCAACTGTCTTTTTCTTCTCTGATGGCCAGGCAGTGTAAATGACAACAGGAACTAATTTGTTCGCTGATGTGATGTTTCACAACATTAAAGTAACGTTAAAAAAAAAATTGTCAAGTACAATTTAATTTGTTTCATTATATTATATTATACTTTACTTTACTTTATTTTATTTTATTTTTTCCACAAGAGAAATTTAGCTTTGCATTCAACCTGTCCAAAGTGAGCACACACACATAAACAGTGAGCGCACACACACTGTTGGCAGCCACATTGCAGCGCTCGGAGAGCAGTTGGGGTTAGGTGCCTTGCTCATGGGTACTTTAGCTATGATGTTGGAGGAAGGGGAGGAAGGGGAGGAGGGGGAGCCCTCCACCCCCCACATTTTTCCTGCCGATCAAGGAATCAAATCAACAACTTTTCGGTCCCAAACCTGCTTTCTCTAACCATTAGGCCATGGCTACCTCCCATTAAAGACATTTATTAATAATTAATACATTATTTAAAAATGTAAATCAATGAATAAATAAAATGTAATGTTGTGGTATTACATTGTCTTTTTCCCTATAACAGCACACCATCATGTGTATTTACTTAAGATATCCATCTTATTTTTGTTCTGACATGTATAATATTATGCATGTATAATCTGTATACGGGGTGGCACGGTGGTGCAGTGGTTAGCACGTCCGCCTCACAGCAAGAAGGACTGGGTTCCATTCCCAGGCTTGGGGCATTCTAACTCTGCTTACGCAGAGTTTCCTCCGGGTACTTCGGTTTTCTCCCACAGACCAACAACATGCACTGTGAGCTGTAATTGGCTGTTCCAAATCACCCCTAGGTGTGAGTGTGAATGGTTGTGTGTATGTTGGCACTGCGATGGCCTGGCGAGCTGTTCTGGGTGTACCCCGCCCTCGCCCAGAGTCAGCTGAGATGGGCTCCAGCCTTCCGCTACCCTAATTAGGATTGTGCGGCTTAGAAAATGAATGAATGAATAATCTGTATACGCATCAAGAGAGAAAAAAAATACAACTTTAATAGAAGGGAAATATGTGAGAACACACACACACACACACACACACGCACACACACACAGAGGCCTTTCTCTGATGTCACTCTGGGACTCCCTACAGCTGCATCCTCTTGAGGTGGGCCCATCCTGTGTGTGTGTGTGTGTGTGTGTGTGTGTGTGTGTGTGTGTGAAACCATTCTGCAGCATGTCCCAGCAGATTTCCATTAGCATTTAGCACGTTTGGAAATTAGCACAAATCTTTAGCAACAATAACAGTTTTAGTTACAATCTGGATTTCACAGATGAAAGAATTCTGACACATGCTGAAGACTTTAAAAAAAAAAAATAAAATCACTCATCCGCACCATCAGTGAGTCATTGCGGTCCATCTTGGTTATTGTGCTTAATTAGCACCAGAGCTTTGTTTGACTTTTTCCTCCGGCCAAGAGAGACTACAAAAAACCCCCACCGCCCACAGATTGACAGATCTACTGATGAATGATGAAAAGACGCATGAGGTGCACCTGTGATGATGCAGAAACACTGAAATTGGCAGAGTATAACTGTTAGATTTCGATTTATTTAATTTTCACAATAAACAAAGACGGAAGCCAAATTGACGCAGTTGCATGAGCCTTTGCTGAGGCTACGCGGCTTAAATCCAGCAAGTTCACTTTCATAACAGCACATATTTCGAATAACAAGGCATTCTGAACTCTGCTTATTTCTCTCTGCACCACTCATGGTGGGTGATTTGCTCAATAAAAGATCACAAACAGGAATGCAGAGGAAAGGATGTGCATGGATCCAAGAATGTGCTACGATTAGTACGCACACAAATGCAGCAATCCACAGAGTATTGTTTTATTAAGCTTCATTTAGTCTCTTCTCTTCTTCATACTTCTCCTACTTGGATATCAGCAAAAAATTTAATTAGACGTCAGTATAAGGTAGATAGGCACCCAGCTGAGCTCTCAACATGGCTGTCTCTTCCACCGAGTTTCATCTGCTTCCCATGAGGCTGTGGGGCTCTGCGTCATTCACAAAATTCATTCAAATGGCTGCAACCTCAAAGCCTCGCCTTCATTCAGAAATCTTTTTATAGCTAGGACTGTACCATGGAAGGGATGTGTGCTGAGAGCAGCGGGATGGAAGGAGAGGGAGGGGATGGAAGGAGGGGGAGGGGAGGGGAGGGGAAGGGTGTGTGTGTGTGTGTGTGTTTCAGTAAGAAAGTGTGAAGAAATGCTTATAAAGTACCTGATGAGAGAGACTCTCCTGCGTCATCCAGGTCTGATTGGCTCCCACACCTGTCCACACCTGACAAGGCCTGTGATTGGACAGTGGAAGTGACTGGGTAGTGAATGATGGGTGCGAAGGCGTGAGCCAAACTTGCAGAAGTTTGGTTGGCTGAAAGTAACGACGTCAAAGCTCAGGGATGGTGAGAGATTGGTCAGGAGGCACAGCACGCTCGGCAAACACAGAGCTCATCACTGACACACAAGCTCATTCACAGATACAGCACACAGACGGCCAACACATTTGCTTAGGCTGAGTGATAATGACTGTGCGTACAGGAAATACTGTTTATATATCATCTAAGTTAACATAAAGCCTACAAGCCCATAAAAAACCTAAATAAATAAAAAAAAATTGAAAAACTTACAGACATACTGAGCCCTGGTTTGATCCTGACCTGAGGTTACTGTCCATATGGTGTTATGTATGTTCTCCCTATGACAATATGAGTTTCCTCTGGGGTCTCTGGCTTCCTCCTACTTCCAAAAAACCTGTAGGGGCCATGATTACTGTAAATTGCCACCATAACTGTGTACATGTGCATGGTGCCCTGTGATTAACTGGCATCCCATTTAGGTTGAATAGCTCCTGTATATATTAGTTCCACTATATATGAAACTTGGTAACCGTGCTATATTCCCAAAATTACAATTTTACCAGAAAACCATGTTCATCAGTGGTTTGCTATGATAGACTATAAGACCAAAAAGGTACTGATGGTGGATGAGGAGGACTACAGGCCACTTGAGTTCCTCCACATCACCCTTGGTTAACAATGTCTTCATGGAGCTCGCTTTATACACAGGTGACTTGTCATGTTGAAACATATTTGGGCTTCTTAGTTCAGTAAGTGTTCATAGTGTAGTGGTTAGCACGTCCACCTTACAGCAAGAAGGTCCTGGGTTCAAGTTCCAGGCTTGGGCATTTCTGTGTGGAGTTTGCATGTTCTCCATGTGCTTGCATGGGTTTCCTCCCAGTACTCAAGTTTCTTCCCACAGTCCACAGACATGCACATTAGGCTAACTGTCTGTTTCAAATTGATTATAGGCGTGAATGTGAGTGTGAATGGTTGTATGTGTGTTGCTCTGCAATGGTCTGGCGAGCTGTTCAGGGTGTACCCTGCATTTACACAGAGTCAGCTGAGATAGGCTCCAACCTCCCCGTGACCTTAGTAGGAGTAAGTGGTTCAGCAAAAGTGAGTAAGAGTAAGTAGTTCCAGGGAACGGAAACATAAAAGCTGTATTATATGAAGATGCTCTTTGCAATCATATGCATCCAAATTTTTGACATCTGTTTGGAGAAGAACTACATATGGGTGTCCAATAACTTTTGGCTGTATAGTGTACAGAAATTTCTTCTTTGCTGTGTTTCTTTTGATATCCACATTAACAACAAAGCAGATCTAATACAAGATTATGCACTTGTAGTGCCACCCAAACCCATGTTCTGGTTTCTGTGATGGTCAAGTTTTGATATTATGCCTATTTAACAACAACATAATAAGCCTATATAATAACTGGAAACTAATAAGAATTTAACTAAAATGGGTTGGGTGGAAAGTTGGCAGGTGGAGGGTAGGGGGTGGGGGATCACTAGCTTCAAGAACCTCCTATTTACCAGCGGGTTTTTAGTTATAACAGGCCACATACATTATAGGTCAACGGCAGTCCACACAATGAAATGTCATGCCTTTTTTTATGTATATATAATTTGTATAATGAACACATACAAAGCTTTTCTGTGATTTTTTTTTCTTTCTTTTTTTTTTTTTTACAGGTAAAATGGTCCCTGACTAACCCCCGATATTCACTGCTTAAAATATTACAAACATTTTCTCTCAGACTTTATTTAAGTTAAGCAGCCAATGCAATGTAGGACAACAATCTCAGTCAAACACTCAGACTTGAATTAATTGATGAAATCTACTCTATAAAATAGAATAATACTGTATGTTAGGTCAAAAACGTATGCCAAAACATGACATCCCAAGTAACGTGATTTATAATACTGACGAGTGTTATTCACAAGAACAAGTACTGGTCGTTAAAATATATTTACAAACCAAAATTTATTTGGGTGCTGTTTTCATTTCTAGAAACTAATAACAGTAATTTCACAATAGATATGATGCTAAATTATGTTGTACAGTCACAGCCTCAGAATAGCATAGTTAAGTTAACTGAGTTGGGTTTTATAGACGCTCCTTTATCATCATCATCATCATCAACATCAGAAAATGGTCAAAGGGTAAATAATTTTGATTCTAAAAATGTATTTATCAAAAAGTCTTTATAAATGCCTCCAGCCTCTTTAAAATCAGAGCTTCTCGGATTTAATAATCGCTTTCTTATCTTCAATCATCCTTTCTGATTATGGCCTTATCTGATCTGCTTTGTATTTTTGTGTAGCTAAATTATAACATAAAACCTGCATTTTTTTCTTCAATCAAATACACCCCCCCACCAACAAATGTACATATACACTACATTACATTCACTCAACCCTATTAATCCTGCTTCGTCCTATTAATGTTGCGGGGAGGCTGGTGCCTATGTTAGCCGACACAGGGCGAAGGCAGGGTACACCCTCAACAGCTCGCCAGCCCATCGCAGGACTAAATACACACACAACCATTCACACTAGGGTCAACTTGGAACAACCGATTAGCCTAATATGCATGTCTTTGGACTGAGCAATGAAATCGAAGTACCCAGAGGTAAACACACAAGCATGGGGTAGAACATGCAAACTCCACACAGGAACGCCTGAGCCAGGAAATCAAACCCAGGACCTTCCTGCTGTGAGGCGGACGTGCTAACCACTACGCCCCCCCTATATAGTACAATTTAGTTTTTTTTCTTTTTTTAATACATGAGCATGCGAACAATGAAATGGCTATTCTTTCCCATTTCAGCCATTGCATAGTCTTTGTGAATGACATTTATGGTTTTATTGAATAAGTTGGGTCACTGATGGAGTCTAAAGAAGGTCAAATTTCACCAATTCATTTAAGTATAATGTCTACGAATGGAACATTGAAATTTGAACATAAATGAAATATCCGATATGAAAGGAAAATTGAAATGGGGCTTGGGATGAAATGTGACGAGTATAACACTGGGATTTCAGCAGGAGTAACTTGGCATTGGCACGAGTGAGGAAACTGTGTGTGTAAGTTTCAGGGTGCTTTCTGACACACTCAGGCTACTGGAAGACAGATGAGGTGGCACTAATCAGGCGCAGTGTGAGAGAAGGGAAGGGGGACAACACAAGTGCATTAAAACCCATTAACTGCCTCCAACACCGTTACGCTCACTTATTTTGACAGATTCATGCAGCCGGGTGATTCTCTGCACAGAGGGTGTATACACACACAATTCGTCACGTCCGTTGTACCAATTGGCCCATCCAGGCGTGACTGTACACAAGCAAATTGGCAGAGCAGGTTTCGATGCACAGAGATATAGTAGCTCTTAGGGGACGTTCAGGAATATATGAAATACAGGAAATCTGTCGTTACAGGATGTGGTTTTATAGTAACAACTCCTTCACATGAACTTGAATGTCTATGATCGATATAATTCATGGCTAACAATGAACAAATCTTTTTTTTTTTTTTTAAAACAGTGTTATTTTACAATTTAATGTATTATAATTAACAATATTACCAGAGTGCAAGGTGGATGACACACTGAAGAGAACACTGGGGTGACTTCAGCAGTATACACTGAGCCTGAGGTGCATAATTGTTTTAGTAAACACTACATGGAAACACATAGAAGTGAAAAAACTTAAATGAGATTAGATTTTTTTTTTCCCATTTTAAACATGACAGAAATAGGTGGAAGGCAGAACCAGAAATACCAAAGCCTGGAAATCGAACCCAGGACCTTTTTGCTGTGAGGCGGACGTGCTAACCACTACATTACCGTGCCGCCTTCCCTTGGAATGAGGCCCAAATATGTTTTGACATGACAGTTGGAAAGTCTACAGGAAAAAGGAGTGTTTTTTTTTTTTATTATTATTATTAACTTACAGACTGTTTATAAGTGTTATCACTCTTTGTAAGTGGAACCGCAAGTTCCGATGTTATAAAAGGCGGTCAAAATCGTGTCATGATGTGACGTTATTGGAAAAGGTTAAAGTTCATGGTACTAACAGTAACTCCACCACAAATTACACCCATCATTTATTATTCTCCTATAACACCCGTTGTGTTTCATTCCTTATCATTCATCTTTCACTCCTCTGGTGGTTCTCTAAAATCCCCCATTGCACATCCCCTCCCCCACTTCAAACAAAAGCGTCCCTATTCCAAGGTGACTCCACCTCCACAAACAACCGACACCCCCTACCGAGCAAGCCTTTCCCACCATCCAAGGTGGATTTCACATAATGGATGAAAAAAGGTTCTAATTAAAGCTAATTAGCAGGAATGTGAGTGTGGATCTCATTACCTGCCCCAGGATTCTGTTGACTCATATGTTTAATTAGTACATGGCAAGGGAGCCAGTATGGTGCTGGGTAGGGATGACCATATTAATTGAGGTTTGGAGAAAAGTCTACATAGCGAAATTCGGAGGAGAAACCAACGGGAATCCATCACACCCCCGTATTGGCAAACACCTGTTCAGATGACGCGCAAAACAATCTCTGGATTCCTCAAGAGGAAGAGAAATTATGAAGTTTATTCAAAAGTGCTATCATCATGGCTTAGATAAAGATTGATTATGCAACTTTTTCTTGGAACTGCAATGAGCTTGGACAACCGGATGAGACAGAGGAGGATGCTTATTCTTTGTTGATGCAATGATTTTGATTTTAGTGCATAAAGCTGGATGATTAAGTCGTCAAGGGGCCAAGAATATTCATCAAAAATATAAGAAACTTTGTTGGTTAGTCACGTTTACATGACTACCACACAGAGCCAACTCTCACGCCATGAGGAGAGGCAGAGCCAGAAATAAACATGCGCCAGTGCCAAGAAACAAGCCAACACACACACACACACACACACACACACACACACTGCATCTCTCTTTCTCCCTCTGAGCATTACTAAGGTAACTCGTGGTTCCTCAAAGAGACACAAAAATGAATATAATGACAAAAAATTGTGGAAAATTATACTAATACACTGATCATCTAATTTTTAATTGAAATTACTACGATTTATTCTCCTTAACAATAATGATATTCTTCATTACAGTTTATATATGAATGCATATGTGTGTGTGTGTGTGTGTATTATATGTTGGAATGTCCACTTCACAGCAAGAAGGTCCTGGGTTCGATTCCTGGGCTCGGTGCTTTTCTGTGTGGAGTTTGCATGTTCTCCTTGTGCGGGTTTCTTCTGGGTACTCCGGTTTCCTCACACAGTCCAAAAAAATGCACAGTAGGCTGATTGGCGGTTCCAAATTGCCCAAGGTGCGGGAGTGAGTGTGAATGGTTGTGTGTGTGTGTGTGCTGTTGGCCCTGCGAGCTGTTCAGGGTGTACCACGCCTATATATCAGTGGTGGGCCATGCCTTTGGTACCTGGGCCTTCAGTGTGGACTTAACAGACTTAATCCACCTCTTAATACCATCACTATCACGTCGCAATTATAGAAACTATTAGTAATATACAAAATCGCAACATAACAACGCCTGGCACTACAGAGAGAGAGGGATTTTGCGTATTGAGGGTAAATACCGTTATTACTAAAGCATAAACCCAGCAAACCCTTCATCTCCGATTGCATCGTCGCTGATAAGCCTGAGTTACATTTCTGCTAGTAACTCTGAGCATTACGTAACTTCCTCTGGTGATCACCGGTGGAAGCTGTTGGTAAATTTGGCACTCAGCCAAATGTAACAAGCGTAAATGTAATGGCTCGGTGTTCAGATAACCCAAACCTCTACACTACAACATCATCCGGAGCAGTTCAAAATCTATATTTATCTAATAACATGACAATGCGGGCCCTGTGAAGCAAATTTGAAATCTGATTGGTTAAAGAAACAGCCCCATCGCTAATATAGTTTAAGTGACATCGGCCAGCACTACTGATTCTGAAGGCCCTGGGCGGATTAGATTGACATGGCAGCACAAAGAGGCTGAAATCTGATTGGACAAAAAATCTAACATCCACATCCACATACTGGAAATAGTGCAGCCAAGAGACACGCTACAAAATGAGGAGAACAGACTGTTGGGAATAAATTAGTACAATTTCATGGAACAAATACTAGAATTTAAGTTGTAAATGTAAACAGTGCTTCTGATAATGTTTGGGCCAGCAGAGAAGGCCTTACTGGCCCTGATGGCCCACCACTGTATTATATATCATAGGGTCATGGGAAGGCTAGGGCACCCACAGGGCAAAGGTGGGCTTCAACCTGAACAGCTTGCTAGACCATCCTGATACTTGCATTTTCTATATTTTTATGCAAACTTACAACTTCTATTATTCATTAACATTAAACAACTGCATGTCAGAACCTGATTCATGATTAAACTGCATATGACACATCATCCTTTCCAATTTAATTTATAAGCTATTTTAATGGATTCTCTTATGATATTTGTCTCCTTAATTCAACAGAAGTCCCTTCAGAAAAAAGTGGACGTTGTTCAAGATGACAAAGAATAAGCGTTTAAATGAGCAGAACTCCCATGGTGCAGTGTGTCTCTTGTGCATCACGTTCACATTTCAAAGCAGTGGCTCGAGCGCTTCGTGTCTGTCTCCTGTTAGCATGCAGGCAGCTTGTGCGCGAGGCCGTGACGTCAGTCAGGAGAGGAGGATGGATAAGGGGCGAGGTTGTAAGAGGAAAAGGAGGGGCTGTGGCACCAGGGATCACTGTGGCCCCTGAGATCGGAGGAGGGTCACTTTTAAATGCTATTTTGTTGAGCGTTGTTGTTCAGTATGGTTTAGTTTCCATGGCAACCATGGAGTGAAGGATGTTTAGAGTAGGGGCGTCCATATGCAGCCCCGCGCAGTTCAGTGATTTCTTAAGTTGGGCACATCTGCTTTAGAGTCTGCGGACACAAGGCGATGGATGAGAGGGAAGAAAAGAGTGGAAAGAAGGTAAGGAAAATTAAGAAGTGTGGGAAAAATTCAGAAAATGATGCAAATGGGAAGCAGAGAGTGAGACAAGACCACAGGGAGGTCTAATCTGCAGATAGTGATGTTCGTTATGACTCATTTTACTGATTCAACTCTTTCAATTCATGATTCATTTGGATTCCTTTGATTCACCACACAGAGGCCTCTTCAGAAAGGTTGCTTATCTTGCAGGTCATTTCTGCAGATAATAAAGCTCTTAAAGCATGTTCATTTGGGGGACTCCAATAGTATATCCAGCACCACATTCACAATCAAAAATATAATAAACAATCCAGGCAAGTTTTTCTCTACTGAATCAATCTGTCCAACCTAATTAAAAGAGTTGTTAGGAAAGAACTGATTTGTTTGCAAACCACTCATCCCTAGTCACAGACTCCTGCAGAGATGCTGCCATGTTTTGAGTCACTGAGTATTTAAAGCATCGGCACGCTACTGATTCATGCAAAGCAGAACAGTACGAACCAAGGCCGGAAAACATTTTTTTTCCTTTTTCCTCTCCCACTCCTAAATGTCATCTTAGTACTTGTGAAGAGCTCATGAACGTCACAAGAACATAGCGCTGGTCAGCTCCCTGGAGTGGACATTTGATCTGGGGTTATTTCTTTGTTTGGGGTCTGGCAGACTGTATTTTTTAGATGTCGGATGCAAAGTAGATTGAAGAGGGGGCGGAAAATTGAGTCGAACCGCACCACAATAATAAATAAATAAATGTATCATATATACATACATATACATACATACATACATATATGTGTATATATCTCGATAGATAGATAGATAGATAGATAGATAGATAGATAGATAGATAGATAGATAGATAGATAGATAGATAGATAGATATAGCCATGGAAAAAATTAGAGACCACTTATAATGGAAATACCCATCAAAAGTGGTCTCTTCATTTTTTCCAGGTCTGTATATACACACATATATGTGTGTCTCATGTGACTTGGCAACACAAATGTTCAAATCTAATCAGGGCCCAGGTGGAATATATTCGTATTAACCACAGAATTCATGGCACACTTTTCTTTTTGTTATTCCACACAAACAGAGAGGTGTTTGGAAATGCGGTGTTTATGCAAAGTTAATCAGATCTGATGTGACTCAGAGTTTGAGCGAGTGAGAGCGAGAGAGTGAGTACAGTGCACAAGGCGCAGTGCATCACCATGGCAGCCAAAGTCCCACCCGCGTCCTGCAGGTGTGTGACTCACCCATCAGCTCCATAAAGAGACAGAGGATGCCGCAGACACAATCTCTGCATCTCTCGCTCTCATTCTTTCTCTCTCTGCGTGACACATGTCATATCACCAACTTCCAACCTGGACAAAACGCACAGCCACACACTCATTCACAAACCCACTCGATCACTTTTGCTCACAGTGCAGTAATGCAAAATCGTATTATATACTGTGGTTCTGGCCTGTGATAGTTTTTAACACTGATTATTGTGTCTCACTCTGCTTAGCACTGACAGATCAAGATTGCTATGCATGAGAAAAATCATTCAGGCAAACTGACACGAAATCTTCCTTCTGAAAGATACCTGCTTCTGGCATTGGGTAATAGATTGTAGTGCAGGGTGTAGCCATGATGTGGGAGGGAAAATAAGACAAAAGTAATACTGAAAGATCTCGTTTATAGAAAAGGTGTCAGAGTAAGAATTTTGACAGGATCTCCAAGTTTAAATTTAAAGACATGCTGAAATGAAGTCAATAGAATGGGTATGAAATATGTGGTGGTGAATGACACTAATACTAAGTACCCAGAAAAAAAAATGTCTGGCAGTCTGGGAAAAACCTGTAGAATATATCTGTGATTGATTTCTGGAAAACAGACAAAATAACTGGGGTCGGGGTGGAATCATATTAAGGCCAAAACTGGGTTTTCTATTTATTTCTTCAGAATATTTTGGTTAGCAATCTCGCCTCAGCAAGAAGATCCAGAGTTTGAGCCCCTTGAGTCTAGCTAGATGTCTGGCGTCAGCTGGGATTGGCTGTAGCTTCCCTGCGACTCTAAACAGGATGCTCGGTATGAATATTGAACAATATTTTAAAACTCAAAATCAGCACATTTGACCATAATGATTACGAAATATTTTATTCACTGCTTTGTAGTTTTGCTTTAGCTTTCTTCTGCAAAATGTAATGTTGTGTGAATAGTCTGTTAAGCTGTAAGTATAATCTGTATTTTAATGGTAGTAACAGGTGAAATGATGCATTATTGGCTCATAAAGCACAGCCATGTGTTCATGATTATAGTGTATGTGACTATTTTTCATGTATGGATTCCACAGCAATAATTTCGAAATAGAAATAACCAGCTGTTATAAAGATGCATCACAAACAGCAAGTCTCATTTACATTTAGTAGGTTTTATTTATGTATAAAACAGCCCAGAGTGAAGCACTGCAGTCTGAGTCCTCTTTCCAATTTGAAAATACCAAATGATAAAGGCAACTAAGCATAAACACACAGCCAAGTAAGCAATACACAGGTGTAAAATCAGCAAATTACCCTTGAGCCTGGACAAAAGAGATCCATTTATATTATATGGCCTTGAGCTAAAAAGAATATGGTGTGTTTGATCTGAACTTATAGTCCTGCAATTACCATAATGGTTGTTCCTATATTAGCTTACTCCTGAGCATGTCATTCCGTCTATCCACACACACACACACACACACACACACACACACACACACATCAATTTGTCTTTACATAACACCTACTAACTCATGATAAATTATGATTCTTTATCGACTGAATTCTGGTAGAAGATACACAGCCATCCAGTTCACTTTGAAGACTTTGCCTGCTGTCAAGACCAGACAAGTATATACTCTGTACTTTATGTACCTTATAATCACCGATACTAATCTCAGTCAAAGCCTCTCTCCTGTTAAAAGTTCAGGATCAGAACTCTCCCTATCGCCTCACGGCTGCTCTGAGCTTAGCCGATCTTCCCCTCGGATTCTCCACGACCTCCTCCTTACTGGGAAGCACAACTTTCCTCTGCAGTCTGACCCAGTGCATGCTCTCCTTGCCTCCTTCCTCTTCCTCATCATCCTCCTCTTCCTCTAGCTGCTTCTGGAGATGGGCACGTGCCCTCTGGCGGACACTGCGGCGTGGTGGTGCACTGAGGTCCTCTCCTCTAAGAAAGCGTTTGGCGATACGATCCTCGAGTGAGTGGAAGGTGAGGACACAGAGACGTCCGCCGGGCCGGAGGAGGTCCTGAGCTGTTTGGAGTCCTGCTACAAGCTCGTTCAGCTCATCATTTACAAAAATACGCAGCGCCTGGAAGGTTTTAGTGGCCACATGCGAGGGCCTCTGCAGGCGGTCACGACGGGCATAAAGAGCACTCGGTGGAAATGCACCTGCAGAGAAAGAAGGCAAGAGTTACATATATCTTTAAAAAAAAACGATGCATTCAGAAAATACCATTATGGACTCAATAAATCTTTGAGTAAGCTGTAGGAACTGTGGGTTAAGGAACAGTGTGTCATACCCTGACCGGCAAAAAAAAAGGCACACACTAATGTTTTCATGGAGTGCATTTAGCCTTGCTTACAGCACATAATCATCATGCCATTGTTTCAACAAAACTAAGCAACATAACAATTATTTCCATCCAGTGCTGGGTTCATTTCTCACCAACATCTTGAGTCAATCAGGAAAAATTTAACCACCCCATAAAGTCTTCTCCATCAAATCCCGAAAACTTCCAATAGGGTTAAGGTCAGGACTCTGGGGTGCCAATTCACTGTGCGCACAATTATTAGGTAAGTGATTATTTTGACCATATCATCATTTTATCCATAATTTCCAACTCCAAGCTGTATAAACTTGAATGCTTATTGG
>JAQMYF010000014.1:5061889-5076365 GCA_030014195.1 Neosilurus mollespiculum | reverse complement strand
ATGTCAATAGTCATGAAAAGAAAGGAAACTCATTGAATGAGAAGGTGTGTCCAAACTTTTGGTCTGTACTGTATATAGTTAAAAGCTAGTTTTGATTGCCATTTATACAAGCCGACGCTGTAGCCCCCATGCTCAACTAATACAACCACCCAAAACCCAGTGCAGAACTTTCAGAGAGGTTTAAGGAGCTTCTTTCTGGAAATCCTGTCTATATCATTGAGAAAGTCAGCTCATTGACAGATATACTGTACGTGTGGATCCGGCAGCTCTTTATAGATCCAGTTGGGTATCAATGCTTTGCACAATACCTGGGAATGACAAGGGTGCCTAGCAACTCAGCAGGAGTGGGAGGCAACGTGTCACAACTCACAGTGGTACAGAGAGAGTGGGCAGCACGACAATGGCCGCTTTTGTCTACTACCCGACATCAAAAACACCTGCGAGCCCAAACTCTTGACTGAAACTCTGATAGAATGAGTAAATGACGCACATCATGACAGAACAAACCTGCTGGCTTCTGAAGAGTGACTCTCCCTTCATTCACCCATAATGCATCCATTATCAACATTAAAACCCATGTGTCACTGATGCTGTAGCCTCTTTAAGAGTTCTTTCAGCATCAGTATTGCTTTATTTGCTCTCTTCATTCTCCATCACTAGCTAATTTCTCCAGCACTAACAGGTTCAGGTCCAACACGTTTAACTCTCTACTCAACGTTGTCAATTACCCAAATCAAGAATAATCAAAATTCTGGGATAACAATTAAAAATAATTTTTAGAGTTAAAGAAAAAAATCTGATTTAAACCAGGCGGCACAGTGGTGCAGTGGTTAGCACACCCGCCTCACAGCAAGAAGGTCTCAGGCCTGGGCGTTTCTGTGTGGGGTTTGCATGTTCTCCCGTGCTTGCATAGGTTTCTTCTGAGTAGTCTGGTTTCCTCCCACAGTCCAAAGACATGCACATTAGGCTAAGTGGCTGTTCCAAATTGCCCCTAGTTGTGGAGGTGAGTGTGAATGGTTGTGTGTGTGTGTGTTGGCCCTGCCATGGTCTGTTGAGCTGTTCAGGGTATTCCATGCCTCCGCCCAGTGTCGGCTGAGAGATGTGCCAGCCTTCCACAGCCCTAGAAGGATTAAAGCGGCTTGGCAAATGAGTGAGTGATTTAAACAACCTGCATAAGCTTTGAGATATTGAACACGCAAGTATTTAATAATATAATTATAGAACTAGAGCCAGTGTCTGTGAGAACATATGCCAATGCATGCACGTGTGCTCCAAATAAAGCATTTTAACTGCTTTAAACGACTGGACTATTTATATTTGTTCAGCCCACGACGCTGATGTCATTTACAGAGAAAAGGTGTGCAGTGAGAACAGCGAGCATGTTGCCTGATTCGATCCCACTCGGTTCTGGCAAGAGAAAAAGCAACAACTCTTTGCACACTGACATCAAGTTTAAAACTTTGCTGTCTGCTCATGTTTCCATTGGAAAATGTCTCTAACGCTAAAGGGGCTAATGGTTCCGGGTAATATCAAGGGACCTAGGAACTTAGAACCTTCAGAGTATGAAACATCCATTTGAGCACATTTAAAATTTGAACTGCATGAGCAGCTCGAGAGATCTGAATCAGAATAAGCAGCTAATGTGGCTGAAGAACAAGTTACCTTTTAATGTTTATCAATTGGTTATTAGTTCATAACAATACATTTGTTCATTTGCCGAGCCGCTTAATCCTACTGGATCACATCCAACTGTGGGCGAAGGTGGGGAACATCCTGAACAGCTCACCAGTCCATCACAGGACAACACACACACACACACACACACACACAACCTTTCACACTCACACTGCATTTGAAACAGCTAATTAGCCTAATGTGCATGTCTTTGGACTGTGGGAGAAAACCGGTATACTTGGAGGAAACCCATGGAAGCACGGAAGGTGCATGCAACTTCCACACAGATTTGTGTAAAAATAGCAAATAAATTTTTTTTTTACGTTTCAAGGTTTTAAAATTGCACCAAATAGCGGAAAAAATGCCATACAGAGTCGGGATATTTACAAATCAAAGCAGCACCTAGTTATAATGATAATACTGTATCAAGGGGTCCCTGATGATTCCGATCCCTAGTCATCTGTCTACTTTTAGAAGAAATCAAGCAGTAACCAACTACCTCTCTTGGGCACTTTTTAGAACCTGAGAGCTATCTATACCCATACACGCACTAACTTACTGTGAACGTTCATTTTTTTCCCCGACCTCAAGCAATTACATAAGTGCTCTTAGGTCAGTATAATACCGTATTTCCTGTTGTTGTGAAAGTACCTCATAACACTTACATATCTGCCAAACCACTTAATCTTACGGAGGTCATGGAGAGGGTGCCTATCTTAGCTGACACTGGGTGAAGGTGGAGTACACCCTGAAAAGCTTGCCAGACCATTGCAGGGCAACACACACACACACACACACACACACACACACACCTAGGGACAATTTGGACAGACAGTTAGCCAAATATGCATGTCTTTGGACTGTGGGAGGAAACCAGAGTACCAGGAGGAGCCCTCACCACACATGCATCTTGATAAATTATATTTTAAATGAATATTTGATGATTTTTACATTTGGAAAGTCAAGTTTATTTAAAGAAAGCATTTTTTTATTCATTACAAGGTTTTAGTCAAATAAGGATAGCAAATAATTCTAAATTACTTAATTAATAGAAATTTGACATCAAGGTTTCTCACCCCAGCAATTCCCCTCATCACCATCCTGCCCCCCAAAATTACACTGGATTATGAATGTGTAAAGCAGTAACACATTGCCTGAAACCAGCCTGAGAATAAATCTGCTACCGTCCCCAGGTTTGGGGAAAAAACAAAAACAAACAAACAAACAAAAATCTTAATAAAGGAGCTTTTCAGTGTAAGCTGTTAAGCCGAATACATGCTTGAGTGTCCACTTTGAATAATCGAAAAGCAACAATTTCCTGTTGGCATAATATAACGTGACCCCTGACCACCTCAACAACACCAATCTATAAATGTTGTACTCAAATTCATTTCTCGTCTCACAGCCTGTGGACGAGAGCACACAGACAGAGGGGGGATTAGAAATGTTTGCCTGTAGAGGACAAGTGGAATATGTTATGTGTACACTGTATGCGCCAAGCCTGCTGTAGGATTATTACTCATTAATAAAATATGTGCATCACTGCATCTAACGGAAAAGTAGAACTTGCCCTCTTCCTGATGCCGTCCTTAGCAGCTTATCGAATGAGCATGATGGATAGAAACCGCTGTGTAGCTTTATCCATTAGAGTGTGTGTCGAGTGTGAGGGATGTGCTATTCACAAAGCAAGTCAAGCATGAAGCCTTCCCCTATACTGCCCCTGCTTGGACACCGCACCTACATCAATGCAGTCAAAGACAAGATGCTGATTGACTGCTTTCAACAGGGGAATGCTGGGAAAAAAAAAATCTCCAGAACAAGTCCTGTCAGGAACACACAGACCCAGCACACAATTAGAAGCAAGCAAACAGAAAAAGTCTTACACAAAGGACTAGCAGGACATTGCACTGCCTTTAAAGAGCACAAGTCTGCCACTGGAAGAGTGAACCCTAACAAGTTTTTTCCTGACCTGGAAAAACTGAACAGCTAAATTGAACACTGCTTGTAGAAGCCATAAAGAAATGTTATGTATGTGCCACGTGATTTGGACCATTTGGTATTTTAAAAATATTACATAGCCCCTCAGTACACACACACACACACACACACACTATATACTGTGCCTGCTGAAGTGGCTCAGGACAGAAGGTACTGCTGTCATCTCTGATGTGGTTATTTTATTTGACACACGTGAGTGTGTGTGTGTGTGTGTGTGTGTGTGTGTGTGAGTGTGAGAGAGAGTGAAAGAGAGAGAGAGAGAGAGAGCATACTCTTTTTGGGTCGGATCAAGATTAAGTTAAAAAGACAGGACGTAAAAAAATTCAGAAATTGTTGGAAGAAAAGGCAAAAGAGAGCAAGGCAGCTAAAAAAAAGAGGAGAAGAGTGGAGAGAAGAGGAGTGGAGAGAAAAGAAGAGGAAAAAAGAGAAGAGGTGTGAAAAGAAGAGGAGTGGAGAGAAGACAAGTGGAGAAAAGAGGAGAGAAGAGAAGAGAAGAGGAGAGAAAAGAAGAGGAGAGAAGAGGAGTGGAGAGAAGAGAGAAGAGGGGAGGACTGGGGAGGAAAGAACAGGAGCAGAGAGAAGAGGAGAAATGAGCAGAGAAGAGGAGTGGAAAGAAGAGGAGTGGAGAGAAGATGAAGGGAGTGGAGAGGATAGAAACGAAGAGAAGAAGAGGAGAAAAGAGGAGTTGGGGAGAAAAGAGGAGAAAATAGGAGTGGGGAGGAGAGAATATGTGAGAAGAGGAGTGGAGAGAAGAGGAAAGTATTAGAGGACAGACAAAAAGAGGAGGGTCGAAGAGGGAAGAGGAGTGGAGATGAGAGAGAAAAGTGGAGAAAAGAGAATTGGAGAGGAGAGATGTGGAGAGGAGAGGAGAGAAGGGAAGTGGCGAGGAATGGAGGTAAGGGGAGTGGAGAAGAGAGGAGTGGAGAGGAGTGTAGAGGAGAGAAGGAGAGTGAAGTGGAAAGGAGTGGAATGGAGAGGAGAGGAGAGAAGGAGAGTGAAGAGGACAGGAATGGAGAGGAGTGGACAGGAGATAAGGGGAGTGGAGTGGAGAAAAGACAAGAGAATAGGAGTGGAGAGGGGAGGACATGAGAGGAGAGGAGGAGTGGAGAGGAGTGGATAGGAGAAAAGAGGAGTGAAGAGGAGTGAAGAAGTGGAATGGAGTGGAGAGTAGAGAAGAGGAGCGGAGAGGAGAGAAATGGGAACACTGGGTTGTGTGGGCTGTGTAACACAGGCCTGCATACATTTGCTTGTGCTAGTTTTCTTCAGCTCCTCTCACTCCTTACATGAGTGGGAGTCTGAGGCCCAATTGGCATGGTATACATAGCTGCTGATGGAACACCTTGTCATAAGCTCATCTCATCTCTCCCCCTCCCTCGTGCTTGTTTCACGTGTTCCTGTAACTGCAGCAGTTCCCCTGAGACAGGTTTCCCCAGCATCGACGTAAGAGAAGGCTCTCTACCCACGCTGCAGAATCAGGAACATCTCATTTCCATCCACCCTCATATACTCCCTCGCTTGCACGAGGCTTAACGCCTTCTCTTTCTTGTCTCCCCTTTATTAACCACTATTTCACTCTTGCCAGCTTGCTTCCCATCCTCTCGGTCTCTCATTCTCTCTCATCATCATCCTCTCCCCCGAGCTGAAAGCAGGGAGAACCTGCGTGGGTGGCAGCGTCTCTCCCTGTCACTGAAGCCTTAGGCCCATATTGACAAATGAGACATCGGGGCTTCTCTACTGAGCGTGGGTGTGAGTGGGGTTTCTGAATCTCTGCAAACACAGCAACGCTGGCTGCTAGTTAAGTGATGCAAACGGAAGATGGAAGAAGACTTTGGGTGGGTGTGAAGACAGGGAAAAGACTTACTGTCTATCTTCACTAAAGAAGATAAATGCTATGCCTGTGTTGAATACACAAACAGCAGCTCCTTTCTTAGTGGTTTGCTTTTAATCAAGTCGTCAGTAGCCGAGCGATTCAGTGCTATTATTGTAGCACTAGTAATTGTTTAGCATTTAAAAGATAGAAAGGCAAAGGTGATCTTCTAACACTGTATAAAAAATAATTAATATAAACAATTAATAATTTATGGTTCTTCCATAGTTACCTACTTTAAATACAAACATATATACATTATTACATTCAGGTTAGTATTGTAGCTTCTTTAAGATACCAGAGAGTAACAGAAAATGCAAATATAACGAATAAAACTTTATAATGAGGAGGGGGACAACAACTCACGGGTACTCCTCTGCTAGCTGCTGTGCAAAGCTAAACGCCACAGGATCACGATCCACAGCCACCAGGGTTATACCTGGCACCGATCTCAGGATAGCCTTGCTGTGACCTCCACCACCAAAGGTCATATCTAAGACAACCTGGGTCAAGGAAATGAAAGGCATCATTAAAATGCAATGTGGATTAAAAAATACAATCTGATTAGTAATTAATAATGGAAATCTCGCTACATTTATAACCAGTATATTATCATCTGAGCTGCAAAAGATTTACTTTATGACTAAATTCTGCGGTGGCTTCTCTCATCAACTCATTGTTCTATTTTTATTTTGGTTAACAATTTCTTACATGACCCACAATACAATTAAACTAGTTAGTGATTGTGATATCCAAGCAGGAATGCATTTATATTTATGATATATGGCAGACATGCTTATGCAGAGCGACTTGCATTTTTTATTTTATTTAAACAACTTTGCAGTTGAGGGTCAAGGGCCAAAACAGTGGTAGCTTTGTGGTCCCGTAATATGTGGCAAATAGGAACAAGATCTTGAAAAGTTGCTCACAGTTTATTGTTGTCACTGCATGAGTAATTAACTTTTTCCCTTTTTTATTCAGATACTATCAACATCAAGCTCCCGCCTGATGACTAACTTGATACATAGTATGGTCCTTGTTCCTACTTGGACCCCCAATCTTCTGATCAGTAACCCAGAGCTGTAACCACTGAGCCATCACTGCCCAGATAGTAGCAGGTTCAAAATAGGTCCACTTCCAAAGTTTCACCTTTTATGCTTACATCTCCTTCGACGTTATTACGTAGATCACTGACCAGCTGAGCCGAGACTCTACCGAGTGTTGACTCCACTACACTGCAAAAATTGTCAAATGAATTTGAGCAGAAAAAGACTGAATATTATTGAAATTTGCAGTGTGGGTTCTATATTACATTTCACTCTTTAATGTGAAATGGAAAATGGTGACCGTGAAAAGAATCTCTTTTTTTTTTTTTCCCCCAGGAGAAAAACTCAGCTTTAATCTCTTATGCATCATGTAAATGTTTTCCCCAAATAAACACCATTATAACTGTATTAAACACAGAAATACCCACCTGTGGTATTACAAAACCTCTAATTTCTCATAGGAATAAAGAAAACTCACTGTCAAACAAAAAACATATAATGGTACAACTGATGAAACGCAAGCCTTCCAAAGTCTCCTGTTACACATGAACACATGTATATTTTCATTATCGGGGTGTTTTTTACCCCTCAGCCTTGGTGGCCAGGTGGGCGGGTGGCATGCCAATATTTTCCCCGCCAATGCTTGGCTCGTGCACTTGCCAGCTTTCTGAAATTTTGCATAGGCACTACCTATAACCTAAACCTGTGCGTGGGGTAGCTAATTTGCATATGTGACATTTGATCTTGGCACAGTGACCTTGAATATATAAAGTCTGTCCTGTGCTTCAGGCATTCTGGCTGAGGGCTTACAATGTTCTGTAGAACAGCTATTTTTACTTACATTTTTGAAGTTTCAATCTGCTAAAATCTGTCTGATTGTTTGCATTTGCCAGTTTGAAAAGTCTGTCGCAAATTTCTGATGTGACGTGAATTTGTCAATTCATATACAGTGAGGCAAGTTAATGGCAATAATAACAGTGTACAGATATTAAATTAACAATTCAGATATAAACTAGTGAACTTTTGAATAAAATAAAGCTAGGCACATCGACACATAATACGAGCTTAGGTTCACATACATCAGACAGACATAGGATCATTTACATGAACAAATCTTATACCCTGCCATTCATTCATATGCAAATTACTTCAGTATTTACTGTTGCATACATATGAATTATGAGTTTTCACAATACAATGACACCCCGTTGTGAGGATTTATCACTTGTTTTTTCTGTCATGAAGAAACTTGTAGTAGCAATAGCGTGTGTAAGTGTGCAAAGACCCATACGATGTATGCAAGCTTTAATTAAGTTTGGGTTACTAGAATAGCAGAATGGCATCCCTGTTCCCATCACAGGCTGCCATTCTGCCTTTTTAGTGATGCCCTCTTGAACACAAAATTGATATTGGATTGGGTTTTATATATTTCGTTTCTGCTGTGAATCCAATGAGGGTCAGTACAACAACAAAAGACACTTAACCATCACAATCATATGTGCTTGTCGGACATCCCATTCTATATTTTATATCATTTTCATTGTTGTAACAACCTCCATTCTTCCAGAATGGCTTTAAGCTATATTTTGGAACATGGTTGAATAGGTTTGTTTAGCTTCAAATGGTGAAATCAGATATTAATGTCAGGAATGAAGGCCTGGTCTTCAGTTGACATTCCAATTTATCCCCAAGATGTTCAGTGGGGTAGAGGTCAGGTCTCTGTGCAGGCCACACAAGTTCTTCCACACCAATCCTGGTAAACCTTGTCATTACAAACAGATTTGTTGCCTGTAGTTTCAATTAAGTGAATTCTTAATGCAAACTTACAAAAAGACATTTCAAGTAATTGTGTACTCCCAACTGCTGGAAAGACCTACAAATAGGTATCATGGTCAGGCATTTACATGCATTCAGGGGTGGAAATTAACACTAGTCCGCTGGCCCACGGCGAGTCAAAAATCTGTAGGGCGAGTGAAATTAGCTAGCAAGTCATTCTGCTAGCGACTTGAGAAATTCAATAGACAAAGAAGATATAGTGTTCCAGACCAGTAAACATGATTCTATTTACAACAATTCATAATTTCACTAGTCCTGCTGGCCAGTAGCTTAGTCTAGCTGAAATCTACCCTAGTACATTTGGAGATAAAGTGTAGAACACAAGATGCCATCATGCCTCTCAAGTTTCTCAGAAGTTTGGTAACAGATGCTTGAAGAAATTCCCTTCATTACCGTGAGGTTGTCAGCATCAGCTGTTTCTCACAGCTCCAATAACATTTATATACAAAAAATTTGAACTGGTGCATCCTTAACATAATAAGCTATAAAGTTGTATGACATGTGCAATATACACCGATCAGCCATAACAAAATGTATATACACAAATAACATTTAAACCACTTGCATATTACTGGGTAGGTCCATCTTGTGTAGCCAAAACAGCTTTAACCCATCTAGGCATGGACTTCACAGGACCTCTGAGGGTGTGCTGTGGTATCTGGGACCAAGTAGTTCACAGTACATCCTATAATTCTTGTAAGTTGTAAGATGGGGCCTCCATGATTTGGACTTGTTTGTCCAGTACATTACACAGATAGGGAATTTAAAAGCCAATTTTTCTTAAATGATTTCATGACAGTTTTTGCAGAATGGAGGTCCCATTATCCTACCGAAAGAGGTTACTGCTGTTAGGGAACACTGTTTGCCATAAAGAATTGTAATTGGTCTGTAATAATTTCTGGAAAATAGTATGTGTCAAGCTACCATCCACATGAATTCTACTACCTAAGGTTTCCCAGCAGAACACTGCCCAGAACATTACACTGCTTTCTTTGGCTTGCCTTCTTTGCATAGTCATGAGAGTGATGCACATGCATCCAGCTGTATGAACTTTCAGTGGTGAACAGGGCCATGCTTGTGCATTCTGACTGGTCTGCAGCTACACAGCCTTGTATGCAGCAATCTGCAATTTACTGTAGTTTTTGACACCTTTCTATAATAGCCAGTTCTTCTGTGGGATAAAACCCCATGGCTTTCATTCTCCATGCATATAGTAGGTGCCCTTGACTCTGTACCTAGTTCATTCTTTGTCCTTTCTAGTACCATATTTGGTAAATACTAACCACTGGGAACACCCTACAAGACATGCGGACTGGGAAATGCTCTAACCCAGTCATCTAGCCATCTCAATATGGCCCCTGTCAAAGACGCTCAAATCATTATATTTGCCCATTTTCCCTGCTTCCAACACATCAACTTCATGAACTGACTGTCTAATTGCTGCCTAATATGTCCCCCCATCAGAGATATCATTATAAAAAAATAATCAATGTTATTCTTTTTACCTCTGAGTGGTTTTATAGTTATGACTGATTGGTGTACAATAATACCACAAAATATGCAGCAGTAATAATGCAGACTCATTCCTCTATGTGCCTTATCCTACTGTGCAGCTTTTCCAACTCACAAATACAGCCTTCCAACTCACTTGGTTGCCTAATAACTGCCCATATTTCAAGCACTGCAAGAAGATTGAGAGGTATTACAGACAAAGGCATGTCCTTAGCAGAAAAGAAGAGTGTTTAGCATCTTTAATGGCTATTGGCTTTTATTGATCTGTGTTTCAATTTTGAATTTGATTTAGTCAATTCCATTCTGGCAAAGTGTAAAAATCGCTCGAATTCTGTGGGTTACTTCAGCCTATGTGGTCACGTTTAAATTAAAGTAAATGAGGACTAATTAACTATTTTTTTAAATGTCAAATGTAAAACTAGAACTACCACCTGGTGGTTATATGCCATATTGTGGTAAGGCTGCATTGAGTTAGATTGGAGTTTTGTGCAAAGTTCAAAGAAAATGCCTCTTTCTTAAGATCTCAGGTTCACAAAAATGCCATAAATGAGGCTGCAGTGACCCTGAACTTTGACCTCCAAAATCAAATCACTTTATCCTTGAGTGAGAATGGACTTTTATGCAAAGTTATAAGAAACCCCTTCAAAGTGTTCTTGAGATATTCACAAAAATGGCCTGGACGGACAGACAATCCGAAAACACAATACCTCTGGCCCTGGCTACTGCCAGTGTGAAGGCACAGTAAAGGCTTTATAAGTGCATGGGTTTAGTACACAATAACAGGTTATTTGTTGTTAAACTTGAAATGTTGGTCTGCTTCAGAGACCACATTGCCCTGATCTCACAGCTGATCAGAAATGTGACTATAACTAGCTCGTTGCTGTGGACACCCGTGTGAAAAGCTCACTCTAAAAGGTTACAAACTGCATTTGTGCATTTACCCATTTTATCACTTTTTCTCTATAACACTCCAGACACGCCGTCCTCTTTTCTCCTCTAAAAAGTCAATGTATGAGTCATGGTCTCTCCTGCTGAAAAAGCTTTGCTGGGTTTTAAGAGATACTCCTGTATACGTTCACAACACCTGTAAGAGTCATACAGCCTAGATGTTCCAGCAAGTGTAATGATACTAAAAAGTAAAATCAAAGTAAAATCTCTAGAGGAACAAATATTTCCAATAGGTTTGGCTGCTCTCCAAAATTCTGTTATCTCACTAGACTTTACATGGACAATCAGTTGATAACGGTGCTTATCATTTTAGAATTGTTTATGTGTCTGTAATTGAGGCCTTTAACTAAGGTCAGGTTGTACTGATTTGATCATGTAGTGACTGTAGAGAACACATTGTGGGTAATGCACGGGAACAAATTGTCCTGCCATCATGCCTGTTTTGCATCATATTTTGCATTACCTGGCAACAGTCAAGTTCTGTCCCTACTCAAACCATAACATTTGTCTCGAGTGATCCAAATACAGATGGATGGCACTTAGTACAAGTGTACGTGGGTCAAGAGACAATCAAATCAAATCAAAATATTTTCTCACCTGTTCACGCATAAGGCCACATAACATTTGTAGTGTGACCACTAATGCATCCTGATGCATCACCAGTAATCAGGGTAGAATATGCACAAACCTTCTCTGTATAAAAAGCACTGTGCAATTAAACCTTGCTCCTGTTGATGGCCTGCATGGTTATGTGTCCAATATGTAAACCTGGGAGACAATAAGCAGCAAACATTATACTGATTGCCATTAATTCATTCATTTTCCAAACAGCTAATTCCTATTAGGGTCATGTGAAGGCTGGAGCCTATCTTAGCCAACTCGGGAGAAAGGCAGTGTACACCCTGAACAGTTTGCCAATCCAGTGCAGGGCTAACACACGCAGCCATTCATACTCACAGCAAAGGACAATTTGGAACAGCCAATTAGTCTAATGCGCATGGAGGAAACCAGACTACACAGAGGAAACCCACCCAAGAACAGGGAGAACATGCAAACTCCACACAGAAACCCAGCCCAGGACTTGAATCTAGGCCCTTCTTGCTGTAAGGTAGACAGGCTAACCACTACGCCAACGTGCCTCCCGTGTTCAATTTTCATATCATACTGTATGTGAATATCTCTTTCCTCTTTTCAATAATATTTTGCACAAATGCCTTGGAGAACACTATTTTCATCCAGGTTGGGTAAGGACTTGGGTAAAAAAAAATGTGCTGGAAAAAAAACAACTTCTCAAAGATGTCTAAGACTAAATTGGTGTGATTTGCTCACATCATGTATGTCATACTACTGTAGCTGGTTAGGTGTCCTGGATCAAGAAAGGTGCTTTACTTTGCATCTCAATTTAAAATTGTATTTTAGAAAGTTCTGTAATTTCAGCATAGTACCTCCAAGGGACTTGGGCATGTGACTTCTTGCTTATGTGAAAGTCAACTTGTTTAGGGAGAATTTTCAAAGTGCAGAAGGGCAGAATTTGGAAGTGTGGGGCTATGTGATCTGAATTTTAAGTTTTGGATCTGGGTGAAAGTTGGGATTGGTCTGGCATTAGAAAGTGGAAATACGCACATATTAGTTAACTTAAAACACTACTCCACGTCATCATCAATGGGGGAGTTACGCTTTCTTTGAGATTTCCTATGGCAGCAGTTGCCTTGGTGACTTAGTGGTGAGGCGTTTACTTGCTGGAATCCACATCATGCTACATGTTGTAGCAAACAAACATAAATATTACACTTGATGCACTTGCACCACAGATAAAATAAAAGCTTTAAATGAAATATTCTCTTCTGGATCTGGTGTCAATTAAAATTAAAATTTTATAAAAGTTTATGAAAGTTGACAAAGAGTCCCTCAAGCTTTAGATCTGACTATATTTAACTGCATTCACACATCAATTTATTACTTCTTTCGCGGAGGTTATGTTTTATTCGCGGCTTGTTGTTTGTTTATTTGTTAGCAAGATAATGCAAAAAGTTAAGTGCATATTTTCATTAAATGTCTACCAGCGGTGGGGCTTTGGACAGATTTTCGAAATGATACAAGTCAATTTCTGGATACAGGAACAATTTTTTTAAGGATTCTTTAACCCTGTGAGACGGGACAATTTCAGCTTATATGAAGAACTTCCCAGGATATTACGAAGAATAAACCTCAAGACAAACTAGACATAAAACAAAATCTAACCTCATCTGGGTGACACCAGATAGATGAATTTCAGAGTATTATACTGTACAGGTATAGAAAACAAACAGGACTGGGTGTGTTGTATGAGTGGATTATGAATAAGTCATAACGACGAATGACCTGCCTTTCTTTTTTTATACCTTCTCCTCCATGCATCATGCAGACATGGGCCATAATGAATATCCAAATAATGACAACTTGAGGTTTACCTGTATTCAAATATCTGTGCAGAAATAATCACTGGAAATATACTCAGGACAGGAGCACAACTAGCATAAACTAGCACATGTCTAAACCGTAAACGGACACAAGGGTGTAGCTCTCATATAAACACATCCTGTCACATGCACACATTTGTCCATGTAAGAAAACATGTTGATTGGATCAAATTCTGAGCAGAACTTATTGCAGAATCGTCACAACATGAATTGTTTTCTGAATTTTTTTATTAAAACATATTTGCCGAAACAAATTTCACCAAAAGCTTTTCAACGCATCTCCATGGCACATACAAAATTAGAAAGAAATCCACTCATCACAAGGATCCCATTCTACAGAGCTGAGAAAACAATTAAGAACTACAAAGCTAGTGCCCACATGCAATCATATCGTGATTAACTTCTGAAATGACCAAAATCCTTCCAGGCAGCTGGCACAGGCCAAGAGTTCCACTCCAAAGACGACGTAATTAGATGCTTTTAATGGATACATGTTCTTTTATTATTGTTCACACACTGCAGAGACATTACAAATGATGTCATGAGGCATGAGTATTAATTTCATTGCAGTCAAAGAGCACAAGTATTTATTTTCTGAGAGAAGCTCCGAACTAAGAGTGCCGATGTGTGTATTAGTTTGTGTATGAGTGCCGATGTGTGTATGTGTGAGTTGACTCTTTCATTTGCAGCTGCTAAACAAACATGTGAGGAAGTTAAATTCTGGCAATTGAAAGCCAGAAGAAACAGCACTCAGAAGCCGTGTGATAGATGTTCCTCATTTCATTTCCTTGATCCTTGCTCCAGGTTGTTCTCATCTCTTGAACAAACTAACTTCCGAGCTGTCTGATGCAATAAACATACGTTCTGCTCATTATCTTTCCCTACGTGAGGTCAGACTGGCCTTACTGCACAGTGTCCATAGCAACCATGAAACTGTCATATTACTTACAGGACAATGTAGAAATTGAGAAATTATATTAAAACTTGAAAAAAATAATTATATATATATAGAGACATGTTCGGTCACATGTCCCTCATCTTTCTCTTGGCAATGCCCTGTAGATTCTCTATGGGGTTCAGGTCAGGCGAGTTTGCTGGCCAATCCAGCACAGTAATCCCACGGTCACTGAACCAGG
>JAQMYF010000014.1:5049973-5061039 GCA_030014195.1 Neosilurus mollespiculum | reverse complement strand
CTCTGGGACCTTGGTTTCCAAATGAGATGCAAAATTTGCTCTCATCAGAAAAGAGGACTTTGGACCACTAAGCAACAGACCAGTTCTTTTTTCTTTAGCCCAGGTAAATCGTTTCTGACGCTGTTTGATGTTCAGGAGCGGCTTGAATACAACATTTGAAGCCAATGTTCAAAAGCTCCCCCACACTTTTGAATGGCCTTTTACTGACAATCCTCTCCAGGCTTCGGTCATCCCTGCTGCTTGTACACCTTTTTCTTCCACACTTTTCCCTTCCACTTAACTTTCTATTCATGTGCTTTGATACAGCACTTTGAGAACATCCATCTTCTTTTGCAATTACCCTTTGAGGCTTGCCCTCCTTGCGGAGGGTGTCAATGATGGTTTTCTGCACAACTCTCAGGTCAGTAGAATAGTCCTCATGATTGGAAATTCTACTGAACCAGACTGAGAGACCATTTAAAGGCTCAGAAACCCTTTGCAGGTGTTTTGCACAGTGTGACCTGGATGGGAGTGATTGGTAGGTACGGCCTCTCCGATCTGAATCTGAATGGTGTTTCGCTGTTGGATTTCTGTGCTTGTCACGGTTCACCATCACGAACACCATGTTCAAACATAAGGGTGTCCATAAGTGCACTTGGCACCAGGACACCCTGGGCCGCAGTTCAATGATTGACTTTGTAGTCGTGTCATCAGACTTGCAGCCGCATGTTCTGGACACTCGGGTGAAGAGAGGAGCTGAGCTGTCAACCAATCACCACCTGGGGGGTGACGTGGCTCTGATGGCGAGGGAGGCCACTCTTTAGACCTGGAAGCTGTGGCTGTCAAGCTGAAGAAGGAGGTCTATCAGCTCCTTTTGTCCTGTGGGACTCCAGAGGCAGCGGACAGGTACTGACAAGCCAAACATGCTGCAGCCCGGGCTGTCGCCGATGCAAAATCTTGGGTGTGGAAGGAGCTCGGTGAGAGCCTGGAAAAAAGATTCGGTTGGCCTCAAAAAGGTTCTGGACCACCATCCAACGCCTCAGGAGGGGGAAGCAGTACTCCACAAACACTGCTTACAGAGGAAGTGGGGAGCTGCTCACCTCGACTGGGAAGGTTGTTGGGAGGTGGAAGAAACACTTCGAGGACCTCCTCAATCCCAAAAAACACACCGTCTGTGGAAAAGGAAGAGCCTGGGGATTCGGAAGAGGATCTGCCCATCACTGGGGCAGATGTCACTGAGGTAGTTAAAAAGTTGAAGGACTCTCTTGATTGACACGTCTCTGCAACATCGAGTGGTCATCGGGGGCAGTACCTCTGGATTGGCAAACCGAGGTGGTAGTTCCCCTTTTTAAAAAAGGGGACCGGAGAGTGTGTTCCAACTATCATGCCTCAGCCTACCAGGGTAAGTCTTTTCAGGAGTACTGGAGAGGAGGATTCGACCGATGGTTGAACCTCGGATTCAGGAGGAACAATGTGGTTTTCATCTCAGCCGCAGCATTCTTGACCAGCGCAACACACTACAGGATCCTGGAGGGGGCATGGGAGTTTGCCCAACCTGTCCACATGTGCTTTGTGGACTTTGAGAAGGCATGTTCTTCCTGTGCTTACATAGGTCTCCTCCTGGTGCTCTAGTCTTCTCCCACTATCCACTCTAAAGACTGGATATTCTCAATTTCCTCTAGGTGTGAATGTGAGCATAAATGGTTGTGTGTGTTGGCCCTGTTATGGTCTGGCAAGCTGTTAAGGGTGTATCCCCTGTGACGGGCTTCAGAAAATGCTTGAGGAAATGCCATGACCTTTTAATTTTTAAATAAATTTAAAAAGTTATTTTAAAGCAAGGTGGTCCTGAGTTCGAGTCCTGGGTTTGGCAAGGGTGATTCTATGTGGAGTCTGCATGTTCTCCCCATGCTTGCTTTGGTTTCCTCCTACAATTCAAATACATGCACAGTGGGCTAACTGGATGTTCCAGATTGCCCCTTGGTGTGAGTGTGAATGGTTGTGGGTGTGTTGGTCCTGTGACAAACTGGCGAGTGGTTCAGGGTGTACCCCATCTTTATCCAGAATCAGCTAAGATAGGCTTCAGCCTCCCGCAACCTTAATTGGATTAAGCAGTTTGGTAAATGAATGAAATAATAAATTTTATATATGAAAAAGTAAAAAAATAATAATAATAATAACAACATTATAAAGCTTTTTAATAAATTATTTTAAAATGCAAATAAACTGAAGGGAAAAAATCCACAATATCTCAAAAAATTATTTAATAAATTACAATATTGATATTATATCATCACAGCACCTAGCCATATTTCCCTATACATATATGTATAGGCTCTGGATCTGAATGAATGAATTAATTAATTAATGAAGTGTTGATTGGCAGTTTAACTATGATGCTTTACAAACACGAATATTTAATCTGTAAAACATCTATAAAAGGGCTCATGAATTAAAGTGTAATTGGCACATCTATGCTGGCCATTCTTAGGGTTTTAGAAAAGATTCCCTAGCAGTTTTCTACCTGTTTTTCCATAATACAGTTTCTGCCTGTGCCATCTGTGCTTGAATGCCACAATCTTATTGTCCAATTGATTTAAGTAAAGATTTAAGTGTCATTATACATAAGAAATACATCAAAATAAACGTCTTTGCACCGTGAAAAATAGTGATGACGCACATCCAGGTTTATGGACGTTTTATCTTTTCACGTTTCACTTTAGACACCAAAATATATGACTTTGGCCTCGTTTGCTGTGCTACACATTGCTACACTGCTACAGTTAATGTTTTTTTTTTCTTTTTGAAACTAGATGATAAGAAGCATGGGGATCAATAGTGACGTCGGTGTAGAAGTGTTTGCGCGTGTGTGTGGTGTTTGTGCGTGTATGTGTGTGTGTGCAAGCTGGTTGAGGAGGTGATCGATGGCAGGCTGAGTCTCCCTCTCGTGTCTGAGACTCAGGCAGCAGATGGGGAGGGAGAGTGGGCCAGCATGATGAGTCACAACCAGCGCCATCAGCACGCCTGACGCGCCATTCAATATCGCCAAAGAATACGAATATACAAAAAAAAAAAAAGGAATAAATAAATAAAATGAAATCCTCAATTGACAGAAAGGCAAGAAGCGTTCATTTATGTACACGTACCACTCTTTTATTCAATCTGAACTACAAGTGAGTTGAGCTTATTAACATTAAAGGTCCGGCTAAAGGATTCAACAGAGGCAGCTCCAGGATTCAAACTCCTAACCTTACGATCATCCCTTAGCATTAGTCATTCAACCACGACCACTTTTTGCTCAGATTCGAAATGCCCATCTTAATGGTTTCCAATTGTAATTAAAAGTGAGTCACATCCCCAAAATATGCACATACTGATTTCCTGAAAAATTCAGGTCCCTTTCAGATTTGCCTGATCATCATCATCACATAGCTAATAAATCATTGCTTTTTTATCTTGTTAACACAGGATAATGGATAACAGCGATGCTCATGTACATTGGGAGCAAAGCCACTTATCTGACCGTTGTCACTTATGTTACGTAGCCACTTATTAGATAAATATCCTGTTCAGGAAAACATACATTACACTGCCTGACTAAAAAAATTCACACACGTGAATATTTCACTGAACCACCTTTAGCTTCAATTATGGCACGCATTCTCCATGACATTGTTTTTAATAACCTTGCAATGTCAGCATGTATTACCACCCAGAGTTGCATAAATTTTTCGGCAAGATCTTGTACTGACAACTGGAAAATGAACCCATTTTAAAGAGTTTCACTGGGGTCAAGGTCAGGACTCTGCAGTGGCGAATCCATGTGAAAACGATTCCTCATTCTCCCTGAACCACTCTTTTATAACTTAAGCCTTAATTTCATGCCTATGCCAACATTCATTCATTTGCTGATCTTGGATCACGCAGAGACTGGTGCCTATCTCAGCTGACTCGGGGTGAAGGCTGGGTATACCCCGAACAGCCAATCCACTGCAGGTCCAACACACACAACTGTTCGCATTCACACCTATGGACAATATGGAGCAGCCAATTAGCCTAATGTGCATGTTTTTGAACTGTAGGAGAAAACTGGAGTACCCAGAGGAAACCCACATACGTACGGGGAGAATATGCAAACCCCACACAGAAACGCCATCGCCGAGCCCAGCACTCGAACCCATCACCCTCTTACTGTGGGATACTGATGTTGATGAGATTACCCGGTCATTCATTATTGTCGAGCCTCAACATAACCAAATGACATAACCGCAGATCATAAGACAGAGGCTTGTACAGTGGCCACTATGCATGCTGGGTACACAACTTCATGTGCTTTCCTTCATACCCTAACGTACAGTTAGGTCAGTAAACAAAATATTGTTTGAACTAATTATACAATAATTGGTTTTAAAATAAATGTGCATTATTTATACAGTAGATATTCCATTAAATAGCCAAACCTGAACAAGTTCATCTGCTGGGTGTGTTATCTGAATACTTAATCCTAAGGTATTGTGTCACAAAGGATACTGGCTGCATGGACTGATATATGAACAAAGAGACAGAGGGTAGGATGGAAAGCCCGCTAAATTCATATTTTTTTCTTTCCATTTTAATGATAATAACAATAATATCTGTGTTTGCATTCTAGGATGGCTGTGATCAATCAGAAAATAAATCACTACCTAAAATCTCCATCTGACTCAGCTAGGTTCAGTCTGGGAAGTCTAGTTTTTGCAGTAGATGGAAAATGTGTCTACAGACTTGACTCTCCTCAACTCTCAAGAAACATACTTCAAATTTGGGAAAAGGGATACATTTCAACAGGTCAAAAGGTAGCAAGGCCTGCATTGTTTTACTTATCCACTAGTGTTAACCCATCATCTCCATTGTACAGGACTGCAAACAAAGTGAAGGAGGGCCGGGAACCTGAGAGACAACATAAATTCTACCCATGGCCCTCCAGCCGAGTTCAATTACAGCTCGAGGTCTAAAATGTCACTGGGGCACATTTGAAAAGATCTGCTTACACTTGCATCACCTGGGCAAGCCATACCTGAGCTTCTCAGCATGACTAGGCACTCTTCCATCTACCACTGTTCCACTGGAGTAACCCGCAGGCCATGGCAAACCCTTTCTCCCCCTACACCAGCACAATATTCTGCAAAAAAAAAATTTTTTTTACACAATTTCCTCTGGGATCCTGATGCTGATCTGATTATTTTACCCTTTAAATTCCATAGCAGTAACAATGGCAATGCATTTTCTATTTAAACCAGTGAGTCTGAAGGAAGAAGTACAATAATTAGGGAGAAATGAAATTCTGCAGTGTTGCGTCAAAATGAAATATTCTCCAACACAACCTTGAGAAGTCTGAAATAGTACCTTTTATCGGCCCTTGCTGACACAAAAGGCCACATCAGAGCACCAAATGCAACAACCTATGCCTACTGTTACACCATTGTACAGACCAACTGTAGAGAAACTCGGTTTCCTGAGAATGCCTTTTGAAGTAAGGCTGGGATTGACTTACTTTATAAAATCAGTTACCTTTGGTTTTTCTCCTGCTTATCATTTTGGGTTTTCTTGCACTAACATAAAAAAATGAACACCATCTGAAATACCCTAAGGCAGCTTTGGTAAAAACACTTGCTGCCCCTTTAAGAAACCTCTTTTCTCTACAAGAAGATGGACGTAACAACTCCCTAAAGGATTTGGCTATAATGGGCTTGGCATTTGCAATGGTGATTTACACTGAAGTCGAAGTGAGTCATCTGCATTGATATTTCATGCTGAGCGGCATTGGGAGCTGCGCTTCCTGGGTCCTCCAGGACCAATGCGGTGCAGAGAAAGAAGGGAAAAGGTGAGCAAAAGGCAGGGAGGGAAAATTCCACCATGCTTCCATGCTCACAGGAAACAGAAAACTGGGATATCACTAGTCTTCGGTTTGGATATATATCTTGTATAAATTTGTTGTGGAAGCCATCAAGAGATACATACAAGTGTTACATGAAGGCGTAATCAAGCAAAAAAGGAAAAGGACCTTTGATGCTCATGGATGGGATGAAGAATGGTGGCCTTTGCAGGTTGTATTTACTGCCTTTACCAGCAGAGGGAACAGGAGAGTCAGGAGTGGTTGTATCATGGGGCAGCATGAACACTAGACATGAAAAAAAAGCGCCTCCATGTACCAACTTGACCTTCTTGTTACTCTAGAGCTCAGAACAAAATGGCAAAACTAAAACAAAAAGCTATGCCAAAAAAAAAAAAAAAAAAAAAGCCAATGTCCCTCAATACTAGAGCTCATGATAGGGTAGGAATCCTTCATTTGTTGGAGCCAATGACCAGACCTTTTGATAGAGATAGATAGATAGATAGAGAAAGAGAGAGAGAGAGATGTTTTAATCCTCTCGTCTCTCAGTTGTGCACGGCAATAAGCAAAGGAGAAAGGGAACATGATAGACAGTACTTCTATCTGTTGCTCTCCTGTCCAGTTCAGTTACAGGGTGGGGGTCTAAAATGTCAATGGGGGACTTTTTAAAATATCTTCTTACACTCCTAACGCACCATTAAGGAAAGAGATTCCTGGAACAAGATCGCTTTTTCTCATCACACGGTTGCCATGGCACAAAGTGGACAGGAGTCGAAAAGGTGCCTCATTCCTTTTTTTCCACCTTCATTAGGAGCTCAGCACATTATTCAGTTTACATGTAATTGTGTAGCTGTGTCAATAGCGCACAGTGTTTGTCAGGAACCTTGTTTTGCAAACTGGTGGTATAAGAGCACTCATCTATTTTCAGAAGGTGATGGTCGGCCTTTCCAGTTGCTAAGTGGCCCACACCCCGGTGTTTACGGAGAAGCCTGCCTAGCCAGTAGCGAACGTTAACAGACTGAGGTTCTCAACGCACAAAAACCAAACATCCTGCTTTTGTATGCTGATCGGACCTGAAATTGAACACTTGTAAATGTACACATTAAAACGGCGGGTAGTGCAATTTATTTCTGTAGTGCAATTTATTTCTGCTATGAAAGAGACTTGCACGGAGACAGATGTGCAAATCTGCTGCAATTCATGTTGATTGATAAAAGTCAAAGAAGAGTATCTACGCTCAACTTGTACCCTCCATGTTTCTTGTACTTTACAAACATGATCAAAAGAGTTATTAGGAGGACATACATAACAGCTTTGTACCTTCAGGTAATACAGAGTCATGTTGAGATACTGAAAAAAATACTGTTATTTGATTTGAGGTTTGTTGACTTATTGGTTGCACTAAACAACTGTTCTTAATCAATTAAAACTAAATAATGAAGGAATGCAAAACTACACTGCGCGCTGTCAAAAAAAAAAAAAAATTGAACGGCAGAGTGGCTTGACGCAGCCTTACCTTTGCCACCTGGATATTTCCTTATAACAGTTAAGCATTTTAAACCACATTGAACTTTTATTAGCAAACCATTTACTTATTTATGTATCTGGTTGCTAATTATTTGCAACATATACAATTTATCAGTGCATTACTATGTTTAATAATGTGGACCATCTGTAAAACACATGCTTAAAGTGTACCTGCGGTGAATTTGTGTTAGACAACATTAGTCCTTGCCGGATTTTAAAGTGTGCGCAAGTGTTACGACACTGGGCATGCTCAGAGACATGCTGCTTTCTCATTTGCTGCCCAGCCTGGTAGTGACGTGAACTCATTGGACTGGCTGGGCTAAATCACTGACCCCGTGCAGCATAACACATTCTCGGCCAGTGCTGAGCTGCACAAACAACAAGCACAGAAATCACGGACAACATTTTGGCTTTACCGTCACGCTCATCTCTGGCAGCATTCTCATCCTCAGAGTCACTAGAATGTGACGTCTCACTGTCTCTACAACCGACGTCAACCCTGCCCAACATGTTGACGCCACTTCCAGGGAAAAACTGCTAACTTCCGTAGTTCAGCCCCAGCTAGTAATCCACAGGATAAAATTACCACTTTTGTGCTTTTTGTGGTCATTTACGTTAAAATAAGAGTCTGTATCGCTTAAACGTATTGCATACACACAGATTATGCTGTAAGGATGACCAATACCGGTTTTCTTTAGCTTCACCTGAAGTAAAGACAAAAAGTGAAAGCTTCTCATTTTGTTACCAAGAAACTGTAAAGCATGAAAACCTCCACCATGAGCTGACAAAGCTTCCTGTACCAGAAACCCCTGGAAACAACATCACCTCTTTATTGTTGCAAAGCAATGACACTGGTGACTCTTTAGATAAATTTTCCCAAATGTAACAATTACATTTCTAGAATTTGGAAGACGTAAATATCCAAAGCGGCTTTCTTTATCTAATTTATACACCTAAGCAGTTGAGGGTTAATGGTTTTGCTAAAGGGCCTAACAGTTGCAGCTTTGTGATACTCGGGCTTGAACCCAGAGCCTTAAGCACTGTGCCACCACCACCCTGATTACACTGTTCTACTCCATTCATGGGATCTATGTGTAACTTGTTAGCACAGAATTGAAAAACATTAAAAAGTGAACATTACTAGAACCTGGGTAGCATGTTGGCCAGCAAGAAGGTCTTGGGGTTGAGTTCTTTAGAGGACGCGGTCAGGGTGTTTCTGTGTGGAGTTTGCATGTTCTCCCTGTGCTGGTGTGGGTTTCCTCCAAATACTCCACTTCCCTTCAACTGTTCAAAGACATGCACATCAGGCTAATTGGCTGCTCCAGTTTGCTCCTAGGTGTGAGTGTGAATAGTTGTGTGTTTGCTGGCCCTGTGATGGGCTGGCGAGCCCAGATGTTCCGAAAAATTCTTAGTGATTAGAAATGAGAATTCAAAAACAAAATTGAATACCATAAAAAAATCATGTTAAAACTTCCACATTAGTCCTAAATACAGTAAATTCACTTCTTTAAACCTATGAACAGCAGAATGTTTTTGCCTATGAATAGGTAATTTTATTGAAATAAGCTTTAACAAAAAGAAAAGAAAATAAACTCCTACTTTACTGTAAATGCCATACAAGTTACAGCAGAATCCAACATGGCCTCCAGAAAGAGCTTTGGCACATGAAATATTTGACTGATGAATGTTAACTAGGTGGAAGTGTGCAGTCTCGACAACGTTCAACATAACAAAAGCCTGCCCCAAAAACCTTTAATGCTCACAATTGGATCATTGCCAAATGTAGCACTCTGTAAACATAGAGTTAAGAAGAGAGAGAAAGAGTGAAGGCTAGACAGCCAACAAGGTGCTTTGCCTGCCAAAATACAGGAAAAGCTTCTGGCAATTGCTCTGCCAAGTTGTAATAGGGTTGTTGACTGTAACCACTGAAGTAGGCCGCCGAGGAGCATGTGCTCTCTTGCCCTTGACCATTTGTTTGAATAAGATCTGAAGAAGACCTACAGACGATACCAGGGAACACTTGGGAGGTTAATATTCGTGATTGAAAATCTGAACCGTGGCACCATTACAACCTGCATAGTGCATTTGTTCAAAAATCCTTACATAAAAAATGGAAAGGCTTTTCCATCACGAAGATTTTATTTTTTTCAAGCAGATCAGTCTTTTGTCTGGTGCCAAAAAAAAAAAAACACCACAATCCTCAGCTATGTACGTCTGTAAGTCACTAGGCAGAGGGCTAAAACCCTCACCGTGAAAACTAAGCCCACGGAAAGCATGGCTTGGCTGCTCCAGACTAAACAACTACTTCACGTGCTGAAAACTGGCAGAAGACACTTGTGCTTGAAGAACATCTCACTGTCGGTGTGAGTGAGGACTGAGAAGTGACTTGGGACTTGGCATGCAAATGAATGTGAGTACGCATATACATTTGTGTGAGTGTGTGTTCACTTCAAGCAAGGAATAAAGAATGAAAAAGTCGTCATTTGACTCTAAAACTTAACGAGGCAATAAAAAAAAACATAAGCAGCACCTGTGATGGTGATCCTTTCCAGGTGCAGCCCTCAGGTTCTACACTGTGTCTAAATGTGTGCTGTGTGTTTCACTCTATAGGCAGCCCTGTAACTTCCTATTGTCCGATCAGTCCAAATAACCTCATCCCCATCTTGTCATGTGCACTTCAAGAAGCCAGATACAGCAATGGGTACACTGTGCAGAGAGCCATCTATTTTTTTCATAATCAAGAAATTTCTGGAACAATGAAGACATTCACTTAAGAAACACTGAAGACATATGAAGAAAAGACAAGTGGATGAAAAAAAACATTAAAAATAATAATAATAATATTAGTAACAATAACAACAATAATAATTTAATATTATTAAATGGCTAGGTGGCACAGGGGTAAGCATGTCTGCCTCAAAGCAAGACGATCCTGGGTTCAAGCCACGTGCCTGTCAAGGGTGTTTCTGTTTGCATTTTCTCCCTGTGATTGCATGGGTTTCATTCAGAAACAGTGGTTTCCTCCCACAGCCCAAAAACGTGCACTTTTGGCTAATTGGCTATTCTCGATTGCCCCCAGGTGTGAGTGTGAACGGTTGTGTGTCCAGCAATGGTCTGGTGAGCTGTGCAGGGCGTACCCCACCAACGCCCAGAGTTTCCCCACATCCCTAATAAAGGATAAAGTGGTTAAAAAATAGAGATGCAATGATGATGATTATTATTATTAATTTTATTGGGCAGCATGGTGCCATAGTTCTTAGCGCGCCCGCCTCACAGCAAGAAGGTCCTGGGTTCGAGTCGCAAGATCAGGCGTTTCTGAATGAGGTTTGCACTTTCTCCCCATGCTTGCATGGGTTTCTTCTGAGTACTCTGTTTCCTCCCACAGTCCAAAGACATGCACATTAGGCTAATTGGCAGTTGCCAATTAACCCTAGGTGTGAACATGAGTGTGAATGGTTTTGTGTGTGTGCTGTTCAGGAGGTACCCTCCCTTCGTCTAGTGTCGGCTAAGACAGGCTACAGCCTTCCCGTGATCTAATAGGATTAAGTGGTTCATCAATACCTATATATATATATATAAAAAATGTGTACATATAAACCTCTCTCTCTGTGTATACACACACACACACACACACACACACATTATATATATATATATATATATATATATATATATATATATATATATATAT
>JAQMYF010000014.1:4997812-5016739 GCA_030014195.1 Neosilurus mollespiculum | reverse complement strand
CCTTCGCAGGGTGGCAGGTCTCTCCCTTAGAGATAGGGTGAGAAGTTCTGTCATCCAGGAGGAGCTCGGAGTAGAACTGCTGCTCTTTCGCGTTGAGAGGTGCCAGTTGAGGTGGCTCGTGCATCTGATTAGAATGCCCCCCGAACGCCTCCCTGGTGAGGTGTTTCGGGCATGTCCGACCGCGAAGAGACCCCGGGGCAGACCCAGAACACGCTGAAGGGACTACATCTCTCGGCTGGTCTGGGAACGCCTTGGCATCCCCCCGGAAAAGCTGGAGGAAGTGGCTGAGGAAAGGGACGTCTGGGAGTCACTGCTTAGGCTGCATGAATGAAAATGAATTTAGGAAACATTTGCTGGAGCTTCAAATATAACATGTTAGCAATTTCATTATTTTATATTATACCTGTGCATATGCCAGACGTTCTGTAAAATTATACATTTGTTTGTATAATGCCCAAAATGAGTGGATTAATCTAAAAAAAACAAACAAAAAAAAACATTTATTCTAATAGCATGTACAATACAATCTTAGTACAAGCAGGATAGATCTATGTAAATGGATTCTGAGGCCATTTAGACACTTGGACTAGAGGGTTAATGATCATGACCTTCATTCAGGCTTCATGTCACACTAAAATGAAACTGCCCTTTAAGATTGATATCGGTGAATCTCCTTTCTCATATCCATCGTGTCACCATTATTTAAAAAAAAAAGAAAAACTGGGCTCAGATCAGTAATGCCTGCCTTCCATTGACAGCTCGTTAATCACTGGACCTGGTAGCCAGCACTGGGGCTGAGGATTCCCTTACGCTTTTCCATGTATCCACCCGTCTGGTCTACCTGCTAAGAAAAAACATTGACACAGGGAAGGGGGTGCGGGAGATTTCAACAAGCAATAAAACAAAGCAAATCGCTTTCTAGCAGGGTGTGTCCTCACCATATGGGATTGCATGTGCAGGAAACTGTCCAAAGTGGTCACTAAACTAGATGCGATCAGAAGGAAAAGCCTCGTCTCGCTCTGATCATCCGTGGGCAGACTTTAGGGGGATGCCGACAGAAAGGAATCCATCACAGCGGGGAAGTCTGAACGTGGGTGAACCTGCCTCGGTGAAATACAGCTCTGCGGCCAAGATGTGAGACTACAAAAGTTGGCACGCATATGTCTTCAAGAAGAAGCATCAGGAAGAGACATTTGCCTGATAATTAAAGGTGAGGTCAATAGGTAGTGAGTCAGTGCGTCCACAAATCCACAAATCGTTATGAGAGCGGACAGCAATGAGTCAGGAAATTCATGTGAACTTTGATTTGCTCTGTCTACTTACGCAAGTAAGTCTCTGATTAAAATTCAGCAGAGGCATCATCACAGGAGGGAAGGTTAGCCCAGGATAACAGGATTTAGAGAATTTAAAATGCTTTTTAAAAGCAAACGGAACACCAACCCCAGTAAACCCACTGCATGCCATGATTCAGGAAGCCATACGACTGCACAAGCCCATCAGCAAATACGCGTCTAAAACAGCCATCCTAACAAATGTCACTAAGCCAAGATTAACTCAAATGTAAACACCGTGTCATGGCATTTATTAAAATAGACATGTCTTTGGGAAAGTGGCATGGCAGTATAGAGGGTAGAAGTGTTATCTCACAACTCGAAGATCCTTGGTTCAAACCCGGGCAGGAGTCATTTCCAGCGTAAGGCTTCAAATGCTTGTGTATATGGGATTCTTCAAGGTTCTCTGGTGTTCTCCCACCTCTTAAATACATGTCAGTAGGTATTTACAGTAAAGCCCGTTTCACATACAAAACCTATTAAAAGTCAGATATCATACCAAGTTTCAGCCTTTTATTTTTTATTCCAGACACCAACGGAGAACCCAAGTACGATTCCTAATCCAAAAAAACTCTACAGGTTCTTCAGGATGCTGCTTCCCCTCCTCCACCTGAAACACTAAATTTGAGTCTGTGTGCTGCACGCCCTGTTTGGTTTCCGCCTCCCGTTTATGGTCTTTCCACTCTCTGTGCTTCCTCTTCTCTGATTGGTCATCTGAAAACCCTACGATCAGTGTACTAGGCAGACGGCAATGGGTGAGATACTGCTGAGCAGGAAAGAGGGCGCAGTGGGAGAAGGCCAGGTAATTAGACACACTAGCGTGCCCCCCCCCACCACCACAAAAAAATATATATACATATAAATATATAAATAAATAAAATAATGGAAAATGTTGTATTGCATTGTCTAACATGGCAATTCAGCACAGTAACACCACTGAGGGGTGAAAAAAGGGAGAGAAAGCGTAATATCCCCTTTAATGCATCAGAAGGACAAAATAACAACACAGAATAGGAACATTTTTATTTTTCATTAATGGTAAACAAACAGGTGTGGTGAATTCCCACCTGACTGTACTTAACAGGATGTCACAGGCAACGAACATCTGCAAGGTATGGAAAACATAAGCAGGTCTAACTGCAGATACACAGTACTGTACAACGTGCCACTTTGCAAAGTCACCACTGCGCACACGATGGTCGCATTATTAGGGTTACAGGGCGTCATGCAGAGAAGTCTGTGTGATAGAGTAAAGTGGGTGTCTTGTCTGCAAGACTGCAAATTGACCTTTCTTGTAAAACAATACTATACAGAATAAGATGCATGAATCATTCTGATTTCCAGAATTTATGTGTCGTGCTGGAATGACTGGCCAAATCGCCAAACATGCACAAAATCCAACTGACTGAAGTGGGGCAAAATCTCATTTTAGTTTGTTTTTCTTGTGTTTATATACATGGTAAATATTTCTTGTGTATATCCTAAACTTTGATTGAGTGTAAAAACACCTTTATGAAGCACAATTTTCCTTACTTTTCCATGTAGTATACACTACTCTGAATGAATAGGCTATAAAAAGACACAGCTGGCTCCATTGGGATTAGACTTGCTCAGAACACATGACACTCATCTGACCTGCCTCTGTCATGGATGAAATTTGTATTTAAAATAATAATAATAATAAAAAAATCTTGTTATAGATTTATAGAATATATATAGAGAGGAATCTTAGTTTACTTTTGTTTATGTTTCCAGGTAGTATATACTAAAACTCTTAAAGTTGTTCAAAGTGGAACTGTAACACACAGCTCTTATGCACCTGCACGGGTGTGCATATGGAGCTCACCTGCATCTGTCAAGATTAAAAATTTTCGATTTTTTTTTTTTTAATCTAAAAAAAATCTTGTTTCAATGTGCTTTTTTGCTTTTATTCCTGTGCAGCATATCCCACAACGATTATGTGTCGTCTTCTTGGTAGATGTCGCTGAAATGCACGGTTCATAATTAATAAAAATATAAGAATTATCCATTTTTTTATTTTTTTTTTTCAGTTTTTGAAAATAATACATTCCAAGTCACAAAAAAGTTTTTGAAATTTAATCAGATGTATTTGAAGAATCTTTTTCATTAACTTTTTTTTTTATATGTGTAATTTTAATCCATGTAAGTCTCTGGTATTTAAAGAATTCTCAACTGGGGTACTCAAATGGCATTCTGTAATTGCAAATGTAAATGCCAGCCACCAGACCCTTAACAAGCAAAGACCACTGTGTACTACTAACTAAGAGAAAGCTACTGGACGTTGTGTATCCTAAAAGCCTTGGACACACTGACTGCAGTGTTGCACAAGGCAGAGAGAAAATTACTGCCAGTGTCACATCTGGTTTTATGATTGGGACGAAACAGCAGGGAATGAAAAAACCTGAACCTGTGAACTACCCCCTTATGAATCTGTTCCGCTCAGTTAGTCTCCATCTGCACTTGAAGATTGGGCAAAAAAAAAAAAGAAAAAGAACGAAAGAAACAAGACAGAATGAAATGGCATCGCAAATGAAATCTGCCTCACTACATTTTCATTTAGAGCAAATCATTCACAAACAACACTGCCACTGAATGAGACACTTGCACTGGTACCAAGCTAATGCACAAACAGCGGGTGGCGGGATGCGAGTTGCATCCCACCACAGATGGGTTCAGTGTTCTACAATCAGTAGATGGGGATGTAGGTCTGATGCAAGACGAAGAGCTTTTATTTCCTTCCCTCTGACATCAAACTCTCTCTCTCCTTGTCTTCGGCTTCCTCCCACACTACTGCGTTGTAATCAAACCATCAGCCCACTGCCTCGTACTGCCCATTATTCAATTAGCCAAATGCTACAAACGCATCCTGATGGCTAAGATAATTAGAGTAAAATGGTTATCTACACTGGCCAAGTGGATCTGCAATTCAAGGTGAATAGAATAATATCTAATTGTGGCAAATGTAATCTGTCTGAGGCTAATTTGGCAGCTAATGAGGAGGCTGTAGTTTGGGTAATTTATGGGTGCAGGTTAAGTAACAGACGCCAATCTGAGGACTAGCAGCTCTCCCTTTCTCTGTTCCGAGTCATACAATTACCGACACGAAACCCAGAGCCCAATCAATGTGTAATAGAATGAATAAGAAGAACGGAATTTGGGGCTCACTTACTGACGGCTGCAGACTTTCTTCCTCCTAGGCTCTATTACATCTAGTCCCATTTTCCACGGCTCCATTCTGCAACATGTCCATGAAGGGACCTTTCTTTTAAAATGAAAGTAAATTTAGAAAAATAATGAAGAGAGGCCCAGAAACAGAAGTCTCACAGCACTTCCTCACACTGTATCCTCTCTTCATACCTGATGTTCATTTCCTGTAGAGACATTCTGATGGAATATCACAACGTTTTTTTTTCCATTTCCGATACGATATGTTTTTAAATATTGGCCAATATATTTTATTGTATTGATGCCATCATGATATCCTTTAGTAACTGCGCCTGCTCGACAAGTTTCGACAAGTTTCTGTTCTCTGAAGTTATAAGAAACATCAAATGTGTGATGGCTGCCTTCTTGAAAGCTTCATTTCTTAATATAGCAAGTACCCAAGCAATGTTAATATTGAGTTTGCAATTGACAAATCCTAAATGTGGCCATTCACTAGTGAATAACCTGTATGTTTTATCTTTTATGATCAGTTCATTTTGGCCGAATGTAAAGTTTCTGGCGAAACCACCCCAGCTCACAGGCTTAGTATCTCTTATTTAGCTGTTTTCATCCTGTTTCGGTTCTGTTCACAATAACATGACCGCCTGATCAGAGAAACAATCTTGCCCAAGCGCGATAAGTTGGCAGTGCAACACTAATTCGTACAAAGGGGAAAAAGTTATAAATCAAATGATAAGAAAGAGAAGGTATACGATTTTAAGAGGAATGAAAAAGATGGCGATGTTTACTAATAAACCACCTGTTGCAGGGGTCACTGACACTCATATACAGGAGTAAGCAAATGGTTTCAGAAGGACCTTGTGTCTGATTCCATTGTATTTCCAACAGATAACACTTAATTTCATGTTTATTGAATATGCCTGGTTAGTGAGTAGGTACCTCTAACACCTCCGAAGCGTTATATCCGTGTTATATTAGTCACATGAATAAAGTGGTTTTTTTTGGCCATGGATAGATATATATCAGGAAGAAAACAATCCCAAACATTTATATAAATTATGCAGGGATTAGCTGAAAAAGAAACAGCAATTTGAAACAGTGGAAAGGATGAACTTGCCAAGACTTCAGATTTGAATCCACTTGAAAAAATTAGGAATTTAACTGATTCACAAATTGATCACATTAAGATTTCCTCCAAAGACAATCTTAAGGAACAGCAATAAACTATTTGGAACACAGTGCTACAGAAACTGTGGAAAAATATGTAAAGACTATGGCATCCGGTATGCCTGCTGATATAAAGTAAAAAAAAAGCCCTAATTAAATACTGAACTGAATAAATGCTGAGGTTCTTTGTAGAAATTTGTGATTTACATTTAAGTAATTTGTTCAATTAGGGTGGCACGGTGACATAGTGGTTAGCACATCCACCTCACAGGAATGAGACAGTGTATGAATAGTTGTGAGTGTTGACCCTATGGTGGACAAGAGAGCTGTTCAGGGTGTAAATAATGAATGAATAATTTGTTTCATTATCTTTCTTTAACTAACAATCCCAAAAGAAAAAGTTAATTGTCATAAACTTTTCAAAACACTTGCATATCTTTAATTTATGAAAGGCCGTCCAAACAATTTGTTGAGCCTTGTATATCAATAAGGCAAACCACACAGAAGATAATCCAAAGAGGACACACAGGCAAAGTTCATACATGCAGAGAAGAATATTTGTGACATGAAGAGCAGAATATTTAGGTAAAAAGCCAAACCAGGATCATAGAGGTGTCTCAGTAATGACTGGCAGAGAACAATACTTCGCAAATGAATGACAGAGTCCAGTCATAGTGTGAGGCAAAATCAGCGTGTGCAGACAGGTGTGCTGGTGGTCGTGTAATGCATGAGTCAGTAGTCGGGGGATATGCAGCACTGCAAAAGATCCTGGGAAGTGTAGTGAGAGTCCTCAGTGTGTCCTTGTGTGTTATCTTTCATTCGCAGAACTGAAAAAATATATCCTCTGCCAAGTTCTCCAATGGTACATCATTACTTGATCAAGGCAACAATTCCACTCATTACAATCCATTTGTTTTAAAAAGAAAAGAAAAAAATACTACATCCTCCATAGGCTCCAATTCCTTAAAAAAACTCAGTACTCATAAAGGAGGCCTACAGCCCTTAATAGCCTTTCTACTCCCTCCATTCATGCCTCAATGTCTGAGGAGGAAGCAGATTAGAGCAATGTAATCTGTTTACACGCATTTGTGGAATCCCCATTTCTGCAGGCGCAATGTAGCAAGCTGATGGGTAAAAAGGAAGCGGCGAATCCTCCACCTGTGTTGCTCTCCGTGCACTGGATACTTGCGTGGGAGGTGCTCAACCGCTGAAAGCCTACATTTACCCACTTTGGCATAATTGCGGCGTTTACTCTCGGCCCGCCTAAGTGCTCCATTCATGCCGCTTCGCCTCGCCTGACGAGAGCCTCCGTGCAGGGGTTGATTGCTTTACAATAGCAGATCAAAATATTAGAGTGATTCCTCTCAGGGATCATAGAGTGCGTTTGACTAACACTATCATTAAGTTGTCCGTCAAGCAGCACACACAGAAGACTGAATGAATAGAAGAGAGGAAAAAAGAGGCCCATTGTAATGGCAAGTGAAAGTAATGACAGTCTGTTTATTCCAGATCATTAACTGCAGTGCGCTGTTAAAGAAATGATTCTCCTCTAAACTATCAATTACCAAAATTATTAAATTGCCTCCAAGTGAATGCAAACAGTGGTTAAGCTATATTTAAGCTTTATGGTCCATTCCTTAGCCTGGGCCAAATCTATTCCCTAAAAGCGTGTGGATTTTACTAAAGCAGTCTAGTTAAACGCCTTACAGATAGTTTGATCCAAGAAGCACCATCGTCTTTACTTATTGGTTAAACAGAGACTCCTTTTTCCAAAGTGTTCCGTTTTTTTTCTAAAGCAACTCCACATGGATGTTCCATCAAAGTGAGCTGGAAAAAAACACATTCTTTCTGGGAACTTGAGGACATCTCTGGAAATATAGGATACTTTAACCCCAAAGCTCAGAGCTCATAGTAGGTAAATACACGAGGCTTCTTCGCCTGACAAGCAAAACATGAACATCACATCTGTGATGCTGCAGGTTCCCTCCAAGAGCACAAGCTGCTTGGTTATGCTTTACTTAACTGCCTGATTATACCCGGACACTTCTGGCAGGCTCTCATTGCACCAGTTGGCCCATGGGCGGATGATGGTTAAGTTGAGAGAAGCAAACTTTAGTCAGGAGATGAGCACTTGACTCATTCATTGACCCGAGGGCTCCACCTGCACTAGCAATGCTTCTAATCGTAGGACCCGGAGAACTCCTTGCTGAGACACTCGCCACAGCAGAAGGACTTTTGACTCATGCCCATCTGGCCTGCTAGCACAGTAAGAGCACGCCAAGGTCTCTGCTAGCACAACACTACCTCGCCCGAACGGATCAGAGAGCCTTCAAAGTTTTGGTGATGAACAAGTTCCCTTGCAGCACGACTGCATGTGGTTACTAAAGGAGATGACAAGTCAACAAGCCGCCTCCGAGTTCTCCCACGTGCGCACACGATTACACAAACACAGAAGTACAAAATCACACCCCGGACAAGATATTATTTACACTATCACAATTTTTATCTATTATGTACAGTTTCAAGAAAATATTTTATGTATATTTCTCTTTTATTAAATATCCATTTAGAAGCTATGTTAACAGATCTGAGACTATTAAAGGAGCAGTGGCATAGTTGTTTAAAAAAAAGAGCCTAGTTACCATAAACTGTGCTATTAAACAAGACATAATCATTCATATAAACGGACATTTGATTTACAAAGGATACTAGATATGAATTGGGTTCATACATTAAGTCCATGATGCAATCCATTTCCATCCGCTCAAAAACTCAAGATTCGTTTTAACGCGCAAACTGAAAGACTATTTAAATAATAGAGATAATGGCTTATTTTTACTCAATTTTGGGAAAAAATCATAACACCTTTTTGTAAAAGTATGAAGATAATTGACAACATTTAATTTTATAGATTTTGCAGATGCTCTTATCCATTAATACAATTGAAAAGATGAGGGTTCCTTGCTCAGGGCCCCAACAATAGCAGATTGATAGGACTGGGGCTTGCACCCCGACCTTCTAATCAGTAATCCAGAGCCTTACCCACTGACCCACCACTGCCACTACACAACTATTAACCTATTCAAATCTTTCAAAATATAGGGCCATGTTCAGCCCGGTTTTTATCTCCATATATTCTTTAAGGGTGAACATTTTTATTGACATCTGAACATACAAACTTGGATTTCTTTTCCCCTCACATTTATCTCTTTTCCATGTGGCTATGCTCTCCACAACTTCCTGCCCAAAATTTTGTGTGGATCTTTGATGCGTCATGGTCAACTGTACCATTGTACCTCACAGCGTGTGAGATTGCAAGTTATTTTTAATGGCAGTGGGATATCAGTCTGCAACTATGGCCAGATTTCACAGAGAGAACCACGTCCTTATGTCAGCAAAATGAACACAAGCACAAACTTGCTTGAGGGTATTCTGGAGGCTGGTAGGGGGTTAGATAATCATCACAGACTCCCAGGATCTTGACATGTCTTCAGGGACTACGAGATAGGGTCAGGTCCCCATCTATTTTAGGTGTAAGTGGCACAGTGCTATGGCAAGACACACACACACATACACACACACACACACACACCTTCAGTGTGGACAGGGACTTAAACTGATCTATTAGTCCCTTAAGAAATGCTGGGATCGTGGAAGTCTGGTTAGAGCAATACACTACTGAAGGGAAATAAGACTGACATTTCTTCAGGGATGATTAGATATAGGGTTCCTATCTACACCAAAGGTGTGTGGCCACGTTGGACTGCACCTCAAAACCATGGATGTCACCTCTTTTGGGGCCCATAAGCTTACTCGTGCCTTTTTTAGACGAGGAAAAGACACCACCACTTTTTGTTGTACCATAAAACCACCGGGTGGAACATCCTCCTTGTGTTGGAGTCCAATGGACTTGAAATGAGTGCCTTTAAAACTGTCTTTCGGTAAGTGAGTTGCAGTGTTGCCTTGCATTCGTTTGTGGCCACATCTCTTGGTGACTTGGTGGCCCATGCATGAGTATCAATCGTTAGCTCTCGCACATGCACTGAGTGCCCACTTGCAGTGGAGTTCTTGCTGTGCAGTCTACACACCCAACAATATTATTTCAACCAGATGACACCCATCCAATTCTCAGACCAACTGTTCATCTGCCCTGAAGGAAAGACATAATGCACTCCCTCGGTCTAAGCAGAGGCTTGCCTACTAGGTGGTAGACCATCATCACCTTGGCCAATAGAATGGCTGGACGCCCACCACATACTGTGCCATGACACTCCTCATGGTATTGGGTTCACAGAAGCATATTTACATACAAAGGTGACTAGGGAATTGGTTAGTGTATGGTGTCTGCTGGCGATTCACTATTAATGACGCATCCCATTGGTTCCTATGCCATTCACTTGACAAAGAATTTCATCCTCAGCACAAATGAGCAAGATTTTTTTATTTCTGTGTGACATTTCTAATGCTCTTGTCTTTATTTCCCCCCTGTTGTCTCTTCACCATGCCAGTGCTTTAAATTCAATGTCTCAAAAAGTGTTAGTGTGTCTTTCTTTGTACAACATCACTCTAACACAACAAGCTGGTCATTTTATTGGGTTTTGTTTCGTTAACTCTTGCATGCATTTACATTTAACAATGAATTGCTATTAAATTCCAGTTAAACAAAAGTGTTGGGGTGTACCTTGCATAGAGATTTTTTGTTTGTTTATTTCTTTAACTGGCCACTTGTCTCCATTAGCCCTTATGGATATTACAGGTGACCTTCACTCTAAACTGAACTGTTAGCACTTGTAACGAACCCACTGTTGTAACTATGAGAGTGTAAACTCACACTCTCTCTCTCACTCTCTCTCTCTCTCAAACACACATGAAAAAAAACATGAACAACAGCATATTAAGCAGCTACCAAGGAAAAATATGTTATTTAAATTTTAAGAGCAGAGCACCATACTTAGGGTATGGCTTGTATGTCCATCTATCCACAAGTGTCCATATGCATTATGATGCTAATTGGTGGTAGGCATCACACTACTCATTGACTGGTATGCATCGCAATGCTGATTGGCTGTTATGCACTGCAATGCATCACAGTGCTGATGAGCTATTGCACATCCGGACACCGATTGGCTATTATACACTGCAACACCGATTGGCTGTTTGCACTTTGGCAGGAACTTGACAGGTGTCAACATCCGGGAGTGTACACTAAGATTATTTTTGTTTAAAAAAATAAAATAAAAAATTGTAAAAATTCCATAACATCATTCAAACGACAACAAATTTTTGGCAATGCTTCTACTGATTTTTTTAAGAGAACATGGCCTAAACTTAAAAAAAAAAAAAAATCAACAGAATAATTAATTGATTATAAATGGAAAAGAAACACAGCTCACAGAAATCTCACAGAGAGCTCTGCTTTCAGACCGTGTCTAAATCTGTATATTAAATTGCAGTACTTGTCCATCAAACCACCTGATCTTTAAACCTTAAGTTATATCTATGTAGTTAAAGGCGTCTGAATAACGACGTGCTGTCTTTTCACCCATTTTTCTCTTTAAAATAAAATGGACAACATTGACAGTATATTTCCTCAAAGTGATATGCACACATTAAAATCATTTTTCTGTCACAGAATCACAAATGGAGCGCTCCTTGGTCATATAGTGCACTTGCAAATAAGTAGTTGGTTGCATGAAGTTCATGAATTTACAGTTCGGTACACTACATTGGTACCAGTTTGGTCTTGTGCTTAAATATCAGATGATACTGCCATGTAATTACAATTTCCTAATTTTTACAGATAAAACAAAATGACAAATTGAGAAACAGAAGTTCCTGACCTTTCCTGGTTGAATGTCCATGTACTGCAGGACCTCTTTTAGCAGAACTGGAGTGTGTGGTTCTTGGTCAGACTTTGTACTTCTGCTATGGCAGTCTGGTGTGAAAGGAGAAGAACTGGAGCAGAAATGCTGAGGCTGGGTTGGCTTCCTCCAGCAATGCCTATGTACACACTTGTGCAATCCCCACTTTCCATGACATGCCAAGCGCTGAGGCAACAACAGTCCTCGACAGAAGAGCAGCATTTGGAAACTGAAAATGGATAAAGATTCCAGAGTTTCGATTACTAATCTGCAGAAATGAAGGCTGTTACAATATCCTGTACAAAAATTCACACAGTTAATTAGGATACTACTGCTACTACACATAATTATAAAAATAATAACAACAACAACAGTGACGAGCTGCACTGACTACGCAAATTATTTTGTAAATTTATAAAAGCTTGGAAAAAAGTTTTCTTTTTAAAAGCAAATTATTTGTGTTAACTTTCTTCTTATAGCAGCCTTTAATTATTTACTGCATTTATTCATAAGAACATTTTATTTTTACAAAAAATTTTACTGTTTTATTTTCAGCATATTAGTAATTACTAACAGGACTTGCGCAATTTGATTGGTTCGCTATCTTGGAAAATTAGATATTATCAACCTTTCAAACTCAAGACAATGCTTGAATAAAGGAAAACTCAATCCCTACAATATTTTGCCGGCTTTTTCGTGATTGCTGTGATTTAAAATATCAAATTTTGCAACAGATTTTTATTAAATACCAATGAATGTTGCAATGGTTTTAGGAGTTTATTGTAAGAGATGTTTTGAATTGCATGCATAAATAGTCACACAAATGTCTGCATCTTGATTACCTCAAAAGCATAAACATGGAAGTGACGTATGGCTCAACGTTTGCTCAGGGAACTGCCATGATTGGTGAAACATCTCATTTGATGTGTTGGAGATATGAGCATGGACATGTACAGTACAGTGATTGGTCAAAGTTGTGGGGATACATAATCATGCAGAAGGCATGAAAATTAATTTCAATTTAAACTTAGTTGATGCGATCGAGGCATTGCGAATACCTGGAGGGACTCTCTAGATATCAGTTATCCGTATATATACTCCACAGGAATGGTATGATCAAATCAGCTCGCTATCTCGGGAAAATACACATTACATTACAAAATATCCATCCTGTGTGCTTAAGTCAATTAATAATAATAGACACTGCCTAAAGGCAGCACTATCCATATATTTCTCTACTGATAAGTCTCTGAGGCTGATGTTATAAGAGTAGCGTGGCCCCTTTAAGGGCTAAATCAATTTCCGCCCTGGAGGAAATAAATAAAATCAATCAATTAATAAGTCTTTTATATATACCCATATACATATACAGTAGTGTGCAGTGAAGATTATACACCACCACTTTTGTCTAAAAGGGAAAAAGAAGTGAAAAATTACTTCTCTATAATTTTTTGGTGAAAATGTATTGAACAATGCTGTTGCAGGCAGTGAGAATCAAAAAAATCATTCCGACAAGTATACTGAGGTGAAAGTATGGCTAATAAACAAAAACACTGAATATACCAATTTTTCAGAAAAGTTGAAAGGTGTCAAAAATTTTATTTTTTTGGCTTTTGCACAGCATGAATGAACTGCACACCATATGGAATGGTTTAGCGAGTGAAGAAATTAAAAAAATACAGTGATGCAGTGATGATTATATACTCAACAAAATGAAGATAAATAAGAAACCAAGTACTATTCAAGAATTTATTTCATGTAATATTGGATCATATTGATGAGAATAAATAAACAAACAACAATATACAGTAATAACAAAAATAACAATCTCTTTTTTGAGGAAAAAAAGGTCAATATTTAGTGTGAACATCCTTTACTTTGATTACACCATTTAACCTTTCAGGCATAGTGTTCACATTTTTTTTTTTCACTCGCTAAACCATTCCATATGATTTGAAGTACTAAATAAATACTTTATGTATTTATATATATTTTTTTCCTTCATGGTAGATAAAAGATATAATAGATATGGATCACTCCATGAAACTGCAGCCACACTATGTGGGTAAAATTCCAGAAAAAGTAATTTTAAAGAACACTCCCACCCTAACCTTGACATTACTCTCAAACATAACGGCATATGGGTCAAAAGGTAATATCTCCACTCAAACATGAGTTATAGGTGTCACATTTACTGCATTGTGCATGTAACAAGGCCATTCATTTATTATTTTAAAATGCTGTTAAGCTCATTTCATGTCACCATGTAATGGACCTTGTAACTGTAACTACACAAACAAGTGTATAAGTCCAATTTATACTCACATTGTAATCCTGTCTTATTTAAATAATAATAATAATAATAATAAAAAAATAATAATAATAATAATAAAATTATGCTACCCAGTAGAGTACGGGAGAAAACACAATTACTAAAACTATATGACAATGAGCTATAGTTCCACAGATTATCATTTCTGTTACTCTCATGCTATGCTGAGAAAAATATAAAAACATTTAAAAAACAAATGTACCAGTTATCTTTAGCAGTAGAAATGGTATGTCTACTCTTTGACAAAATTCTTACAATTTCTAATTTATACCAGAAAACCTTCAAGCACTACCTGGACCCTAAATTATACGTTTTCACTGTCAGTTTTTTTTTTTCTTTTTTTTTGCTCTCTCGCATTTGATGTGTTGGACATAGCATAGACATGTCTTTTGAAAGCTTGTCAATTAAATAAACTACTCCCCCAGTTCATGCCAATGTCCTCTTGCACTGACAAAAGGTGATGACACTGATATAGCCTGTGGCTGTCAGATGAAGTATCATTAGGTCTCTCTCAAGTTTGAAAGTAATTTCTCTGAGTTGTTAAGCTGATATATTTCACTGTAGGAATAGGAAAGAGGTATTTTGGCACATGGCATGTGGTGCTTTGACCTCTTCACTGATCTTGATGTCAGTGGATGACAGTGAAATCCATAGCAGTTAAACATCCTTACTTTTGCCATTTTAGGAGAAAACTTAACAGATTTATATTATTTAAAAGAAAGAAACATTGTAGAGAGCATTTAATTGGAGGAAAACATGACTAATACAGACTGAGTCATCAGATTCATACTTGAATTGCTTTCCCTGGAATAATGATTATTAAAATTAAAACAATTATACCACTAAGGCTATTTTAGCGGTCTTTTTTTTTTTTTTTTTTTTTAATTCTATAGTATTGATCTCAATAACACCAAGGACAGGTATTAACAAGCTCTAAAACATCAGTTTTAATTTCAGGGATAATTCAAATGCTCTTAAGCAACACGTCACTTTAACAAAGCTTACATGACGCAATGCATGAAACAATGTGATTTTTTTTTTTTTGACATACTGTATTAATCCCACAAGGCAAATTATTGCCTCTGCATTTAACCCATCCAAAGTGAGCACACACACTTGGAGCAGTGGGCTGCCAGCAGTGGATAGGGGCCTTGCTCAAGGGCACTTCAACCAGTGAAGGTGCTGGAAGGGAAGGTGCAACTCACTCCCCGACCGCCACACATTTTTTCTGCTGGTTCTGGAATCGAACCAGCGACCTTCCGGTTCTCTTACCACTAAGCTTCGGCTTCCCCAGCTGTTTTATAACATCTAACCCCATTTTGTTATTTTATTAATAAGAAGGTATTGCACTCACTCTCATTCATTTGGCGAACCGCTCAATCCTATTAGGGTCACGGGTAGACTGGTGCCTATCTCAGACAACACTGGGTGGAGGCGTCGTACAGTACAGCTCACCAAACCATCAAGGGGCCAGCACAACACCACAACGTCTCACACTCACACCTAAGGTCAATTTGGAACAACATCAGTTAGCCTAATGTGCATGTCTTTGGTCTGTAGGAGAAAACCAGAGTGCCTGGAGGAAACCCACACAGGCACAAAAAGAACATGCAACTCCACACAGACATGCCCAAGCCTGGGACTCAAACCCAGGGCCTTCTTGTTGTGAAGCGGACGCGCTAGAAAATACAGCAATGACTTAAAAATTGTGTTTTAGAGTATTTGTCAGTTTTGCTTACCGGTGGAATAGTGGATCGCACGTCCGCTTTACGGCAAGAAGGTCCTGGGTTCGATTCCCAGACTCAGGTGTTTCTATGGGGAGAATGCATCATGCTGTTCTTTCCAAGAATTTCATTGCTGGTAGTGATGTTTTATTGTTACCTGTATATGACAAATAAACTTGAAACTACTTGCGTGGGTTTCCTCCGGGTACTCCAGTTTCCTCCCACGGTCAAAAGACTTGCCTATTAGGCTAACCGGCTGTTCCAAATTGCCCCTAAACGCCAGAGAGAGTGTGAATGGTTTTGTGTATGTTTGCCCTGCGATGGACTGGCGAGTTGTCGGTCTGGCTGAGATAGGCTCCAGCCTCCCAGTGACCCTAGTAGTAGGATTAAGCGGTTCAGCAAAGGAGTGATGATGCTTACTGCAAAACACTGGAGAACCAAATACAATACATTACAGTATTGAGTATAGTGTGTCAAATTAAATTGCAAAAAAAAAAAAAAAATCGTGTACACTATGTAATAATAATAACGTGCAAAAACGTGTAAACTCGGCACGCACTGCTATTACAGCGTGAACACAACATTAAGCAGAGAAACAACATACCGCTCGGGTGCCTGCAGCGGCATGTGTTTTGATGGTGTGCACCTCTGAATTGTGCTCGGCGAAAACTTGCAGCGAACTCGCGTTCCTACTGCACCACAGAACAAACATATCACAACAGGCTGGGTTTTTATACAGGTTTAAAATGATAAAAATATGTCATCTCAGGTTTTTGTGATTTTTTCTGCATTATATCAGGCTCTAGGTGGCATCCATTTGCTATTTAATCGAACTGCGCAGGGCGACTATTTTCAAAATTCAAATCTATCTATGTCCCTGTTGTGAAATATAATTATCTTCCGTGTATACAAAACATTTTATTTCGATATGCGAGATATTTACTAAACTTGGCTGTGACTCTGGTGTCACATTTTAAACCCGCCTAGACCGTAACTGGCGGTGTCACGTGACGTGCTTGACCTTTTCGTCCAATCAGATGGCGGGATGCTTGGATTTGAAAATCTTCGCGCTGAGAGCAGCGACTGAAACATATTCCTCTTTAAGTGCTATGTTTGTTATTAAATAAACAAATTCGGCGCTTCTCTGTGGATATATATTGTTCCGAGAGGTAAATTAAGTCTGCGTTATTCTAGAAACGTGAGGTAATAGTTGACAAATGTGTGACTGTTAGCTGAGGTAACTTAGTGGCTAGCTAAGGGCTAAGGCTAACATGACCAGCTATAAAGCTAAGCTAATGAAGCTAGCTTTGCAAAATAATTGTCATGCCTGGTGAAACAAACAGATGTTTCATACATACTATAATGTAAAGGAGCTTTGTAAAAATGTTAGCTAAGAAATATTACTACAAATAATAATAATAGTAACAATAATAATAGCAGTGTCATAGGATTTAAAAACAATGGCTTGCTACTGTGCAGTGAGTTCATGTAGCTCCATAACAACAGCCTGAGATAATGTGTGTAAACACAGCACCTGCCTGGTGTTGTCATGATTAATAATAATAATAACTACTCATTGTTGTACCTTTTAATTGTTTTCAAGCTATATTTAATTTGCAGTGTGTATCTCTCCAGTTCTAGCATTATTGTACGAAATACAGGAGGATCAGATACACATGTTTGCACCCTTCCCTTGATGGTGAATAAAGCATGAAATGTATGTGTATTCTGTAACCCGATCACAATCCAAACCATAAACACAAGGGTGCACAAACTTTTCCTCACAACTGTGTCTGTTTATATTTGAAGTATTTGCTGGCTAGAATTGTAGAGGTGTATTTAGATATTAAAGCATGTTGTGATCTGAGGATTTGCTGACTGTCCAGCACATTAACTTTCATCTTGTACAGTTGTTATTGTTATCTTGTTTATCTCATAAATGTTTGTTTTTCAGTGTGGAGGTGAGCCGGCTCACGAAACAAAAGTGTTACGATGTCGGCAAAAGAAGTGTGCAGCCACGTAAAGGTGGTAGTCCGTGTCCGGCCTTTAAATTCCAAGGAAACAGAGGGAAACTTTAAGAACGTAATCCATGTCGTGGATAACCACATGCTTATTTTCGACCCCAAAGAGACAGAGGTAAAATTTTTCCGTGGGCAGAAGGTAGGAAACCGGGATGTGACGAAGAGAGTGAGTAAAGACCTGAAGTTTGTGTTTGACCATGTCTTCGGTGAGGATTCGTCCCAAATGGAAGTGTTTGAAAACTCTACAAAGGGAGTAGTTGATGGAGTCCTGAACGGCTACAACTGCACAGGTGAGATTCTTTCGGCTCAAGGCTGTAAAATAAAGAGTCTGATTGTGTGAGGAGACGTTGATCAAGTGGTCAGGTAGAAATGCAAGGGTGTGAAGGTCATAGTTTGTAGTCCGAGGACATGTCCTGTCCAGGATAATGAATATTGATTTTGAATATTGATGATGAATATCAGAATTTCAGATACGTCCATGTTACAGGAAGTCACAAAGTGTATCTAAATATGTTTCATTAGAAATATTGTAATGCACTTAGTGATCCTGGTTTTCATTTGCTTATGATTTTTGTTATTACTGTGAGAAGTTATTGGTTCTTAGCGTCTTTGACAGCACAGGAGGATACGGCCAGCACAGTTCTTATGGTATTTAATAGGGGGAAATATTCAATAATTTCAAACATGAGATATTTGATAATGAGTGGATTTTGGCTGTGGGGGTGGGATAGTAGAAGCTTCTTTACTCTTTATGTTTGATTTCATATTCATGAGCAATCCAAAGTGGAAGAAGTGAAGGCACAGTTACGTTGCATGACAGAAGAGACACACCTCAGCTAGTTAGCAAACTATGGAATGATGGTGACAGTGGTATTAGAATGAATGTTGGTGTTTTGGAAGCTGATCATGAGCAGGGTGTACAGGTGAGAATGTGAGACGGCTGGAGACTAAAAGGCTAAGGTGTTGCTGCGTCACAGACGGGAAATAGAGGTGAATTGCTGCTGACAATGATGTTCCCATTAGTATATACTGAAACAGTTATTCAGTTCAGGTGAGGTGGATATCACTGAAGAGTCCCCAAGATAGGATGTCAGTGGGATTATGCAGTGATACTCACCAAACCTGATTTGAATAATACATTTAGTATATACTACATGGGAACTACACTGCGTGCACAATTATTAAGCAAGTTGTGTTTTTGATGATGCATTTGATATTTTAACAACTGCAGCTCTCTCACTCAATCCAAATGTTAATAAAGCTCAAACCTGAATTTTTAAGAAGGTAAAAGTCAGGTTTTGTCTT
>JAQMYF010000014.1:4965070-4992207 GCA_030014195.1 Neosilurus mollespiculum | reverse complement strand
ATCTATCTATCTATCTATCTATCTATCTATCTATCTATCTATCTATCTATCTATCTATCTATCTATTTATTTTTTTATTTTTTTGGTAAATCGATTTCATGTGATAATCTAATTTTCTGATATTTTGGGTTTGGGCTTTTCATAAGCTGTAAGCCATAATTATGCATGTATTCATCGTCCTGTATTTGTCAGTTTGAATCCATTAATATCCGATGGACCTGACTCACAGCAAGACTACTAATTGACATACAACGGGTGAAATGGAAGTGTGCCATATGTAGACCGCACGTTTAGCAGACAATCACTGACAAGGCATGCATGGGAACTGATGAGTAACAGATGTGTAACGGAGGTCCACAGGACAAAATTGATGACTTCAGGATAATTACAGTATAACTACTGTACATATGTAAAGGGCCTTGATAGACAGAGACGCACATCCTTCAGGGTATCACGAGAGCCTAAAGCAGCAGAGATAACTTTCACCGCCGGATAATTTTGTTGTGCAAACTTTCTATCCATTGAACTTCCACTGACGCTGTCTGTCATTTCTAACCCGCAAGGTATGACTGCTATTGTTCAGTTATGTTTTTATTCATGTTTATCGAATGGCTGAAATATTAAACTTCTGAATCCAATCCAATCCAATTTTATTTATATAGCACGATTTAAATAAACACAAAGTTTTCAAAGTGCTGCACAACAAAGTAAAAATACAATAAATAACACATTATATACACAATAAAACAACAGACTCAATGGGATAAAAGACAATAAAATAAGATAAAACAAAAATAAAATCGATAAGATAAAATAAATTACATAAAACATACAACAATCAAATAAAAATCAATAATTAATAAAATAAAATAAAACAAAATCAACCTCCTACTGAGTGTTAAAAGCCAAAGAGAAGAGGTGGGTCTTAAGATGGGATTTAAAAACAGACAGAGAGGAGGCCTGTCTAATATGCTGAGGCAGGTTGTTCCAGAGTTTTGGGGCCGCAACAGCAAAGGCCCGATCCCCTCTGAGCTTCCGCTTCGCTTTTGGCTCTCTCAGAAGCAGTTGATCAGGTGACCTGAGAGACCGGGAAGGAATATAGACATGAAGAAGCTCAGAGAGGTACGGCGGGGCAAAACCATTGAGGGATTTAAAAACAAATAAAAGAATTTGAATAGATGAATAGATGACTAGTATTAGGGGTGCAGGTTTTCTTCACAGTGTTAACTGTACATTTATATTTACGGTACTTGGCTGACAGTCTTCTCCAGCGCGTTTTACATTTATTAGTTTTATACGACTGAGCAATCGAGGGGTAAGGGCCTTGCTCAAGGGCCCAACAGTTGCAGCTTAGTGGTACTGGAGATTGAACCCCAGATCTTCGGATTAGTAACTCACTTAACCACTGAGCCAGAGCCACCACTGCCTTCAATTAAAAGCGTACTGTAAAACTACTGAAGGATGGATGGACCATGGAGCGTGCTGTGTGAATATCACACACTTTTTCTTGTGGGATGTCGTTCTGATTTAAATCCGTTGCATCTGTGTGTTTGTGTAGTGTTTGCTTATGGAGCCACAGGAGCAGGGAAGACTCACACGATGTTGGGCAGCAGTGAAAACCCGGGTGTGATGTACCTCACCATGAAGGAGCTCTTCAACAGAATGGAGCTCATTAAGGAGGAGAAAGTCTTTGACTTGGCTTTCTCTTATCTGGAGGTAATCAGGGGACTTGCTCTGGGATGTGCACTAATGTTTGTTTATTTAATTATGACTTTTGCTATTTACTTTATTTATTTTCATTTATTTATCATTGTGAAGATTTGTTTATTGTTTGTGCTTATTGTTATTTGGTTTAATTGATTTGTGGGTTTTTTTTTGTTTGTTTGTTTGGGGTTTTTTGTTTGTTTTTTTATAGCCAAGATGCATTCTTTTTAATAATATTATTATTATTATTATTATTGCTCCGCCCACCTCGGTGATGCCAGCAGCATTATGATTTCCCACTGTCTGTCCGTTTGATCCTCTTTGTGGACTTCCTATCTTAAGGATTTTGAGCAGACGTTTTTTTGCCATTTACTCAATATTAATGGACCATGAACTGGTACTGGTTCTGATGTCATAAGTAAGAGGTCATGGTCATACGAGGACATCTTAGAAAAACCTCATGCAAACATCAGCAGGCTGAACACCTGCACGGATTGGGACCAAACTGTCACCAGTTACTCATTATTAAATGCCCAGGCAGTAGTACAGGTGTTAAGTACACAGGTCACTATTATTATTATTACTGTTGTTGTTATTGTAATTGTTATTTATGTTGTTGTTATTATTATTGTTGTTATTGTAATTGTTATTAATGTTGTTGTTGTTATTATTATTATTATTGTAATTGTTATTGATGTTGTTTGTGTTATTATTATTATTATTATTGTAATTGTTATTAATGTTGTTGTTGTTATTATTATTATTAAGGTTCAGGTGTAGCACAGTGGTGCAGTGGTTAGCATTGTTGCCACACAGTAAGAAGGTTCTGGACACTTGACCTAGCCTTTTTATGTGCAGTTTGCATGCTCTTCCCATACTTACATAGGTTTCCTCCATGTATGCTGGTTTCCTCCTACATTCAAAATACATGAGGATTAGGTCATAGATATAGTCCATAAGTGTAATTGGAAGCGTGAATGACTGTTGGCTCCGCCATAGGTTGTTGGCCTGTCCCTGGTGTACCCTGCCTCTCATCCAGTGTCATCTGGGATTGGCTCCAGCTCACCCACAACCTGCAATGAATCAGGGTTAGAGAAAATGATTATGGCTGTTGCTATGTTTACGTTCAGTCTGAGTTTAAATAGCATCTATAAAGGTAATGTTGGTTGGCCTAGAACTCCACACGAAGCAGATTCTGTTTATATCACTGAGTATTGGCAGTTCACACTTTTATTAAAAAAAAAAAAAAAAAAACCTGGGGATGCAATGCAAGTAATGAGCGGTGGTAACGTTTAAACTGTTTTTGTAGTGTTTTTGAGAGAGTGAGTAATAATGACTAGATTGTTATCATGTCCTGACTCAATATTTAAGCAAATTCCGTCCTTCTACGTTTCTGTCACTGTCTTAGTAAAATGGTTTTCATGAACACAGACCTTTAATACAGCCTTATGAAACACTGTTTGCTACTTAACAACACTTGTACAACACTGTTACTTCATCAACAGGTTTATAATGAACAGATCCGAGACCTCCTGGTGAACTCAGCTCCTTTAGCAGTGCGAGAAGACAATACAAAAGGTGTGGTGGTCCAAGGCCTGAGCCTTCACCAGGTATGTATGAGAAAGTCACAGTGTAATTAAAGTAGCACCTAAAGAGTGTCTGTGTGTGTGTGTGTGTGAGAGAGAGCATTACATTACAGCATTACAAATTCTTGGTTGTGGATATTATTGGATTGAGTAGTTAGAAATCAGACTAAAAGAGTGTGGAAAGTTGAACCCTTTCTACGAAATACCAAAAAAATATAATGTTTGCATTAATTAAATCTTACTGGAGTTGAGCGGATATGAGACATAACCTGTGCGATTAAGGAGGAAATGCTACGTTTGCCCGTAATGTTTGAGTAGGGATGAGTCAAGCATGTTAATGAGTTCTGTGTTGTCTTAAATGGTTTGTGTGGTTTTTCTTCATGGTTGATATCACTGAAAGAGTCTCCCCTGAGTTCTTTATTCAGTTCTTTTCTTTTCATAGTTACTAAATGAATATATATATATAATCACTCCTCTACTGTTCATCCTTTTGCATATGATACTGTTCCCTTTGTCATTGCAATAACAATCAGTGAATTCAAATGAAGACGACCGTGCAAGTCCTAACCTTTCCACTAATCTCCCACTCTCAGTTTCTGAAGCTTTGCTAATCTCCAACTCTCAGTCTCAGAACCCCCGATAATCTCCTAGTCTTACTCCCAGAACCTCCACTCTTGAATTAGTACTGCAAGGCAAAGTGTTCTTTATTGATATGTGGAGAAAAATAATGTTGGAGTGCAATACAGTGGGTAGATGTGGAAAGCTTTTAGCTATAGATGTGGTGATATGTATGGGACGATGTAGTTGTTTACAGCTCAGATGGTTTTATATGCTTGTTTATATATATATATATATATATATATAATATATATTGTGTGTGTGTGTGTGTTTAACTTTCCTGTCATGGCTGAGATGTTTATATTCGTGTGTTTGTGATGTGCGTTCTTGTGCCTGCTTACTCTCTCACCTTGATTGACTTAACCACAGCCCACTAAGAGCAGTCATTGATGAGGTGTGTGTGTGTTTTGTGTTGATCTCTCGGCTTTGTAGCCTAAATCCGCTGAGCACATCCTTGAAGCTCTGGATTACGGTAACAGAAATAGAACGCAGCACCCCACTGACGTGAACGCCTCATCCTCCCGATCTCATGCCGTATTTCAGGTAAATGGCCGTCTCGCCACCGCGCCAAATGAAACACATTCTCTAAGTGCACATTCTCATAATGGATCAGAAAAGTTGTTTTGTTGAGTCACGCCCTTTTTATGCTTTTTGGTCTATTTATTCTTTTTTTTTTTTTTTTTTATCCACAAATGTGTGCTACAATATGCTGTTCATTTCCTCTTACCCCGGTAATAAAAAACTGATGCACTGTATGTTTTCATTGGTATACCTCCTTTCTATATTCATATGAAAAGCTACTTATTAACCGAATGTGTGGTCTGTACTTAAGATTATGGGCTGGGATTTCTCTGTACAGACTAACCAAACAATGTTAATAAGTAGATCATTGTATGGCATTTTTTTATAAATAGCTCTCACATGTAAATGTGAAGAGTTGTAAGGATTCACATGCCAAAGGACTCATGTTTTCTCGTTATTACGATTGCGTAAAAAAAAAAACGTTTAGTGGATTTCGTTCTAAACGTGCAAGTAGCCTGCACCATGGAGATATGCTGAAAAGCTTTTGGTGAAATTTCTCAAAATTTGTTAGAATTATAAAATGGAAGGAAATGTTAAAAAGATTTTTTTTTAATGCACCGTCATAACTACTTTGCAAAACCACTATAGAGACTAAAACAAGACTTTTAAAAACATGTTGCTGCTGCATGAAATAATTGGAATATGGTGTGAGTTTGCATTTTGGATGTTATTTATGAATGAAAATTACAAGTACATACTGATGAAATTTTTTTAATAAAATTTGCCATCATGGATAAACTACACTTTATATATATTAAAACGTATTTTATTATTAATTTACATGGTCTGATTAATGGTTAAACAGATTATTGATCCAGAAAATAAAGTTACGGAAAATTAAAATATCACCAGATTTCGGTCAAAATGTGCAAAATTGAAGTGTTCTGGTGGACCATGCAGAGTTATTTTATAGGCCTGAAATTTTTGCTGGGTATTTTTTCTTCAAACCTCCTAAAATAAGAGGATGTGCGATAGAGGAATCGAGGGGTAAAAATTGGGCCACCCTATTTTATTTACATATATATTCTATATTATATGCAGTGAAGATGTATTGTAACACTCAATGTTTACATGATACATATACATGATGCAATGTTTACATGATACATATTCCGAGGCTATGCTGAATGGGGCCGATTCTAATAGAAGCACCTTTTAGATAAGTAGTGCACTAGAGCTGTGGTTTATGCTTTTACTCTGTATTCTAGGGTGCTTATTGAGGTAGCCAATTGAAATTTAGAAGACAACCCTAAAAAGGCCCCAGGTGTCTTGTTTTTAGTAAGCCAAGCTATTTTCCTGCGTCAGATGAAGCAAATGATGTCTGCTATGGTTGCAAATGCTTTTGTATGTCGGTTCTATGCACTTGTGTTTATTTATGTAGACATGTGAGGTGGGCTTTTTCTGTTTGTAAAGAAGTAAAAAGGGCATGAAGGCATTTAATGAAAGATAAAGTTTGATGAAGCCTGTCAGTGAAGTGCTGGTGTATATATACAGACACTTACAGAATCCCTTAAATGTTCCTACTGACTATCAAATCTGGGCAATTTTCCTAATGCTTCACAAATATTATCATGTGAGTGGGGAAAAGAGTAAGAGAAACAGACAACACACCTTTATTTAAAAATGATCACATGAGAGGTTCCCTTTGCAGGCCGACTTCATGTCCACATTAGAACTCGGTCCAGAAGTCCATATTTATCACTGTATTCAATTCAACATATAAACTCTTAAGTTTTCTTTAAGTTGTACAATCACATTAAACAGTGAGGCTAGAATAGGAAATTTATAGCAATACATTTTCTCTCACTAAACTGAATATTTCATGTGAAATGATGCATGTTTGCGCAACATAAAGGTGAATGGATGTGTTTAAAAAGGATGCGCCTACCTACCTTACTGAGATTCACTCTCCAACCCAAACTAAGCTCAGATATTCTGTATCAACATGTAGTATTAGCTCAAACGGATATCATGTAAACATTGTGTTGAGTGTTAAAATCAAACACAGCACAAACATATAGAAGAACTGTACAAAGCAGAGTGTAAAATAAATAAGAGGAAACAAGTAAACCTAATTGTTCACTGTTACCAGATAACACAGACAGTCATGTTAACGTATTACTGATGCACATTAATATGGGTCTAGCTCTGCTTTTGGGAAAGAACATGTTAAACCTGTTAGAATCATGTTTAATATAACACCAGAACCTGGAGAGGGAGGTTTTTATGCTTTTTTTTTTCTTTCTGAAAAGCCTGAACATAGTGATGCAAACCTCAGCAATTGCTCTACAAAAAATAATCAACATTTCAGACCCTGCCTTTGTCTTCAATAAAATGTTGAATGCTAAAGATCATAGCATGCGGTGCATTAGCTAGCGGCTAACTAGGTATATTGTATGTATAACGTAGGTACACACCGGTCCCTACGCAATTTATTATCTGTGTGTCAACCAATCAGATTGCACATGCTGGTGTTACTATATAATAAAGGCAGGTATCTCCGTAAGGAATTCAACTAAAGGGAAAGTGACTATATGATTGTGTAGTATGTACTAAACTCTGAATGAGACTCTTGCTGTGGAGCATGTCATTAAAGTAAGCAATAAAATAATCAATAAATTCTTTTAAAAATGGAAAATTTTGTAATTAGTCATTCAATAAGTGGGATAATGTGCAGTGAGCTCATATTTGCGAATAAAATCCCTTCTGGGTTATGCAAGATTGTTTCCTTACTTTGCATTGGGGTTCTGATCCTCTGCTTGGGGTTTATTGTGTGATAATGACTGGCTAACTGGATGTTACGCTACTGGTTACATACTGTTGACATTAATTCTTTTTTTGTTTGTTTGTTTTCGTGCTTGTCGTCCTGGTCAGATCTACCTGAGGCAGCAGGATAAGACAGCCTGTCTCAATCCAAATGTGCGTGTGGCCAAGATGAGTCTGATCGACCTGGCTGGTTCAGAGAGGGCCAGCGCCACCAATGCTAAAGGAGCTCGTCTCCGGGAAGGAGCCAACATCAACCGTTCTCTCCTCGCCCTGGCCAATGTCATCAACGCACTCGCTGACCCAAAGGTAACCATCACCTACACAAACAGGAATGTGACGTTCTCTCTGACATACTAGGTGTAATTTCTAGTTAATCCTCCCGCTTTTTTCCATCCATCTCAATGTTTCTACTGAGAAATGAACCCCATGTCTAGGTGCCTAAATTAGTTATGCTAAGGCCTCACATACCCATTGATACATGAGAACTGTGCCTGGGACTTCCGTGGCCATCTTGGCGGATTTTAGAGGCCACCTGTCACAAATATGGGCAAATAAAGATACGGTAGCCAGGGGGAGAAAACAGCACAGTTGAGTTGACCTGGTACTTGACCCATCGCAAATTTCAACACGACCAAACTTTCTTGGAATGGATGCCACGCCCTCCCGGTGCTCAAGGTAGCGCCTCAGCTCTCAGATATTCTGACAGGAGTGCCTGGAACACTTAGGGGATAATGCCATTTGACCCCAAGAAGCCAACAAATCATATACCGTTGTCTAGCATGAAGTAACACCAGTTATGTGAGACTGAGGCTTTACCCTTGTTCCCAAAGTACCAGACAAAGACATTAATTGGTCATCAATCATCACAAATTAATATTTTTACAAGACTGAGGTTTCTGAACCCTATTTTTTTTTCTTTTTCTATACTATATAGAGGAAATTATTGCCTCTGCATTTAACCCATCCAAAGTAAGCACACACACGTAAACAGTGAGCGCGCGCACACTCGGAGCAGTGGGCTGCCACATACATTTGGGGGGGTTAGGTGCCTTGCTCAATATATACTGTATATACATACCTGAAATAAACGAATAATAATAGAAGTGATTAAATAATACTGGCAGTATATTTTCGGACACACGTTTAGCCCTTGTTTTTGTGAATGTCTGTTTTGTTCTAAGACTAAAAACAATTCTACAGCTGTTTTATGCTTCATGTTTTGTTTTTCCTCAAATTCCAGGGTCTGTGAAAAGAGTAAATGAGAGTACTTAGCAAATTAAAATTTTTTTTTTTTTTTTTTTTTTTTTTTTTTTTTTTTTTGTTTTTGACTGACCCTTTCACTATATTTTGATGTTTGGGGGCTGGGCGATATACCGATAAAATATCATTATCTATATATTATGTTCATATCGTCAGCCTAAATATCTATAGTATCATGATTTATCAGAAATACCATCTTTCAAGCAATGTTTGACCTCCTTGAATGCATCAGTGAAGGGCCTGTACGATGTAGCATGACATGTATAGCTAGCTTAATAAAAAATTAGGTATATTAAATATAAATGTTATATGTACATGCATGTGCCGCTATGTGGTTATTTTGTCTCTGAACATTATTCTGGTATCATAAAAAAAATAATTTGTATATATAAATATTGTTGTTGTGAAAATGTCAGAAAAGATCTTTTTTTAGGTGCTATTCCCCAGCTCACTGATGTATAATGCACTCGCCAGGATCAAATCATTATTTCTGTTCTATTTTTCTTAAATTAAAATAATGATAATGTATATTTGTCCTATTAAATAAGCAGCAGTTTAAACAACGTGTTGTAAGAATGTGTGATTGAGCAGCAGACAATGAACTTGTACCCCTATGTGTCATTCTTTGGCACCCAGGCAGGCCGGGGTCAGTCAGGTTTGTGTCCCAGGGTGGCACGCTCTTCCTGGCATCCGCTCCCAGGGTATCAGTCTCCGACTCTCCTCTTCTCCTTTTGGACTGAACTGATGCTATCTGCACTGGGAGAGCTACACCTCTCTTCGCCTTGCCTCTATTGTCTCCGCTAATCCCTCTCCTCGGGGGCCTCTGTTTGTGTGTGCATGCGTGTGTGTGTGTGGGATCCCTGTCTGTGCACTGCTTTTGGCTCCAGCACGCCGCCGCCACACACTCAGCCGTATCCGGATTTTCCCGCGCCGAAAGGGATGGAGAGTAATTTATATCCGATCCCATTAGCGCGTGACTGCTATAGATTGTAGTCTCACAAAATGCTGTTAAATCTGCCTGTAAGTGTTTCATGTCATTAACTGTGATAAACTGCTTTTCTGTTTGTTTTAGAGGACTTGCCAGGCTCGGCTACAGCACTGTGTTTTTCTTTTGCCCTTTTCTCAATAGCATTACACAGCTAATTGTTTTATTCATGCTTTACAAGATCTGTTTTGCTGTTTGTAATACACAGTAGGAATTTGCCAAAGGGGGGGGGGGGGCAAACTATATTATAAACTCCATATGCAGAATGTACAGATTACATAATATATAACTTGATTATATAATAATAACATAATGTAATAAAAGATTTACCATCACAAGCCCTCAAACCGTGAGCGCCATGTAATGAATTAATCAGCATGATTTACAATTTTAGAAGTAAACTTCTTTTAAGTTGTCCTAAGTTAGTGTTCTAGCTTAAACAGTAGAAATTGTCTTATTTCAATGTTATTTTAAATGAAGAAAGTTGAATTTAGCTGCTGGTTTGCGGTTCAGCAAATGAGAGGGTTTTTTTTTGTTTGTTTGTTTGTTTGTTTGTTTGTTTTGTTTTTGTTTTTTTTTACTCATTATTATTATTATTCATGTATTAATTTTTTAGTGAAGTTGATGTGAAGCAGGGATAGAAATCAGGTGGTTGTAATTAGATCTGCTCCGGCTGACCTCTGACCTTTTCCCATTATTTGAGATACTAATTAGAAGTAGCTTGTGGTGGCTGGTTGTTTGTTTATTTCTGTATTTATTTTGAAGAGAGTGTATGGTCAGGGCCGTGGGTGTGTGGAGCAGGTGATTCCTCCATAATGGAGTGATAATTCGATCCACATTTCGGCCAGTCTGTGGCAGGTCTGATTTATGCAGTTGAAGAGTCGAGACGCCATTTCACCCCGCCTGGGGTAAATGTTTCGTCAGCAGGTAAACTCATTGAGCTGAAACGATTTTTTCTACTCCGACATGCACTTGAAAGACTGGACTGAAGGTCTTTTGAAAGTTTTGAGTTTGCTTTCTCGAGCCGACGTCCAAGTAATTTTCTCTTGTTTGTTCGCTTTGTTTATTTGTCTGAACGGCGCAGAGCCTTGTAAGGCTGTCGTATAATCTTAGCTGCTTGTGTTGGGGATTTTTTTTTTTCCATTCCTTTTTTCTTTTCTCATCCAGAGTGTTTGTTTTTGTCCAGTACTGTGGTTAGTTTATGAAATAACCTTTTCCAGGAAGGTTTATGCTGGGACCGAGGTCGGTCTTAAAGCTAACCGAAGTAAACCGAAGTTGCCATAGTAAACATGCGCTAATAAGCTCAACTCACAACTGTGATATTTCTTAGCTTAGTTAGTATTTCTGCTGCTATCAGGCTGTGAATTATTTGGTAAAGTGGTTCGTTCTCACCAAAAACATTTTTATAAATAGTTTTCAGGTGTGTGTATGTTGGAATAATTATTTATTTTGTGCAGCTTTTTCCTCCATCTTAATGCTATGTCTGTAGTATGTAGTACTGTGTCATGGTTTGTCTAGATGCTGATGCAATTAAATACGGAAATATTGTGTGTGAGTGTGTTAGTGTTGGTAGCAGAGGGGAGTAAGGTGAGCAGGTTTATCCCTGTCTCTGGGCCTCATTGCAGTGTGGGTTTGTGGGTATTGTTTTCATGCCATCCGCATACATTAACCCGTCACGCAGACGTCTCGTCTTACCCACGCCTGAAACTGTCCTGCTCCCTATAGACATTTAGAGGCATTTAAAACATGCTGTGCTTTTCAGTGTTTAAATATATGAACTATTTGATTTAAACACTTTAGTATAAGTGAAGTTTTTCATGGAAGAATCTCAGTTTATTAGAAGAGTCTATTATTTTAAAGAAAGAAAACTAAGCATTGTAGATCAGCAGTTCTCAGAATGGGGCCTCAGGAGCTCATGTTGCTACAGTGAAAAAAGAAGCAAATCATTATTTATTATTGCACTCTTAAATTTATTAGCCTGCTTGACTGATCACTAGTATGTAATTGATTTCATCCAAATTTCAAAGCAAAACAAGTAGCTTGTATATAGTGTGGATTTGAACCTAATGTGTTTCATTGACAGAAAGTTAGGGACCAACAGAAATCTCTAGGGCTCAGTAAATAGAGAGAATACACTGCCCGACCAAAAAAATAGTTGCACACATGAATGTAATGCTTACAGTATGTAATTGTCATGCCATTGTTTCAACAAAGTTAAGCAACATAACTTTTCGGGGGCTGACAGCAACAAGTGGATATCTTAGAACTATGAAAAGTGGAGTTATCCACTTGTTGCTGTCAGCCCTCGATTTATTTCCACCCAGTGGCGGGTTCATTTCTCACCGACGTCTTGAAATGATGATGGGAAAAACTGAACCACTTCATAAAGTCTTCTCCAGCACATCCCGAAAACTTTCAGTAGGGTTAAGGTCAGGACTCTGGGGTGCCAAAACATATGTGAAAATGATTCCTCATGCTCCCTGAACCACTGTTTAATTATTTGAGTTTCCATTTTATGTCCGTGCCATCAGGGAAGAAAAAGTTCATTGATGTGATAACCTGCTTATTCAGTAGGGGGGATATCTTCAGGGGAGAGATGTAGTGGTATGTATGCACAGCCTCCAATAATGCTCTTGAAATGAATCTGCACTGAAGATTGGGCATGGAAATCCGTAAAGGGTAAATTATTTAAAAGTTTAAATGTTCCTTGACTGTAAAACCTTTGAGAACTTTGTGTAAATTTAGCTTTGCACAATTCATGGAATTTTAGATAGACTTTAGAGAGAAAAATGGTAGAAATGTGCTTTTATTTTTTTTATTCCAACCAGCTGTTTTCAGTTTATATAAACTGTAATTTGACGTGAGAGACTGTGTCTCTCTGGTCAGTCTCTCTTTCTATACACTCATTACACATCCAGCGGCACTTACCCCAGTCACAGATGCAGTGTGTAGTTATATTGAATCAGTTCCCTGTGAACTGGAATCACTTAGTCCTTCCACTTGGAGCTGCTTCCATATGTATATGTGTACATGGCTGACGGCTTCCTTAATACACCCAGCTGTGCAGTAATTTGGTCATAAAGCTTCATGCTTGTTGAGTTTGTACTGAGCTGTGGAATTTCGCTTGGCATTTTCGAACCTGAGATTGCCTTTGGTCAGCTGCTATGAAATGTAACTCACTTCTGTGTAGATGCACAGACTGTATGGGAAAAGGCATGTACCTCCTTTCTAAGTGTGTATTTCAATACTAGCCAGCTCAAATCAATAGGCTGCCACTGTGGCGATGTTCAACAGTGCACTTTTAATGAGCGTGTCAAGCCTCCTGTCTCTGTCGGAATCTGAGACGTGGTTTAAAAGACAATCGTGCTCTTTTCATTTACAGAGGCGTCTGTTGAGTCATGTCTTGTAAATCTGATATTGCTGGTGGAATAATTAATGGCTTACTCGTTTTTGGGGTTTTTTTGCTTCTCTTCCCTTCTGGTTTAGAGTAAGAAGACTCACATCCCTTTCAGAGACAGCAAGCTGACTCGGTTGCTTAAGGACTCTCTCGGCGGGAATTGTAGAACCATCATGATCGCAAATGTCAGCCCATCATCACTATCGTACGAGGACACACATAACACACTCAAGTATGCCAACCGGGCCAAGGAGATCAAGTCTACAGTAAGATCATATCACACACATAGCACAGCTTATGAAATGTACCTGCTAATAATCACATTAGGGGAGTTATTATTAATTTATAACACATATCCAGAACGTAATAAGCAGGCAGCTTTAGATGTCCATGGCTAACAGAGAGAAACAATTTAAAAAACCTGAAAAAAAAAGTATATATGAACTTTGGAAATGAGGCATTAGAAATGAAGACTAAATATCTGGACACATATGAAGATAACTATCTTTACATATGAAGGACATATGAGTGTTTTTCCTACCCCTTAATTTTTATTCATTGTATGATTAAAATTTAGTATCTACTATGAATTTAACACTGAGTCCAGTATATCAAATGGAAAAGGGATGTAGTTCCAAGTGTAAAGAAGTCTACCGACAGGTGCTGGAAGGTTTAATGGGTTAAATGAGTGGCACAGTAGCGAATTACAGGACGCTTCTCATGTGGCACAAATAAAGGCAGTGAGAAGGAGAAAGACAGCGTTTCAAACATAAATTTCACCACATGCACCGAGCATTACTAGTACAGCTAAGATGAAAAGGTCACAACTTAGAAAGACCACATCAGGTTCTGACTAGGGTTGCAAAGGCCAAAATTTCTATGAAACTTTCAATGGAAACTTGGGATAGGGTTAGAACGTAAGAAGCTGGAAATGGGAATTTCTGTGGAAATTAATAAGAATATGTGGGAATTAGCTAGAAGTTTGTGGTAATTTATGCCAACTGTATTATATAAATTAAAATATAAAAAATTAGCAATGGGGAAAAAATACAGTACAGTGAGTCATGTATCACACTGCTTTCAATAATATTATCATTATTATTATTATTATTATTATATTCATTGTATTTGAAGTAATTTTGTGTTTACATGCTTCCCTTGGGTTGGTTTTTCTTGGGGGGGGGGGGGGGGGTTAAATGTTTAAAGTAGGTAACATTTAATTACTCATGTTCAATTGACTCAACTTTTACAGCTATGACTCAACTTTCTTTTACCCAGGGTCACACTGGGGCACTGTCCGCGATTCACAAAAGCGTGGCACTCCACGATTTATGAGCACGCTTGTAGCACCATTGGGGTACAGAAAGGAGGCCAGGTGCATCCAAGAGATGAAACTTGAAGGAATCACGTTTCATCAGGGTCCCCTACATTGGCGCATCAAAGTCTGTTAAGCTCTACTGCACTACGATTCCCACGTTCTATCACGATTGGCATCAAATCATTTTGACTGTTAAAAATTTTGCCACGATCTGCACAATCATCACGATCAACCAGGTTTGCTCAAGATCATCATGATTCAAACCCATAACCCCCCCCCCTCCCAACGCTCATCAAGATTCTCCCAAATCGTGAAGATTGCGGACATCGTGCTCCAGTGTAAACCCAGGGTTGGACGGTTCAAGGTTTTCAAATGGTATCAAAATATTATAATATCGAATCAGGATATTTATAGAATTACATGACTTACACAGTGTCATGATAATATTGTATTGGATGCTCCCTGGTGATTCCATCCCTAATAAACATTTTGCTTTGTCATAGGCAGACATGCATGAAAACATTTGTAGAATAATTTTAATGCCTTTTTTTTTTTTTTTTTTTTTTTTTTTTTTTTAACTTTGATTATTTATTTATTTATTTATTTAGGCCAGAGATTCCGCTAAATTTGTATCAGATCTGGTTGACAAGATTATGCTGCAGTGTTTCCATTTCATTCTCAATAATTTCCATGGAAAGTTTCCACCTTCCCAACATTCCCAGAATTTTGCTACCCTAGTTCTATGTGGACATGGGTTCAACAAAACTAGATAAAATAAACAACACCTGGCCATATATGATGGACACTGTAGCCTTGACTGACAGCACTGAGTGACAGTACTTCATAAAACCCAGTTTGCTGCTGCTGCTGTTGGTGTAGTGCATTTTGAGATGCTTTTCTGCTCACCATGGTTGTAAAGAGTGGTTATTTGATTTACTCTAGCCTTCCTGTCACCTCGAAGCAGTCTGGCTATTGGCCTCTGATCTGTCTCATCAATATGATATTTTCACCTGCAGAACTTCCTCTCCCTGAATGTTTCTGGCTTGTCTGTTTCTGGCTTTGTGTGTGAAAATCCCAGGAGAGCAATTGACAATGAGAAACCAGCCAATCTGTAATAGTAAAAGTCACTGAGATCATTGTTTTTGCCTCATTTCTGATTTTTAAACATTAAATGAAACCCTGGATCTGACTGAGTTTCTGCATTGCACCACTTCTACTTTGATTAGACTACAAGTTACTACTAGTGGTGTGCTGTGAGGGTCACTTAATCCAAGTCTATATAATCCGCTTGTACACGTTTTGTTTATCTCTCCAGGCCTGTTTATTCCTGCATGGAAGGTGGTGGCGACAATTGCGAGAACTTTAGAAACTGACGCGCATAAACTAGCACATAAAAGGAGGTGCACAGGTGTTATAATGTCTAAAATCAAATATTAATTTTGAATTTCTCTCTAATTTCTCACACAGCTGAAAAGCAATGTTGTGAATGTGGACAGTCATGTTGGACAGTATGCGGAAATATGTAAGAAACAGAAGGAAGAGGTAAGTTGTTGGGTTTTTTTTTTTTTTGTTTGTTTTTTTTTTTATGTTGTTGGGCTAATATTTACATTTCACAATTACTCCCTATTGTATGGCCTGCCCAGAGAGTCCTAAATGTATACTTGTCTCATGGCGGCTTTTATTTGTCTGTGAGGCATTTGTGTGTAAATACGGCCTGTTTCTTTCGATAGGTGAGATCATCAGAACAATATGCATGCTAGTTGAGACCAGGATTATGCATGTGTTTGTTTGCAGATTATGCTGCTGAAACAGAAACTGAGAGAGTATGAAGAGCGTAAGATGAAGGCTCCTGCCCTTAATTCAATCTCCTGCCAGAAAACAGCTGAATTTGAGAAGTAAGCCATATGCCTGCATGTGCACACACATCTTGCAAGTGTTGTGACGCTAACATACCAAACATAGTTTGGATTCAGCGGTGTGTGTGTGTTCGTAGCTGGATCCCAGTGTTTCTGTTTGTTTAGTTGTTGTTTATTTTATGCCATGTGTAAAGTGTAACTTCTCTTCAGCGCCCTCCTTTTAAACTTTGAATATGCATCGGTAATTAATGAGGATACAGTGGCTACACAGAACAAGACTTGAGTTCATTGCAGGTGGAGGTCTCCGTTTATCTACATTTTTCATCAGAGCCGCTGGGACTGGAAGATGACTTTTTCTTTATGTTTAATTATTTCCCTCCAGCTACATATTCAGAGAAGAGAATTTATCATAATGTAGCACCGCACCCAGTTCGTCCCCCGCCAAATATGTCTCCCTGTCCGGCTTCGTCATGAGGCGCTCGTCAGCAAGTGCTGCAGCGCCATCCGTGAGACAGAGATAGAAAGAGAGGAGGGGAAAAGCTGGTGAGGGAGGGCTGTGAGTAGGCGGCGAGGGAGGAATGAATGAGTCTTACTCCTACGCAATTTCATTCACCAGCATTAGAATTCACAACTGGGAGGCAGGAGAGGGAGACGGGAGGGAGAGCTTCAGCAGGGAGGAATGGCGGCACATTCCTGCCTACATTAAAAATGCTCCAAACGCAGAAGGCCGCCGGTGGCACCACCGCACCTACGTCACACTGTCGATGACCTCTCTTGCTCTTTCTCTCTCTTCTCTATTGCATTTAAAGCATTTTTTCCCCACCAAACTCTCAACTTCCACCTACACACCAATATCTTCCTGCGGTGTCTGTGTGGGTTGTGTGTACGTTTTGCAGATAGAAGGAGGGCACTCAAGCATTAACTGAACCTACTGAATGAACTTAGAGGTCCAACTGTAGATGAAAACTTGGGTTTAGGAGCTAGAAAATGTTTCTGGTCACCGGAAACAAAATATTCAGCTGAATATGCAATGATGAAAGTTGTATAAATTTGGGTGGGGTGGTGTGGACTATTTGTGTGTATGTATGTGTTTAAGTGTGTATATATAATGTGTGTTTGTACATTTTTTTTATTGTTATTTTAATAATTGTAGCAGTTTTTCCTCATTGCGTTCCTGTAATTAAAGACTCCTTTCAATCAGCCGACAGCACAGTGCTGGAGGAATTGTCCAACAGTGAGCGCACACACAACCTCAATCAATAGGCCAAACAATGTGCTGCAGAACACAACACCCCTTGTCCATGCTCGGCAACATAAAATCCATCTGTTTGTGAGATTCAGGCTGTGCTTCTGTTCACAGTGTATATAAACGTTTCATGGTGCTGCTGGATTTCTCTTAAAAAGTTCTTTTCTTTAAACCAAGACTCATTCATGCTATTAAATTAAATTAATCGTGAAATTCGATTCGAAAATTTGTTTATTCAATGGATAAACAAATGTTTTTCTGTAACTGAGGTGCGTTAACACGTCTACATTGACAATATTTTGAATAAAATGAATGAGTGTTTCCCCACAAAGCCAAATCAAAAGACGTACGCCACAGTACTTTACCATATAAGGAAGGGAGCCTAACCCCACACCACACGTGCACTGTGCGATTTTTGGTGGACCTAGGCAAGTCGACGCAGGTAAATAAGTGCTGTGGTTGACTAGGGTGTGGTTTGATGTGTTTGGCACTCAGGCAAGGTTCAGGTGACCAGCTACCTTTATCAGCTTTACTTTTTAATTTGTAAAAGATGGTATCATAGATGGTACTTTATGAATATGTTTGTATTTTTTACTGCCTACCTGTCAGAGTGTCAGAAAAATCATTTAAAATTCAAAAAATAATTTAATAAATCAACAATTTATTAGCTAGCAAACCCTGCAAGTAAAATAACAAAATATGTTCTTCTCAATCATGAGATTTGGTTGTCCTGCCCAGCATCATAGCAAGCAGAATGGCAGTCTGTTTGCTGTGTTGTGCCGAACAAATTTGCTTTTCCAAGGGGAGGTTTATGGGTATAAGACTCCTCTTGATAATCTGATTCATTTATTTATTTACTGTTGAATTGTGTTATGGAATCTATATATGGCTGGCATCCATTTTTACTCATCAGAAATCCGACTGTCGGGATATTGTCATGGCCTGCGTCCGGGTACACGTTTAAAAATTGTCTGTGCTATTTCTCGAGAACTGCTGAGCAGATCAAATTTTATATCCTGTCCCTTTCGGGTTGTAGGTGTGTGTAGGCATATCCATTTCTCTGTTTGACCTTTGACCTTGTCACAATGACTTTGACATTGTAAATTTTGTCCCGGCTATTTCCACGAACTTTTGGGTGGATCTTTCTGAAATTTTGCATGCAGATTTCCTATGGTATGTAGGCTTGTCAGGTGGTTTTTTTTTTTTTTTGACCTTGTCAAAATGACCTTAACCTTATACATTTTGTCCGGGCTGTTTCTCAAGATTTGCTAAGCGGCTAAGGGTTTTCACCATCTCTAATGGCTGTTCTCTGTACAACTGGCAGCACTCAACATCCTTCATGACAAGACACCCTCATATACCATGTTTTTTTGTTTGTCTGTTTGTTTGTTTTGGGTTTTTTTTTTTTTGTTTTGTTTTGTTTTGTTTTTTTGGTTGCTGCACTTAGGGAACTTGGATTGAAATTAATTACAATTTTTGGAACACCGTCTATGTCACATCTCACCAACCATATAATCAAGATGTGGGCAGGACTTATATCATCAACCGGGTCCTGTGCCTGCTGTAGTAAGCTTTGAAATGAGCGTCATCCGGGCGCAGCTCTTGCACCAGTCAGTGGTCCTCTCCCAGCTGCTGTCTTGCACACTTTATCTAATGCACCCAGACTCTTCTTTGTGAAGGGATATCAATTCCCATGTTGAGGGCTGCTGCCAATGCCAGGATGGGATTTCTTTCCATCATTTCAGCTAACCTTTCTAAAGTAAATAGAGCCGTGACGTTCATGACAAGAGATTGCTAGATAGTTTTTGTTACCTAGCAACAATATATGCTCAAGAGAAGCGCACTAGAAGTGCTCTGAAAATTAAATTCTGTTTTATTTGTATAGCGTTTTTGACATATGAGGTCATGGACGCTACAGTGCATTAAGAAAAAAAGAAACACATCTAGTTGACACAAGCCCTAACTAGGTTAAAAAATGGCTTCTGTGTGATAAGACCTTATTCATAAACCAACCGTTTACTGTTTGAGGATATTTTAATTTGCTACATCAATATGGTACCCACTTTGTTCAGCATCTGTTAATTTATTTTTTTTATTTAGTGTTACGTCAGTATGTTCCTGGTTGAATCATCAGTACATGTTAATGCATCTTACTCGAACTGATCTTTCAACCATAAACAAACCACATGTGTGTAGTGCAGCAGGTGGTGGGGATGAGTAGCTCACACTGTAGATACAACACTGAGGTGTGTCACAGTACCATAAAGCATATTTAGCTTAAACAGACATACCAAACTTTGATTTCCGAAAGTCATTTAGGAGAAGGATTGTTCTTGTTGTTTATCTGCAAATCCAATTCCAACTTGGTGGACGCTGGGTAAAATGGGAATAAAATAATTAAATATGATATAAAATGTAATAGTTAAAGTTACATCTCGTATCTCGTATTTTATTCACAGTAGAAAAAAAGAAAATATATTTAAAAAAAAATGTAAAAAGCACATTTTATTATTTCATGAAAAATATTAGTGCAGCAAAACTTTAACAAAAAAAACAAGTAACTTAAAAATTCAACAAAAAGCTGGAAAGGTAAGTGGTACTCAAAAGAAATAGCTAGAGGAACATTTTACAACTAATTTGGTTATTTGACAACATGACACTAACATAATTGGGTATAAGTATAGCATTTGGGTGGTGGTTTACCAACCTGCACAATTAATGGTGTCTACATGTTGTGCAACAATCTCAGAATAATGTTCCTATGTTTCGATATAAAATGGTGAAATTGTTGAAGATCGCATTATGTACAGTAAATAATATCATCCAAAGATTCAGACAATGTGGGGAAATCTCACACACAGGAAAAGGTAAAAAATCAGTCACGGATGCACACAGTCTTTAAGCACTCAGGTGCCACCGGCTTAAAAACAAGCAGGGTTCTTTTTTGGGCTCATAAACACTTCCAGAAATCATTGTCTGTGATATGTTGTCTTTGTTTTATTGCAAATCATTGCAATCTGTTATTATTTTTATGTTACACAGCATCTCAATGTTTTTGGAACTAGGGTTGTATATTCTGGTTGTTCCGTTAAGAAGGCTTTTTTTTGTTGTTGTTATTGATCCCACTTGTCCATCCATGTTAATCTGCTTCTTCGAAACACCAGGGTTACTGTTTGTTCCTCCCCAATCACTGGTTTAAATCCATTCAAAACCCCTTCTGGTATGGCCTCTGTGCCAGAGGAGAGGCGTCATACATGTGGCTGCCCTTCTGCAGATGCTGTTTGTCTATGCTGCCAGTTTGCACAGGCTTCCACACCCTCTTCATGTGGGAGTAGCTGTTGATTTCAGCTAAACTAGCTCTATTGTACTCTCCCCTTTTTCAAGGACAACAGAGGTTTTACATTTCTTCTCTTTGTGTACGTTGCTTTGCCCTGCAATTTTTGGATTCTCAACAATACTATCATTGTTTGGAATCTTGCCGTTGTTTATCTAACCATGTTATCCTTTACCGTGACATAAACATTTAAGTGAATTATAATTATAAGAAATTATACAAATATGGTTGTAATGCTGGGCTCTTGCATAGAAACCATAGTGTTTGTGTCTGTGCATGCAGAATGTCTGAGTCTCTGCACAGCGCGTTCGCGGCACGGCTGCTGCTGCGTAAAGAGCATTTGGACATGGAGAAACAGCTGAAGGAGAACCAGCTGAGGCTCAGTCACAGGGAGGAGTGGCACCAGCAGGGTCTGATGTTCTTCCCAGATGACAAAGCAGAGAAGGTACCGGTTTCACCCCTTTACACACGCCGCCAAGCACAAAAATCAGGTCGTCTGAGGTCATGTTGTGCTTTAACATTTTATCACTGGCTTTCAAAGGATCAGTTTAAGCTGTTGTCTGTGTGGGTATTTTGGGGGGAGGGGGTTGTTATGTGCATCTTATGTGCACTTGGTCATCATATTATGATGTTTATTGTGATAAGCAGTTTGTTTGGGGGAAAACCTGCATTTATTTTGCATTGTGTATTTGTTAGGCCACCTGTAAATACGAGCGTAAGCTGGCGTCTCTGCAGTCTCATCGGCAGCACCTACAGAAGCGTTTGGAGGAAAGCTGGAGGCGCTTTGAGGAAAACGAAGGTTGGCTCCACCGCCTTGAAAACGAGATGAAGCTGCTTGGGCATGATGGGCACACTCCTGAGGTCAGAAAGTTTATCTTTATTTATTTGTTTGTTTGTTTGTTTGTTTGTTTGTTTGTTTATTTATTTTACACACAGATCTGGTTAAGGGATAGTATTTTTCTCCGCCTGCTTCTGTAGAAACAGCAAAGATGGTTTCATATTTGCAGTTTAAAACAGGATAACTGAAGTATGCGTGAAGGCACTTTGGTAGAAAGCAAAAAAAGAATCCGATAAAAATAGTAGAAGAACTGAGATTGATGCTCCAAACATCTCTCTCTCTCTCTCTCTCTCTCTCTCTCTCTCTCTCTCACTCTGAGCTGTTTCCTGTGTCTCTGCTCTTTCTCTGGATTTCTCTCTCTCTCTCTCTCTCTCTCTCTCTCTCGCTCATCTTTTCCTAGAAGTAAAGCATCGTAGCGATGCACCCTCCAGTCCAATGTTCCATGATCCGCTTGTGTTTCCGTCTCCCTGCGTCAGAGAGTAGTAACAGATTCCTCAGAAAGCACGTTCCCAGAGAGTGAAGGTGAAAAACAAAGGCCGCGCTCAAACAAACGTGCGGAGCCGAGACGTGTTTTTGTGCCAGTTCTGCTCTCTACTGGGTTCTCGGTAGAGATAAGGGATTGGTACAGTTTGATCCCTTCCAGGCCCAGGACTCTCCTCCTGCTGTCTCCTAGTTTTCGTCTGAGTCGTTTTTCGTCAGTATAATATCCCCGCTTCACTTGTTGGCTTTGTTTTTCTATCCACCTACCACGAGTGCTTGGAATGACTGGGCTCTTTTTTTGATTCTTTGAATCCATTTTCTGGATTTTGATGTTGCTAATGTTTATTCTCAGGGAAATCTCTGTAATGCCAGAATTGCGATTTAATCATGATGTGTAAATTAGGCATAACTGATTTCAAGATTAATGGGCTTGGATAAAGGTTTATAATTGACTAACATTAGATAGCAGCATGTGTCTACTCGTCTTTTTATGAGCTTTCTGTTCATTGGATTGATTTGAGTCCAGCATGGAAAAAAGGCTCCATTTTGTTTAGTTTAAAGAATTAAATGTCAAAATACTGTTTTGCTCTTATGTGGGTTAGTGATGGGCAGGCAGTTGTGGCTCAGTGGTGAAAGCTCTGGGTTACTGATCAGAAGGTCGGGGGTTCAAGCCCCAGTACCACCAAGCTGCCACTGTAGGTCACTTGAGCAAGGCACTTGACTCTCCTTCGCTTAGTTGTATAAAAGTGAGATAAACCATAAGTCGCACTGGATGAGGGCGTCTGACAAATGCCGTAAATGTAAATGATAGATAACACTGATTTAAATAGTGAGCATTAAATATTAAATATTTCTTGCTTCTTTCATGAGTGGAGAACTAGGTACATACCAAGAGTCAACAGTGGTTAATTTAAAAAGAAAGAAATGTTGACATTGTGTTATAATTGCTTAGTAACAGTAATATCTGCTCTACTCGATATTCAAAACCAGAACACTGTGAGGTGGGTGCCAATATATTTGCTTTGCATATCTATACCACACATATCAACTCTTTTAACAAGTCAAGATAAAATACTGATCCTGGTTTGTGTGTGTGTGTGTGTGTGTGTGTGTGTGTGTGTGTGTGTAGGAGCTTAAAAAGGAGCTGCAGTGCCACAGACTGAAGCTCCAGGTGGCTGACCTGCAGCAGCACATTGAGCACATGCGCTACCTCACCAGTCTGCAGGACCAGGAGAATAAACACATGCGCAAGTATGTATTATATCAGATCCTGGAGAGTAGAAATACACAACAAAAACATTAGCGGATCGTTAACAATCTTCATTTGCATATTATTTTATGAATGAAACTCAGAGTAGCTTTTTGAGGTCACAGTCATAGTAACTACTGAATGATTATTTTATAACTTATGCTAAAGCTTTAGAATTGTATGAGGGTGTGTATTTTTAGTGTTGAATTACAGCACTGTGGTTGTGTTAGCAGTTTGTTGCATGATATATATTGTTGATTATAGAAAGATTTTAAAGTCCCATGCTGTTTTTTTCCCCCTAATACGTTCCCCTAATCCACTCCTGGTACCTGTATACGCCATAGACTATGACTGTGGTTTTCTGCAGCTGTGTTTCTGAGTAGTTGCTGCATCAACGTCTTTATTTAGATTCTAGAACCATTATGCTGAAGCTGTTCTAAAATCCTTGCCATTCATGCAGAATGTCCTCTCTCTCTATCTCGCCCAGACTGGTTCACGCCCTACTTCCTGCTTACCGCCACCAGCGCCTGGCCCTGAAGGCCGCCGGCATTTCCACAAACGAAACACAGCAGGAAGAGCTGGAGCACCTGGTGCAGAGAGAGCGGGGCGTGGCATGGGCCGATCAAGAGAGCTCGAAAGACAAGGCTGAACCAGACGAGAGCGCTGGGAACACCTGTCTCCAGCCCATCCTGTCTTTCTCACACCTCAACACTCACCTTAACACGCCATGCAGTGAGTACTAGAAAGGGGTGTGCTTCAAGGGCGCTCAACAAACCGAATAAACCAATGTTATTGGCCAGTTAGCATCAGAGGCACACTTTATGAAAGTCTGTGTATACTGTGTGTGTGTGTGTGTGTGTGTGTGTGTGTGTGTGTGTGTGTGTGTTCAGTAATTTGACAAGTAAAAATATTCACACATTTTCCCGTATCGGACCTACAGTATGTCCATGCTTAGCATTTATGATTGATGATGCTTGACATGAGGGCGAGGTGAAATATTCGTTTTGATCATTTTCCTGGCTCATGCATACTTCATTTCAAGGCAGGCAAAATTCAGTACATTTTCATTAGCAGTTAACGTACAACAGTGTTTATTAGAGACGTGTCACATTATGTCCAGGGACCCAAACTTAGCAGGCAGGAAAAAGCTCCATTTGGATCGAGTCAATGTACATTTTTGGTTTCTCACAGTAAAACGTCCCTCACTGAGAAATTACCACTACTGTCACTGTACATCTGTTTTTTTGTGCATATAGTTATGTGTAAAGTGCTTTTAGCCAATGATTGCTCTGTCTAAACTCTTTACAGGTGCAGAGAATAACGCACGCCGGTTCTCTCAGCGGCTCAAACCCTCTCGCTCACCGATGGGTAAATATGTGCATGTGTGCAGGGACTGTAGTACTGTTATTCACGCCTCGCTAATTAATAGTTTAGTAAATAGCTAATACTAATAAATAGCACGAAAAGATTTTAGGAGCATTAAGTCAAGCAATAATATGTATTTTTTTATAATTATTATTCAGTTAATATACTGAAAGTATACACCTTATATTATTAATTATATGTAAAATGTTATGTATATAATGTATAATCACACACACACAAACTCATTCATATATATATATACATATGTATGTATAATTTATTATTTTTTTTATGTAACTTCTGGCTTTCTTAGTAAAATAAAAAATCTATTTAGAGAAATCTTTTTATTCAGTTATTTATTTTATAGATTCTGATCATATATGGAGCGATGTAAGAAAAAAATTATGCTCTACCTTTTTATTGTCCCTTGTATTTTTTTTTTTTAATTATATTTCACTGCTCTGCCTTTGTTCCTTCAATCCTTTCCTCTGTTTCAACTTCCGACATTAGACGTTAGATACAATCATTTATGTTGCATGTCTATGTGTATTTTTGAATAAGGTAGAGAGACGCAGATTTATCACAGTGGCAAACTTCTTTTTTTTTTTTTGTTTTTTTTTGTCCACGTTTTTTTGTTGTTCTTTTGGGTTTTTTTTTTAGTACAGCTACCTGTAGCTTAGATCTTTCATTCTTACTGAGAATTGAAGTTGAAAAGGGGAATGAAATGTGAAATAAAATTGCAAGCATGAAGTAAATGATTTAATGTTCTATCTAAGTATATAATCAGGATCTGATACCTCGTTCCTTTGCACATCTGACTTCATAAACTGACACTCACAGAGAGGTTTTAGTGTATATAGAGGAAAGAGGGAGGAAACCTTCTGGGGAAATGGTAGACGGCGTGAGTTATGACTCAGTAAATTGGCCGTAATGATATTTGCTGCAGAACAGGTGTTACTCATTTGATTGAAACACATTGTTGGGAAATACACTAGATCCCAGTTGTGGTCCGCACTGGCTGAGAGAGAAAACATAAAACTTGTGAGACTGAGAAACCGTAGTGAAAAGAAATCCTCTCCAGCACTGAGACCTATTAAAATCCTTATGAGTGACTTTTACATTTTGCATTAGGTGTAAATCATAATACTTGGCCAGCTGTGTTCTTCTGGAATGAGGCCTCATTTCGAAATATCCGATCAGATCCAGTATATTAGTTACACCAGAATGTGTTTCAGGGAGCCGAACCTTTTTAAAAAAAAAAAAAAAAAAAAAACTTTCATAATCTTCCCTTGTAATACTTGTGGATATATCTTCTCTTACAATCCCTATGTCTTTCTCTCACTCTATTTTCATTTCACATAACTCTTAATTACATTAGTGTTAACACGTTCTTCTTTTCTTCCGGTGATTTATTTCTCAATCTTGCCTGTTTTCTCTTTCGGCCACCCTTCTTTGCAGTCTCAATTTCCTCTACTCTGAGAGCAGCTCTCTGTCTACCCCTCCCTCCGTCTTGTTCTCTCACCCAGCCCCACCCCGCCCCCCTCCCTCGCTCGTCTCCTCGTCTCATTCATAAAATTGCTGCCGAGCGGAAGAGGAGGGGACAGGCGGTGAGTTGAGGGGCTCAGTCACGTACCATAAGAAACGCAGCCGGATCATCAGTCTGGTGAGAGGGAGGGAGGGAGGGAGGGAGGCAGCAGCCAGGCGACCCTAATCCGAGCCGTTCTCTTCTCCACAAATAGAACTTCATGCATGTATTAATCCCGAAATACGGCATCCAGTGCACTCTGGCGTGTACACACACACAACCCCAAACATCACCCTGTCAACCCTGTCTGTTATTACACCGCATTCCTCATACAGCATCTTATATCATCCTGAAGGGAGTGATGTGTTTGTGCACATCACGCTCACAGAGACCTGTGTGTGTGTGTTATTGTCATTCAGTCCCAGCAGTGACGAGTTTTCTATCAGAGAGCATCAAACAGGGCACACTAGGGCTCAGGTCATCTCTAATATCCTTTTACTGAAACTTTTTCTCCCCTCTTCACTCTGTATTAGGGTGCGTGCACTCGTTAGCCACGCAGCGACATGCTGTCTGTGCAGGCAGTTCGGCTTTTAGAGAGTGACAGCAGCTCTTAAAGGATACAGCTGCTGTGTTTATCAATCACACTTTCTCTTTGTATATCTATTCTCCCCTCCCCCAGACTCTACCCATGAGTCAGTGTGCCACGGGAACGCAACGTGTTCCAGCATACTTCAGCACTCGATATTCCATGTCGGACCTCTTCAGCAGCAACCTGAACCCTCCCTATGCATACACACACACACAGCATGAAAGCTGTTACACCTGACCGCATGTGTGTGTTTTTTAAACACTTTGAATGGACGATACTTCCTCTGATTTGACTTTTTCATTTCTTTTTTTTTTATCCAACACACACATACCCTCTCTGGTTTCTGTTTCTATCCTGAGCTCCACTCCTCTCTCTCTCTCTCTCTCTCTCTCTCTCTCTCTCTCTCTCTCTCTCTCTCTCTCTCTCTCTCTCTCTCTCT
>JAQMYF010000014.1:4939686-4951707 GCA_030014195.1 Neosilurus mollespiculum | reverse complement strand
TCCCCCCGTCTTTTTCTTTTCTCACTATACTGTATTAATCCCGCAAGGAAAGTTATTGCTTCTGCATCTAACCCACCCAAAGTGAGCACACACACGCTTGGAGCAGGCTGCCACACATTGGGGCACCCAGAGAGCAGTTGGGGGTTAGGTGCCTTGCTCAAGGGCACGTCAGCCATGAAGGAAGGGAAGATGCAGCTCACATTCCCCACCACACATTTTTCCTGCTGGTTCGGGAATCGAACCAGCGACCTTTCGGTCCCAAACCCGCTTCTCTAACCATTAGGCCATGACTGCCCGGGCTGTGTGGCAGACATGTAACACTGTGTCACCCTGCTGCCTATCTATCTATCTATCTATCTATCTATATATATATATATATATGTAAGTATATATGTATGTATATATATGTATGTGTGTGTGTGTGTGTGTGTGTGTGTGTGTGTATAGCTGCTAGTTGAATTGCTTTTCTTTTATTTCTTGATGAAGTGACTGAGATCAGTTCTGAAGTGTGCAGGGATATAATATCTGCTCAGATTCATCGTAATGTTTTAATGCTCATTGGATGTGGCTTCACACTGCACATGGACAATAACCTGCAGCATTCTTCAAAAGCAACCATGGACTTTTCATACGTATATATACATGCATAATTCTGCACTGTTCATCCAGTCAGGATAGAAATACCCCTAAATTCATTTTGTAATTTTCACTTTAATATCCTATGGTGTAATAAACAGATAAAAAAGCAATAACTATGTCAATGTACAAATATTTATGATCTGACTGATCTACATTATAATGACACAAATATGTATATGAAGCTAAAATATTCTTCACCACAACCTATGCACATTCGAGATAAATTCCTGCGACACTAGTAGGATTTAGAGGCTTGGCAAATGACTGAGTGAGTGAGAATACATAATTTTCCACGACTTCTCCTTTATGGATTATAATTATAATAAATGTATAGCATTCCCTGTTATCTGAACACATTCAACCCTATGAAGTGGTTGGAATATTTCACAGGTCACATGCTCGATTGGAAATTTCATCATATGATACTCCTAAGTATCACAGGAAGCAAAAAGGTAAGTTTTCTCTCATTTTCCTTTTATTTTCATATATATATATATATATATATATATATATATAGATAGATAGATAGATAGATAGATAGATAGATAGATAGATAGTGACACTGACTGATAAAGTGACCTTAAAAGGGCAGCCCTGGTGTGCAAATAGATTGAAAGTAAATTATTAATTAAAAGAAATTAGTATTAAGTCAGGGGGCATGCTGGTGTAGTGTTTGGCGCTCTCGCCTCTCAGGTCCTGGGTTTAGGCTCTGTGGTCTGTGAGGATGTTTCTGTGTGGAGTTTGCATTTTATACTCATCCAAACACATGCCCATAAAGCCAATTAGATTTTCTGGATTGCCCCTAGGCATGAACGTGAATGGTTGTTTGTCCGTGTTGGCCCTACAATGGACTGGCAAGCTGTTCACCCCCACACACACACCCTCCATAGCCAGGAGTTAGCTGATCGACTCCTGCTCCCTCCTGATCCCAGCTGACTGCAGGCGACCCTCCAGTTCCAACTGACCCTAAACAAACATAAGTGGTATGGATAATGAATGAATGAGTTTTAAGTAAATCATTAGGATGTCCTGTCGTGCCACTTAAGCATATTTTGTGTTTGGTAATTCTATCTTAAACATTGTATTAGCCCTGTGACTTGTTTAAGAGGAAATCCAGTCTGTCAGAAAGGCAACCTTGTAAAGATGAGAGACTGTTGCTTGAGTTGTTGATATGAATGATAAGAGCCTGTTTTTTTAGATTCTTGAAAGGATATTTAGGATATTTATGTATGGAAAACACACACACACACACACACACACACACACACACACTCCATCCTGCAAGGAATTAGATTTTTTGATTTTGCTATACTGTCTTAATCCCACAATGGAAATTATTTTCTCTGAATTTCTCATCCAAAGTGAGCACACATATGTAAACAGTGAGCACACACACTCGGAGCAGTGGGCTGCCACACACATCAGGGTGCCCGGAGAGCAGTTGGGGATTAGGTGCCTTGCTCAAGGGCACTTCAGCCATGAGGGTGGAGGAAGGGAAGGTGGAGCTCACTCCCCCACCACCACACATTTTTCCTGCTGGTTTGGAAATCGAACCAGCAACCTTTCGGTCCCAAACCCACTTCTCTAACCATTAGGCTACGTCTGCCCTCAGATGGCTACCCATTGGCTGCACATTGGCATGCCATCTTTCAGTAATTCATTAATTAATTCATTTGCTGAACCACTTAATCCTACTAGGGTCGCGGGGAGTCTGGAGCCTATCTCAGCCGACCCTAGGCAAAGTCCTTTGCAGGGCCAACACATACAACCATTTACCATTGCCTGGTGGTTGAAGTTACTTATTTGTTGTTTTAGCATCGATGATAAAAAGAACGCTAAGATTGACTCAGGGTGTAATGGAGGTGTAACTTTGCTGTGGCCTACGCAAAGGCTAACTTTCATGTCCGAACTGCGTATGCGCAACTGATGACCTCCCCTTTAAAAAGGTTGTTTGCATGAGCAAATTGTGCACAACAGTTGGAAGTGTACATACCAAGCGGATGCTATAATGACTGGGAGGAAAAGGAAAAGAAAAAGAAAAGAGGAAAATTGTGCTAAAGAGAGCATTGAATGCTTGACAGGTTGAAGATAATGTGCAAAGTGTGATTTGATTTGTACTACCATGTGAAACTAAACCAGAAATAGATGTTGACTCATATCTGCCCTTGGTGACTCTTGCATAAAACATCCTGATGAGCTGCAAGTCCTTTGAAGATCAGTAAGAGTGGTTTCTTCAAGTCAAACCAGGGATGAAAACATTGAGGATAAAAACGCTTTCATAAAACAGTGATAAAACAGGGTGTACAAGGCATCACATTCATCTACTTTTTAGATTTTGAAGGGTGGGGACAGGGGAAATCACATTTTTATATCAAAGCATTTGAATTCATTCATTATTATTCATTGCACCATTATTAAAGTAGGATGATAACCCTGCACTATAAAGGCTCACACGCTACACATTCATTAGGAAATAATTGTAAACATTTGTACATGTAATGACGCCAACATTTTAAAGAACTGCATTTAATGTTTTTATTTTTTAATAGCTCTTTTTCAATAATTACCAAGTTCTTGGAAACCTGAGAGAACAGAGGGCGGCACTGTGGCATAGTGGCTGGCACATCTGCCTCGCAATAAGAAGGTCTTGGGTTCAAGTGCTGTGCCCAATGAGGGTGTTTCTGTATACTCACTCACTCATTTACCAATCCGTTTACTTCTATTAGGGTCGCGGGAAGGCTGGAGCCTATCTCAAGCCAACACTTGGCAAAGGCATGGTACACCCTGACCACTGCAGGGCAACACACACACACACAACACTTCACACTTACACTTACACATAAGGCTAATTTATAACACCCAGTTAACCTAATGTGCATGTTTTTGGATTTTGGGAGGAAACCAGAGTACCCGGAGGAAACCCATGCAAGCATGGGGAGAACATGCAAACTCCACACGGAAACGCCCAAGCCCGGGACTCTAGCTGTGAGGTGGACATGCTAACCACTATGCTACCGTGCCATCGGTTTCTGAGTAGAGTTCTCCACGTGCTTGCGTGGTTGCATAGTTTACTCTGGGTATACCTGTTTCCTCCTATGGTCCAAAGACAGGCACATTAGGCTACACTGCCACAATGAACAATATATATATATATATATATAAGAAATTTATATTTATTCGAGAAGATAAAGAGAACAACCAAGTTAAATGATCCGCCAGTGCAGTAAGATAACTACACAAGAAAAATTCCCAAAATATTATTAAACTTATTATTCACATTTATAAAAATATTATTCCCAAAATATCTAGATCAAAAAAAAAGTTGGCTGGATGTTAGATTTTACATTTTTAAGATTGTCAATTTTTGCGATGTAACTGGCTGTTCCAAAATGCCTAGGTGTGACTATGAGTGTGAATGGCTGTGTGGGTGTTGGCCCTGCAGTGTTCTAGCAGGCTGTTCAGGGTGTACTCCGTCTACGCCCGGAGTTGACTGGAATGGGTTCCAGCCTCCCCAAGGCCCTTCTGAAGCATAAAGCACTTTGGAAAATTAGCTAAACTGAAAGCATGTGTAATTAATGATATTGTGAAGTTTTCTATGAGGGGACATTTATTTCGTTTTTAGGTGAAAGGTTAAAGTATCAGAGCTAAAGTTTCTTTCACTGGAAAATCATCAGGATGGACGACTCTGCATTTTACAGTTTCTGGGTAACAGGGCAGTACAGTAGTGTAATGGTTAGCACGTCAGGCTCACAACAAGATGGTCCTGGGTTCAAGTCCTGGGCTCGGGCGTTTCTGTGTGGAGGTTCCATGTTCTCACCTTGCTTGTGTGAGTTTCCTCTGGGTACTCCGGGTACAGTCCAAAGACATGCACAGTAGGCTTTTTAAGAAATTGTGTTCTTAGTTAATAAATTAAATTAAAAAATTCATTGAAGATGATCTGTTATTAAGAGGAAAAATTCCTCTTGCTGGTTATAACAGTACATGAGCGCACTTTGTACTAGCCTGCATTTGATCATTCCTTCACTCATTGATTATTTTCCTGCAACAGAAACCCTTGAAATGTTTTATTTCACACATACAGCATGTGATCTCTTTACTGAAGTTTTTGCATTTACACACTGATATTATGTTACACTAGGGTCTTGGGGGGACTGGAGCCTATCTCAGCCAATTCTGGATGAAGACAGGGTACACCCTGAACAGCTCGCGATTCCATCATGGAGCCAACACACACACCACCATTAACATTCACACTCACACAACTTACACAATTTGGAGCAGCCAATGAGTCTAATGTGCATGTGCTTGGATTGTGAGAGGAAACCGGAGTTCCTGGAAGAACTCTACACAAGCATGGGGACTTGAACCCAGAACCTTTTTACTGTGAGGCGAATGTGCCAAGCACTATTCCACCATGCCGCCCACAATGCATGACATAAATGGAAATTTGAATGAAAACATATTCATAACGGCGGCACAGTGGCGCAGTGGTTAGCATGTCCACCTCACAGCAAGGGGATCCTGGGTTCGATTCCCGGGCTCGGGCATTTCTGTGTGGAGTTTGCATGTTGCCTTGTGCTTGCATGGGTTTCCTCTGGGTACTCCGGTTTCCTTCCACAGTCCAAAAACATACACAGTAGGCTACTTGGCTGTTCCAAATCATCCCTAGTTGTGAGTGTGAGTGTGAGTGTGGCCCTGCGATGGCCTGGTGAGCTGTCCAAGGTGTACCCCTCCCTCGCCATGAGTCAGCTGAGATGGGCGCAACACTAATTAGGATTAAGCAGCCCAAAAAATGAATGAATGATCATATTCATAACTCCTAGGCATTCAATTAGGAAGAACCACAAATCTCTTTCTGTGATGCTTGATAATGCTAATGGGAGTGTAACGTTCCACATCCATCCTAGACTGATCTTAGTGTTACCTGATTTACATCATTCCTTTTCCTTGTAATGTAAGAGCTCTCCATTTCTTACCCTGCACCTTTCAGAGAATACTGACCAAACAAAATAATTATGAGCACTGTGCTGCAAACACAATCAGTTTATTCTGATACAATTCTCTTTCTGTGAATACCACAGACTGTCGTAAGTTGAACACAGAGGTGAGAATTAGTTTGCCTTTTTGCCGCGAACACGTAGGGTCACAAAAGGTGAGAGGAGGTCAGAACTTGATTGGAGCCTTTGCAGCAAAAACAACACTCATGGCATATCACGATCCGAATCTGTGACGCAGATATCAGGGCTTGTTTATCAGGGATGCATGTTTTCTGCTGCTTTGCCTCTCTTTGTGAAATGCACAACAAATCTGTTTCTTGTTGTAATTCCTGCAGGCAGTTTTAAATACATCACAGCTTTATATGTGTCTGTACAGCAGTTTCACTGACTGATGTAACATATGGATATTCAGAGCAACTCTATGAGCACTTGTGTAAGAGTCTACGACTGCCCTATGCTGTGTTTATTGCCATCCTCTCTGAGTGGAAAATATTCAAATGGATGGTATGGAAATCTTTGGATGAGCTCCGATTTGAAATGTAAAGCAGGGTCTCCAGGAGATGAGCTGGCGCCCTGCTGCACCCTCTCCACAACTCAGCCAGATATCCGAATTCCGTGTGCAGGGAGAAATCTGCGGACCTGGAGCAGGGGTGGAAATCATACACAATCAAATGGGACCTCGGGTCCGGCACCCAACTCTTCGCAACGTGAAGGTAAGTCAAACAAAAGGGCTGTGACCTACCGCTGTGTGTATTCATTTCCAACTTCTGTTTATTTATTGCTACACAAATGCAAGCAGCAAAGTAGGAATTTAGCCCCTGATTTACTCCCTAAAATATAGCGCATTGTAATGTAGACGTGTAAACTCTTGGCTTTGGTCTGATTTCTGATTTTGGTGAAAAGAATGTGTTTTTATGATTGTACATTTACTTGAGTTTTTATGAAGCGAAAGCATATGAGAACTGGGTAGTGAGAGAGAACAATGCATCTGCCATTCAAATATATTCAAACCAACGTGATGAAATGCCGCAGCAACCTCATTGGAGAGGTGAATGGCAACAGGCAATGGTGCTTAACATGGAACTTTTGAACAACAGAAATAATGCGTCATAATTAGGTTACAGGGTGAACGAATCCTCTGGGAGATTTGCCATAGAATCAGTGTGAAAATAAAAGTCACAGGAACTCCATCATGACCTTTTAACATGGTAGGGTGGAAGTTGGGAAACGATCCTCCATTACTAGCCATGTTTGAATATAGAAGTCCAAAAATAAGGTTGTTGTTGTTGGGGTGCTATATTTACGGATAATGGTTGAAGGTGTTCTGTTTTTATTTAATTTGAATGCAACTGCTAGCTACTCTCGTTTTACTACTATCTTTCCCCATTTTCTCACAGATCTAAAAATACCCACTAGCTACAATTTAAAAAAGATTTCTTGTTTAAACTTTAAAAAGTAAGCAACCTGGGAGCTCATTGAAACTCACATGGAAAGTTAGTACAATGAAACTCAATTGCTTTGTTGTGCAAACTAAACACATTACTCTATGAGTTTCAGTAAACTCAAATATCACTCGCTTTTTTAAATTAAGACAACAAATCATTTTTCTTCAGTGTAATTCCCTCCCTTATATCACCGTGATCAACCAGGGAGCGTAGAGACTATTGTAGGCTTTTTTCTTCTCATTTTCTTTTTTTTTTTCCCCAACATGCGAAGTTGTTAGTTGGCTACTCTCACTCAGATTAACCAGGCAGAAAGGATTGCCTTTTATGGTTAAACTAAAGGCACTCTATTTGCATGTTCCAAAGCCTTTGTGTCACGTGTTATGTCCTAAAAATCGCTCTTATATTAAAGTGGTCCAAATATTCCAAAAATACTTAAATAAATGTTCTTTTCATATAGACAGGTTTCCAAATGTCATCTTTGATGCAGCAAAACCTAAAACAAGATGTAAAAATTATAAGGATTCAAGCAAAAAAGGCATGTTTTTATTAATATTACTATTACTTTCTAAGAATTAAAGGGGCCATTCACTCCCCAGGTATATTAAATAAACATAAAATACAGTGTTATCTCCGGGAAATAAAACAGAATCAGCCATGATGTCTTTCCGAGACCATTTGCTTACTCCTGTACATGAGTGTCAGTGACCCATGCACTGGGGACAATATTAGCAATCATCACCTTCTTTTTTTATTACTCTTGAAATCATGTGCCTTCTTCTGTTTCCTAACACTTCATCTTGGACATTTTCACTTTGTGTGTTTCGCTGCCAGGTTATTGTGCATGTGCAAGATTGTTCCTTTGTTCACATGGTCTTGTTATTCTTATTGTAAAGAGACACAGAACCAAAACAAGATGTAAAACAGGTGACACTATAAGAGACCCTAAGCCCATGAGCTGGGTTGGTTTTGCCAGGAAACTTTTGTATTCAGCCAAAATGAACTGATAAAACACATAGCCTATACACTGGCGACTAGGCACCTTTAAGTCATAAAATGTATAACCCTACCCCAACCCTGACTTTCAGTTTGGGAGATGAATTTGGAAGCATGCAACCACGTTGACCACTAAGAAGACATCGCAAAATCTATTGCCCATGTGTATGCATTACTTACTGTATAGTATGTATTTCACATGTTTTTCCCCCAACTTATAACATAGTTAGTTCTTGGTGGGAAAAGAAGAGTTTTAAGCATCTGAATGGTGCATAATTTCTGGTATTATATCAAAAAATGTGTACATTTGGTTTTGGTTGCAATTCCATTTGTAGCTATAACTTAAAAAGCCAGAGACATAAATTAACCGTTTCATATTGGTGATCAACTTATCAATGTGTTTATATATCAATGTATCAGGTGGAAGTAGTATGAAGACCATGGCACTGTTTTTTTTATTTCAGTGAAGTTTTATTATTATTATTTATTTCTAACACTCCTAACTATTCCTAGCCCTACAGTTCATATAAAATAAAATTTCATACTGAGTTACTGTTCAGATGCCTCCAGCTTGTGAGACCATACTGAGAAGCTTCTTGTGTACAATTCTGAAATCAAGAAAACGGATTCCTTATTAAAATACTGATCACGGAAAGCTCTCAGTGCAAGTTCCGCAAGATTTCAGTTCAGTTTCAGTTTATTTCGAATAAATAAACAGTAAAACAAAAAATAAACAAAATGCTCCTCCAACACAACAAAAGTAGTCATCTAACAAAATACAATACAATATTATTTAACATTTCATATTTTTTATACATATCCGAAAAGGAGTAGGTTGAAGTGCACACTTATTTAATCCCACCCCTTCTCTGGATAGTTGTCAGTTGTAGCTTTAGAAAAAAAGGCTCTAGTAGTTGGAATCATTTCTGAAAAAGAAACCATTTCATGCTGCATTTTTGTCATTGATTTCAATAAAAGCAATATGTTAACGGTTAACGCCCATCATAAAAAGTATATTGTCAGCTGTTGAACAGTTCACCACAGCCGACCTTTCGGTTGAAGATACTGTGAAACAGCTGTGTGTAAGCCAATCGTAGGTGATTAAGGGCATGTTGAATTAAAGAGATAGCTATGAGCTCACACAGCTCGACATTACAGTTAGTCTATCACGACACAAATGCATTTCACCTAAAATTAAAGCCAAATTAGCACACATATATCAAAGAGATGTCTGATGGATATCAAAAAGTACCTTTGTGAACATAGCCTCAAGGGGTCCTACAGAGACGAACCAAAGACTGTGCTCCATTTATAATAATCAGTGTATATTATTCCAAAAATTAACCTGACACATTATTTTAAATAAAGTAAATAAGGTACTGAAAAAGATAAGATGATGCGACTCACAGCAAAAAGGTTCTGGGTTTGAATCTTGCCGAAACAAGGGCCTTTCTATATGGGTTTCCTCTGGGCGCTCAGGTTTCCTCCCATAGTCCAAGACATGCTGAGTGGCTCCAACGGTGAGATCTGTCAAGGTTGTACCTCACCTCTTATTCCAATTTACCTGGGATTGGATCCAGCTTGCCAGCGACCCTGATGGATGATTGGTATGGATGGATGGATGGATGGATAGATGGATGCTGTCATATCTTTCAACAGCAATGTACAAACAATTTGAAATATAGACAAACTCAATTGCAGGAATATCCGCTGAAAAGAATGCTAAGAAAAATCTTTCTGGCACTAAAAGAGAGTTTATTGTCGTACGATGTTGCAGCATAGGAACTACTGCGAGGATAAAAGTGATGGTGTGACAAAAGTGTTTCATCGTGATGTTCATCATTATAGCTATATTCTCTTTCTTTCTCTTCATGCCCAACTCAAGCTCTCACCGCTATACGCTACACGCCACTATTGTGGCCCTGAGAATCCTTTTTCAGCAGGCGTACTGTTTCAAACGCATGAGTCTTGATGCGGATGAGTCAGGCAGATTCATTTCTGCAGCGTTTCATTGTCATGGCATCCAGACAAAACCATGGCTACAGTTTTATCCTTACATGGAGGATGTTCGGAGGTTTGACTGACAAAAAATAATGGCTGTTTGTGACACAAAGTGTCGCTCTTTATTTGGCATAAGCATTCTTATCGAGTGTGGTTCACCTTTCTTCTTTTCATGAGCCTTTCGACATTCACTGTGAGTGAGTCACAAAGAAGTGGCCTCGATTAGGTAACTCCTGGAGTCAGGAATCAAAGGCACATGTCCGTCAACACACGTTGACATTTGTGGAAGCGATGATGTTAAACAACATCTGCAAGGTCTCAGTAACCATGTGGATGAGAGAGAGAGAGAAAGAGAGAGAGAGAGAGGTGGAAAAAAAGCCAGAAAGATAGGAAGAGAAGATGACAATAAACGTCTTTTCACTGGTTATTGTATTAATTTCATTTCCTTTGCATTTCACTCCTATTTATTTCCAGTGATTAAATCATTAAGAGAATATCAAGTCCATATCTCCAAGTTAGACGGACACCTACCTTAATTTGCAGCGAGAGGCAAATGAACCTGTGATGACTCATAGAGTTACGTTAAGAAAAGATTTATTTTCAGACAAGACACTGAAATCATGCACTTCTTCTAAACCCCGGTCTTGTATACCATTCTACTAAAAATCCCACCTCGAAAATCAAAAATCTCTTCGTAGCAGCACACTGAAATCCAGTCGACCTTTTCTTCTGTATCGTCCACTAATCGCTGTAGAAAATATACTTTGACAAATAAAAAATTGGGTAGTGAAGTGAAGTTAGAATTTAGAAAAAATTCTAAATTAATTCATTACTGATTACTGGCAGATTAGGATAAAATATTGTGTTACAGTCATATACTTCATGTGTTAATTATTGTGGTGTATAAATTTGTGTATATATATATAAGATCTTGAGTTGATTTTCCGTAGAACATATATATATACAAATTTATATACCACAATAATCAACATATGAAGTAGTGTAATTTATATTTTGTATATTTATGAGATATTCAGAATTATAAGATACTTAGCTTGTGTTCCTGACTTAGACTCAAAACCTTTGTAAAGCCAAGGATCGTCTAGGAGACAGAGACTGGTTCAGTTCAGTGTTCAGTGTCATATTTCTTTTACTGTTGAATGATGACTGTTCAGCTACTATCTTAACTCAGGAACTGTTCATGTGAGAATGTAGTTTGCTTTGTAAAACAGAAACACAGCAGTGAAGCTCAAAACCTAATCATAACCTTCATTTCTAATTTTTTTGTTACTTGTGATAATTGGTACAATTTGCAACTAATAGATCATTTTTGCACTACTGAAGTACAATGGTATAAACATATATATATATATATATATATATATATGTGTGTGTGTGTTTGTGTGTGTGTGTGTGTGTGTGTGTGTGTTTAGACTAGTTCAACCTGATCTTTTGTAGAGTTGTAAAGAAATCACACAAATAAGAGCCTCGTGTTTTCAAACAAATATGGTTTGTAAGCGGAATTAAACTTTTTCATTTTTAATGAGGTTTTTTACTTTTTATTTTTAATTTTTTGTTTAATTTTTGACAGTTTTATTATTTGAATAAATTGCAATAAATTTGTTACTAAGATTGTTAAGCAAAATCTAATGAAGGTGATACTTCTTTTAAGAGAACATTTTGTAGAATTTCAATTCAGGTATTAAAAGAAAGCACTGATGAGTTGATGTCTGTCATTTTATTGTTGGTGTTATAAATAGCAGAAGATCCGATCTACAGGCTGCCGGCTTCAGGGCTCTGTTTGAGTGTCTCTGTTTTATCAGATTGCACCAACTTCACTTTGTTTAATTGAAGAATAAAAGAAATGTAGTGTTTGTGTGTGTGTGTGTGTGTGTGTGTGTGTGTGTGTGTGTGTGTGTGTGAGAGAGAGAGAGAGAGAGAGAGAG
>JAQMYF010000014.1:4866504-4880085 GCA_030014195.1 Neosilurus mollespiculum | reverse complement strand
CTTTATATCCCATGAATTTTTATTTTTTTTTTTTTTTTTTTTTTTTTTAAATGGAGTAGAGTCTAAATGTCCCATCAGTTACCAGGGAATGTGCCGAATGAGATTATGAATCACTTGCTTGTTGTTGTCTCTGTTCTAACACTGAGTGTACTTTAAACCTTCATTTTCTTCAGAGCATGTCTGTCATGTCGTCTTCAGGAATCAAGGCACAGATTTTTCGTATCACAATTTCAAAATATTTCGGCTGAAGTTGCTGGTTTAGAGGTCAGGGATGATGATGATAGAGTTCTTCCTCAGTAGTCAACTGGCTGCTGAATGTCTTAACAGCACTCTCCACTTAAAGCTGTTTATTCACTCCTTGCTCCACACCTCCAGGGACTTGTACTCATGGAACATCTTAAAATAGAAGTGCAAATCTATGATCGGGTTCCACCTGCATTTTGAGTTATCTCTGTAATTAACTGATCCTAGAATAGCAATGCTATTTAGAGATGCTCTGTAAATATTGACCCAGATCCTGCATTTATATACTGCTGTTATTTTATCCACTGGCTGTTGGGTAAAAATGCTTTAGGGTGCTTACAGACAATATTTCTTTCAAATTTGTCATTTGTCTAGGGCAGCTCGAAAATGGCCCAGTGCGTGCCAGATATTAGATCACGTATTTAAGTTGTGGCTTGATGCCACTGATTTTAGAATAATCGTAGTTAAGCATCACAATAGTTATAGCTTAGTGATTGTGGCTTTTTTGCAATGAATTGGATTTTTTTTTTCTGTTCACAGGTTTATGAACATGTGTATGAGACAGTGGATATTAACAGCAGTCCAGAGGTCCGAGCCAATGCCACAGCAAAGGTAAACTCAATAAAGATGATCTGAAAGACTAATGATGGTTCTTGTAATTTCGTTTTGAAAATGAGGGGTCAAATCACTTCAGCGTGTATTAGGTTATGAGGAAAAAAATTGTTTTAATATCTTTTCACTAAAGCCGGCAAATTTGGCAACACGGCGCACGTCATAGCACGTAGCAGTTCTCAGTTTATTGATTGATTTGAAATTAAGTTATTCAAAGCTTTTAGACTTTTCATGCATAACGCTGAATGTCTTCGAAGTCATTACTGTCTACAAAAGACCAGTGTATTCTTTAACACACACAAAACCGTATGTTAAATACCAGCCTGCTCCACTGCTTTATTTTGCAATGAAGTAAGGTTAATAATTGACAAACACACACACATTTATTTTGCCAAGTGTAAGTCCATGTGTATTATGTTGTGGTTAAGCCTAAACACTCTGCATGCTCATCAGGCCACAGTGGCAGCATTTGCTGCAAGCGAAGGACACTCCCACCCTCGTGTGGTCGAGCTGCCAAAAACTGAAGAAGGCCTCGGTTTCAACATCATGGGAGGAAAAGAGCAGAATTCTCCCATCTACATCTCTCGTATCATCCCTGGAGGCATCGCCGACCGCCACGGTGGCCTCAAGAGAGGCGACCAACTGCTGTCGGTCAACGGCGTGGTATGTAGACAGATCTCATGAGCTTTAATGTCCGAGTGAAAGTGGAAACGTACTAATTCTGTTTAGGGTAGATGCAATATGAAAGCTGTTAATATTGGAGGATATTGATTTGTAAGCTGTGTATAAGCTGCTGTTTGTGTTGCGTGCATATGACTGTAGGCTTTAAAACATAGTGGACCTTCTGTTGAACTGTGAATCATGTCATATCTAATCTGAGAGTAGTGTGGTATTTTATTGTGTTTAGGCCTGGTTTAAAAAGGACAATCTATAGATATTTTCTCCAACTGCTTGGAGACAAGTATGGTACACCCTGGCATTTTTAATTATTAAAAAAAATACAGCGGGGCACTCACAGAATGCAGTGTACCGTACTGGTTTGAATTACCCATATGCCTGTCTTACACTCTATTTTATAGTCGGAAAACATAGTATGAGGTTTACGAGATGGCTGGGGTTTGACCTTTTAAGGTCACAGGAAGTTTTCTGGTTTGAAAGTCCATCTTTGGTTTCCTATTAGTGTTCCGTAGTAATTCGATGCCTATTGGCACTCATTTCGAAGTTATAAGTGCTCTATTTCCAAAACTTCGTGACCTTCTTCTGAGCGTCACCTTTTCATTCCAAAATCAAATCATCTCTAGGACTCCGGTATGGTAGTGTCCCCACCAGGTTTGGTGAAAATGCTTGCACCGGAATAGTCATGATTTAGTTCACAGTTAGACAGATGGTGGACAAACAAATGAAGGTGATTACAATACCTCTGCCAAAGATGGGAGGCACCCGTGGTCTTATGGTTAGAGAAGCGGCTTTGGGACTGAAAGGTTGCTGGTTCGATTCCCGAACCAGCAGGAAAAATGTGTGGTGGCGGAGGAGTGAGTGGCACCTTTCCTTCCTCCACATACATGGCTGAAGTTCCCTTCTTAAGTGCTGTTTTATTTATTAGTTAAATTATGAGTAACTTATTTGTTTGTTAAAATGAATGACTTGTAATACACAGCCATGTAAGTCAGTAAGTGTCATGAACTCGCTCTGCAACGTTTGTAAAATGGTTATACCTCATGATGGCTAACTAAGGTGACAAAGAAGTTTTTTCCTCTTTTCTTTTCTAGAGTGTGGAAGGGGAGCACCATGAGAAGGCAGTGGAGCTTTTAAAGGCAGCTCAGGGGACGGTCAAGCTCGTAGTCCGCTACACCCCTAAAGTGCTGGAGGAAATGGAGTCTCGGTTTGAGAAGATGCGATCTGCCAAACGCCGCCAACAGAACAGATACCCACAGTAGGGTAACCTACCCGTGGCCCTCTTGTCTTCTTTTTCTCTTTCTCTCTGTTATTTGTCTTTCTCTCTGTTCTTTCTGCCCAGGGATTAGAGACACATACAGCACTTCTTTTTTTTTTTTCTTTCTGCGTTTCTGGAATTTTCTAACGGTTCCCTACCACTTCGAGTTTGAGCGCACACTTTTTGACAGTTTTGTGGAAATGTACACTACTACCATTAACCCACTCCCACCCACCCCCTGTGTGTCAGGTAAAGGTTGAGGGGTCAGGTTTGAAGGGGATCATCACCGATTCGCTTCTGAGGTCATTTAAATGAAATTAAATGTTAAAAACAAAAAAGAAGTGCCTCAAGAGCTTAAAGAAAAATGTAATAGCTCTCTAGAGCAACTGGGAATTTACTGTGCTGTATGTTACATATACTGACAAAAGCAAAATGAATGCACATTCATCTTAACACTTGAACATGTAAAATCAAGATGAGTGTAAGCAGGGTGTTGGGTGAAGGAACGAGACATGTCATGATACATCAGAGTTTGTGTCAAGATATTTGTCTGCAAAGATGTCACACTGCTCAACAAGCAAGAACCTTGTCGTGACAATTTATGTTGCGTTATTTTTGGTTTATAGTAAGTGTTGCCCTATTTATAATTAAAATAAGAGTTCATTTCAATGGGGTTGGACGGTGAATATTTTTGAATTATGATAATCATTTTAATGATTTTGTTTCTTTGGGTTAGGGATGGTACAGAAGTGTATTGTTTTGTTTTTAGTACCCTTTCCCTGTTTCCACTCGCAGTCATACAGGAACATGAAGCTACAAGGTAAAACAAAATGTAGAAGGATTGGTGAAGTAGAAATTAAGCACTGACTCCCTTCACACTGAAGACTTGGGTGAAAATATTTACACTGAGCTATTTATTTCTTTTAAATGTACCCTAGACACATTTTGTAGCATATAAAAATCCTATGATGTATATTTAGTAGCTTAGAGGATTTATTTGTGATTCCTATTGCAAGTGATTTATTATTTTTTTTTTTTATAGGTTTGATTTGTAGTTGCTGTGTGTTAAAGTTTTCTTCAGGTCCCTGCTTGTTTTTCATTTACTTCACGGAATGAGATTCATTACTCAGTAAACACAGATGAATCTTCTCTTCATCCTGCTCAGTGATCTCATGGTAATATTTGTACTGATCTTTGTAGCGATCTTTCCACAGACGCCTCACTCTTTACTCCGTGCGCTCGTTCACTGTCTGCCACGATTCAAAGAAAACGTCTATTCTTCTCCTTCTTGTAAAATAGTTGCCATGTTTTTAATTGTAGACGTTCATTAATCAGGGAGAGAGGAGAGGATCTCTCGCAAAAAAGGATGAATTCGCGTAATTCATTGTTCAATTTCTCCTTAAAAACCGTTGCGAGAAATGAAAGAATTGGATGCTTTGTTCACTGAAGTTTCGAGAGCTCAGGTTGCATTTCTCCATCTCTGACTTTCCCTGACATTTCACGACCTGAAGTTACACTAAGCAATAAAGTTTGCTCTTCTTTCTCCAGCCCCTCACTGCTAAGTCTGTGTCGCTGTTCACTTTTGGGAGGCTTGCTTGCTATTTTTGTAACAGCATTTTCTTATAATATTTCGCTTGCCTTTTTTGATAAATTTTATTGACTTTTTTTTCCCAATGAATTATTTGTATTGCTTTAATGACGACGTTGTCCTGTCGTTTTTTCGAGTACAAAGACCAAATGTGCAATTTTTTTCTGACTGCTTATTTGATATCATATTGAATGTCCAGTATGCTAATTTGGGAATGTTGCTTTAATGAGCCTAAATATTATTGTATTCTTTGACATTGCTCTTCTTTCCTGGTGAATTGTCTTATATGTAATGTGGATGCATCGAATTAAATATTACGTCTTAGGTTTACTTCAGAGTAATAATTTCAAGCTGCACAAAATAAATTCCACAGAAATATTGGTTTCTTGTTTTTTTGTTTTTGTTTTTCTCTCAACCCCACCAGACAACCCCTGGTATAATTTGGTATTTAATCTTGTTCTGGCATTTAGTAATTTTAAAATGCATTTTCTGACCTGTGACGTCTCTCAGCCCCCCAAACCACCGCCAGGGCCAAATCTCACCAAAGTGGTCTCAAACATTTTTGCTGTTGAAAGAAATGATTTTGCAATTATGATTTCAAAGTTATTAATGTTTTATTCCTTACGAGTGTGATGATACCAGCCCCCCCCCACTACGTCCAAATCACACCAAAGTGGTCTCAGTCGTTTGTGCTGTTGAGCTTTGATTTGTTACATAAATTCTCCTTGCTATTACCTGTCATTATAAATCTCAACACCAGGGGGCACTGTGAGCTAGTACACATTTGTATGATGGACGTTCCAAGGAATCCTGAATCACGATCAACAAATATACTCAGGATAGCAAATAATGACGTATTTATATCATTATATACGTGTATATTGTGTAGTATGACTAACAGTATTGTCTCAGTTAATTAATATATTAGAAAGCAGGCCATGCTAATTTGGACCGTTCTTTATTTAATTATTTAAAGGATTGTTGTCTTAACCTGTGCAATATAAAGCATTGTATAACCAGATTCTGTCTCACCTGTCAGTTGAAAAAACACCACCACCATCAGCTGCTCTGGCTGTGTCGTTTGACTTGTCATGTGTAAAGTAGTCCCAGTCTTTCCAGTTCCAATTCTAAGACCATTCCTAGACCATGCTATAAATAACTTGAAGGTGTGAAGACTTAGGTGTGTTAATGATGAAAAATAAGCCTGTTGACAGTGTGACAGATGGACATTCTGCTCAGCTTAACCCCCAGGAAACTTTATCAGATTATATTACTGTCTTGAGCATCGGTGTGTCTGACTTGAATTACTCTGACTGTGGGCGATACCTCACTTTGGAGAAGAAAATCAAGAGTATGAAATCCAAATATTCACGTATTTGTACATGAACACTTGTCAGTCATAACATTATCACCACCTGACTGGCCTGCGACTGTGCACCCATGACACTCTTGCCAGTTCACTGGTTGTTCTTCCTAGGATCACCTTTGGTAGGTACTTTCCACTGCATACCAGGAACACTCTACAGTACTTGATGTTTTCGAAATAAATAACTCCTGCTCAACCGTAACATTAAAAATAGTATCAGGTTATAACCACTGATGGGTAATGAGAATAATATAGATTAGTATATACTCCCTGGGAATTGTGTGATCTGACTGATTCACTATCGCATGGTTAATAAGCAATTATTGAATGAGGTGAAGTATGATATGGATTTATTCGGTCGAGGGTTCGTTATCTGCCCTAAAGTCAAAAGGCCCAGGTAAACAACACACTCCAAGACTGAATAATTCACTATCAAATGAAAGCCAAATTCTTTAATTGTTTTATTATTCATTAAAAATAGTCACATTAGTTGTTGCACATACCATCTGTGTAATAATCATTCAACTTATCCCATGGCAGTGATGCAATACCAAGAATTATTGCATGGGTTTCCACCAATCAGAAATGAGAAAATACCTTGAATTCATTATATACGTTATCCTCAGTAGATAATGCTTTATTCAAAAAGGCAGAAACATATTTACAGTTTGTCATGTTCACTTAAAGCAGGCAGAGTGATTGTTGCCATGTTTTATTAATGATGAATTTAACCATAAAATCTTGTCTAAGTTTGATTTTTTTATGTTTCTGTGTAGTTTGTGTGTGAACTTTGAATGAGTTGAAAAAACGATTTTATTGAAATAAAGTTGTACATCTTAAAAGACATTTTGATTTGCTTTTTAGCTCTAGAACGGCAGTAAGTCATTCTTTAACAAATAAACTATATATATATATATATATATATATAACAACTAATGTGACTGTCTTGTAATGTGACTATTTTTAATGAATAATAAAACAATTAAAGAATTTGGCTTTCATTTGATAGTGAATTATTCAGTCTTTTAGTGTGTTGTTTACCTGGGCCTTTTGACTTTGGGGCAGATAACGAACCCTCAACCGAATAATTCTCTATATCATACTTCACCTCATTCAGTAATTGCTTATATTATATATATATATATAAATAAATGTTCAACCTATAAATGTTGTGACATTGGATGACAATGCCATGGTGAATGAGGGGACTCCGAATAGCGCTCTGCTACTGAGTGCTACATGGGATTGGGGATGCCAGTACCACTGAGGAAATTCCGTGGAACGTGGAAAAAGTTAACACTCCTAAATTGTGGTGACTTTAACATCTGTGAGGTTGGTAAGGCCATGTTACACAGACAGGATATAAACATCATGCAGTGGCACCACACTGCACAGTGCATTCCTGAGTGTAACCTTTTACAGCAGGCACACAGATGACATGCATACACAAAACTTATGCTTATTGCCGCTTCGATGGCAGGAGTCCATCCATGAAAAACTGATGAAATGACTTGCGTTTTAATAAATGCAGTGACAGAAGTGATGGACAGCATATAGGGTTGGTTGAAAGTGCAAATTCACAATGCAGACATTATAGTGGTGATTTGCAATATTGCGTTTATATAATGAAAAACACGACGTACTACTCTTCAGGTCATAAAGAATGGCAATGCAAGGCTTAATCAGCAAGAACTATTAAATAGAGAAGGAAGTTATAGTAGTATAGCTGTGTATGAACCCTTATTATAACATAGTTCAGTTACTCCCTGGTCTACAGAGGTGTGTAAATAGTAAAACAGTCAAATAAGTCATATTCTAACAACATGTGGACCAATGCAGGTGAGGTACACACCAAGAGAGTAGATGCTTGACCGCTTCTTTGAGATGCATTTTACTGGCATGGTATGAATCCATGTGTTCTCTTACAAATAAGGTCAGTATAAAGCAGTGTTTATCTTGTGAGGAAACACTTCTATGGTAATGGTCATGGTCTATTCCATGTATACATCCAAAGGGTGTTCAAGGGAATATGTGTAAGAATGTGATCTTCATCATCATCATCATTCAAACACCAACTGAAGGAGGTACTTCTGATATGAACTTTTCATAACTGATGGTAATGCCTCCAGAACAGATTTTAAAAGCTGAGCCAAGGTGCATTCAAGCTATTCTGGGTGACCACCTTAGTAAAACAGTGTACCTCTGTACACTCAGTACCTCAGTTTTACAGTAGAGGGTTCAAGAGAAGTCAGATATTTATAATCAGCAATGTTGTCAAAGCATGATATTCATTCCCTGGGACTCAAAAGTTCTTAAAGTTCCTTTAGTTTTTTCACTTCATTGTTCTCATTGCACAAACCCAGCATGTCATTAATGTCACATACGTTTCTGTTAAAGTGTATCTCCCCAATGAAAAGAAGAAATCCTCTGGTAGGAAGGTGCTCAGCAAAAATGCTAACCTATTCTCTACTTCATTTCACTGGTGATTTTGCACATGTCTTAAAGGAGGCATAATAAATACCTCCTGTGCTGGTGATGAATGTTAAGGAGGGGGGGGGGGGTTGGGGGAGTTGATCCTTTTCCAGGCCTGAGATTTTAGTGATTGTGTCATTTTATTAATATCACTGAGAATACCAATTTGCTAATGAATTCCACATTCCTAACCCAAAGTGTGGAAACGTTCATGTTTTTGAGTCTTAAAATGAAACAAAATCTCTCCTGTTACACATAAACAGATGTATATTTTCATTATGAGGTGGTTTTTACTTACATTTTTGAAGTTGCATTCTGCTACAAACCATTTGATAGTTTGCATTAGCCTGTTTGAAAAGGCTGCTGTATCATTCTCGCTAGTGCACCAAATCATGAGAATAGGATGTGAATTCATTAGTCTGTACATTACCAGTCAAAAGCTTGGAGACAGTTTCTTGCGTGTCCATACATTTGACTAGTAGTTATGTTTATAAGAACAAGGGTCGTCACTGTACCACAACTCGTACTAAAATCACTGAAAACCAGAAATTCCATTTTATGGACACATATACTTCTTATTTATGAAAGCACATTATTTTATTATCTAGACATTTAGTATTTAATTTATATAAACTGGGTTTAAATCAGTGGAATAACATCAGACAAGCTGGATATCGCCCAGTTCCTGATTTCCCAAATTCCAAGTTGAATGACCGTCCCATTGCACTCTCATTATAACTTTAACTGCAAGTTTTTCAGAGTTATAGATCCAGTGGATTGCAGCTTAACTTAAGGGTAAGGGAAAAAAAATTAGCTTGGTGAGGGAACAATTGTTTATAACAGTTGCTATAACATAAAGTACCAGTCAGATGTCTGGAAACACCCACTCATTCTAACTGAATTAGAAAGTTTTCCAAACTTTTAACTAGTAATGTGTAAGGCAAGTTAATGGCAATAATAACAGTACATAGATATCAAACTAACAAATGACATGTAAACTAGTGAATTTCTGAATAAAATAAAAATAGGCATATACTGTACAAATAATATGCGCTTCCGTTCATATACATCAAACAGGCTTCCGCTCATTATAGGAAGGAATAATATACAACGACTTTTCAGTCAAATTAGTTCTGTATTGCTGAAAAAAACATGATAATCACATGAGCTGAAGTTAGTACTCGTTTTTTTAATTTTCCACAAACAAGTGTTTTTGAAGCATAGCGCGTTTTGATAGGAATAGAAATAAACTATGCTTGCAAGCTTTTATTAGGTTTGGATTTGATTCCACTTTAATGTTTCTTACAGACCCACATATAAATACAGGCTAATGCATGTTTTAACACTTAAACCAAGAATAAAACCCTTTAACAGTTGATGCCACTAATAGAACAAATGCAAGATTATTGAATATAATATTCAGTGTGTCAGTTTGAGGTTATGTAGCTCAGCATGACCTGACCTTAACAATGTGCCATCATGGGAGGCCAAAATGCCACAGTAGGTCAATATTCTTCATAGATCTTTAAATATGGAACAATTCATTCACGGCTGTCTCTAATTGTGACATGTACTATAATGCCCTGCATGCCTGGGCCATGTTTCAGACACCTGATTCTCCCAGTCCTGCACCAGTGCACTCATGGTGGAATTCCAGACACGTCCTGTCGTGCTGTTCATGCTTGTCTATAGACTGTCCATAGGCACATCTACTTTGGCTTCCTGTGGACTTTGTTAAATTAATAGTCATAGCAGGTTGGAGCTATGCTGTGTCTTCTTTGAGTCTACCATGATGTTTTCATAATAAATAGGGTGTGTGTGGCATGAGAAAAGTCTATCTATCTAATTTGGTTAAAAGGTTTATATTAATTGTCAACATGTAGAGACTATTGTGGATAATTCCTGATTTTAGTGGCAGCTATTATTAAAGGGTTATCAGGGCTAAACACACCTGTCTTTCAGAGATAAAAAGACATAAAACTTAGGTTTTATTTTTGGCAATCATGTCAGATTATTTCCTGCTAACAAATGTCTCATGGCTGATTATGTCGTATCTTTGTGGATGAAAGCACTACAGTATAATTTCTGGTCATAAAAGAGTGAAAGTCCACAGACCATCATGTAGACCAGGGGTGCCCAATCCTGTTCCTGGTGATCTACCTACCAGAAGATGTTCAATCCAACCCTAATTATGCCCACCTGACCATCCGATCATCTAAGACTTCAGAGTTGAGAATGAAGACTTAAAGCGATGATTGGATTTGTCATATGGGGCCCATTAGGGTTGGAGTTAAAATCTTTAGGAAGATAGATCACCAGGAACAGGATTGGGCACCCCGATGTAGACTGTAGATTCATTCAACCTATCAGTGACCATTAGACCAGTTCAAACCCTGTCTAGATTTCATCAGCCTGCTTGACCTATTTAGCTGATTATCCTTCTTTCTCAAAATCCAGTTGGAACAGAAAAATTAGGCAAATTTAATCCAAAATGGCAAAAAAAAAAAAAAAGGCAAATCATGAATCTGATATAGTGAATTGAATTGAATTGTGAATCGGGTGTATTGTTACAGGCCTAGTAATAATTTATGGAACTAATGATGTCTATTAGGTTTTTGTCTCCCATCTACTAGTCTCACAGCCAACTTTCAACCAGAAGCACATTAAGATACATTCTTTTACTGAGTCAATCAAAATATTTATTTTTTGTTAAATTACATTACAGCATATTTCAAAGTGCAAGAGAGAAAACACCACATTAACTAAAACAGTGATTATGATTATAACCATTCGTATCTTTACCTCAAGCAAATGAAATGAAATGAACAAAAGCCACAACACCAAACACCAATGAGTGAAATGGTTAAAGAATGCATTTCCGGTATACTACGTAGAAACTTTGGGTATGTGCATAAAATTGATTGAACACGAAAACACAATGAACTCTTTCTGCTCTGCACTGTAACCACTGTCATGTCGTGCGCTCAGCGGGAAGCCTGGAGGGGTAATCGAGTTCCCGCCATGTCCACATGCAGACATAAATCTGAGTGTCTCACTTCTTTGTTTCCTCTTTGGTAATTTGTGCTGTAGAGCAAAGGCAGAAAAATTAGGAAGTATAGTAATACTGCACAAATGAATAACTGACAATTCAGAGCTTATGATGTATTTAGTAAAATGCATTGCTAATTTAAAAAGTATTAGGTCAAAGTAAACAAAAATTATTTCCTTTTTTTTTTTCAGAAAAAAAAATCTATATCAAAAATAACCAAATTTATAGTTGTAGCCAAGTAAGTAATTTATTTTCATTTTTTAAACCTGCTAGTGATGTATTATTTGTAAAGGGATAAAATGATAAAAAAAAAAAAAAACTGAGGAGAATCAACAGAATAAAGTAGCAGTATACCGGTAATGATCTTACCTTCAAAACAAGTCAGACAGAGCATATCTAAGTTTATTCACGAGCTGAGGGAGTCAGTAGCAAAGGGTGAAAAGAAACAGCAAGAAGGAAGGATTAAAATGGGACACACATTTGGACTTATGGATCTCTTTGGAAAAGGATCCATTCTGGACCTTTGGAAAGTATACTGAGTCGGGGTTTCTCAACTCTCAAGATACACTGCTCTGCAAAGAATGAAGTTTTCTCTACATTAGGCCAAAGTCTTTATATTAAAGTATTGACCCACTGTTATTTTCAGTCATACATGATCAGGGCCTTAAGTACATGTTTTGTATGTGAACAGAAAAAGACCAAAAACCAATAAGCAAGATAACATTTTAAACACAGATTTAAAAATATTTAAACTTAAATACTGTGCTCCTCTGGTTTCTGCTGGTCTTACAATATCTTCTGTAGTACTTGGATGTGACCAAATTAGAGAACATACTCTCATTCGGAGGTTTTATGAGATGGCTGGGGTTTGACCTTTGGAGGTCACTGAAGGTGAAGTTAAATGTCATATTTGGAATTATATACGGCTTCCTATTAGTGTTGCACAGTAACGGCATGTCTATCAGCACTCGTTTCCAAGTAATAAGTGCTCAATCTCCACAACTTTGTGACCTTGCATTGGTCCTGTCCTTTGACCTAGACACTCCAAAAAATCTCTGGGACTCATGTAGGGTAGTGCTCCCACCAAGTTCGGTGAATGTGGCATCAACCTGGATTCGAACTTGCAATCTCTGGGTTGATAGTCACACGCCTTGTCAGTGTGCCACTCAGAAGCCCCCATATTCATATTTTTAAGCATTGACCTGAAAATATATAAGGCAGTGTATCCTTGAAAGAGGATTTGAAAAATTCTGCCCTCAGGTACATTTTTAGGTTCAGGTTTAAAAGTTAATCGTACACAATCAAACAGGGACATTTAGTATATGCCAAAATACTCCATGTTTCTTTAATACTTATTGATACAAATACTAATGCAAGATGTTCAGACTCATGTGCATGCCTATTAAGTCATAGAATTCCTTTTTACTAAAAATTCTGTCTTGAGAATTCAGAGTAGCATGCACTCTGCCTTGTATTTGATATTTGTATAAGGATAAAACAATGGTTTCTGCTTTTCTGTCAGCATATATCTACACATACAATGCATATAATGCATCATAAGCTACCATATTACTATGTATTATTCATATATGATAGCACAGTGTCACTCATATATGACCTCATATTTAAAGTACTGTACAGTCCAATAAAACAGGAAGCAAGCAGAAATGTTATGTAATTATTCAAATTATTATTTTGGACCAAAAATAACAAGGCAGTCACTTTGCTTGTGTCAGTCCACATATGTTATTTATTCTTAAACATGAATTAAAAAGTCAAGCATAATGTAAGAGGTACTTACGGCGAACCTCCAGCTTGCACTCCACGATATCCTCACCGCTGGCGTTAACAGCTTTGCATGTGTACACGCCTCCGTCGAAGGGACATGGCTTCCTGATCTCCAGAGTCAAAATGCCCTGCTTGCTTAGCATTCGGTATTTGGCTTCGTTTGTGATGTCCATCTTGTTCTTGTACCATGTTATTTTGGGCTGAGCATTCAAATTGTGAAAAAAGTGAAAGTAAGACTCAAGGAAAGCAATAGCAATGCTGGAATGAGCTGTACACATACTGTACAAAGAAATGACAGGATGTTGCCTCCATTTATTCTGGGACCAATATATAGAATGACAAGTAATCGTATTGTTCCCATCATGAAATCTTCAAACTCGCATCCTCCTAGGCAACACTTGAACCACTTCACACTGCATAAATTAAAGCACACCATTCAAACGTTGATGACTATATATATACTGTGGTAAAAGAATGCTCTTAATAAATCCCCTGATGAGTGGGCAACCACGAAACAGGCTTGTCGGGAT
>JAQMYF010000014.1:4833117-4856803 GCA_030014195.1 Neosilurus mollespiculum | reverse complement strand
GTGGGAGGAAACCGGAGTACCCGGAGGAAACCCACGCAAGCACAGGGAGAACATGCAAACTTCACACAGAAACGCCCTAGCTGGGAATCGAACCCAGGACCTTCTTGCTGTGAGGCGGATGTGCTAACCACTGCGCCACCGTGCCGCCGCATCATAGGTGTATTGCTTAATATTAATGCTGAAGCAAATGATGTACGGACAGATGTGGACTCTGTCGATTGAAATGGGCGTCTTTATTTTTGTACATAAATAGAGAATAAATGGGCCTTTAGATGTGTGTGGATGTGCCCGAGTGCATGCTGCCTTGAGATGGACTGGCTTTCCATTAAGGATGTATTCCTGTCTCATGAGCGGTTTTCCCAGGATTGATTCCATGTTGACCAGGTTACTTAAAATGAATGATTGACTTTGTAAAATACCGCAAATAAATAAAACAGCTAACCAGATCTGAAAACATGTTAGAAAAAGACACTGAGAATTTTTGTCCCCCCAAACCGAAGAAGAGTAGATTGGCCGAAAAAACTTTCTGAGCATTATCACTTAGCTGGCATGACAGACTTCCCAGCATGGTCTTTCACCAGATAAACCCTTCACACGTCATTGTTTTATCAGTGTGTGGAATGTCCGAGAGGCTCCTAGAGTTAAAAATAAACCTCACATCATACTTCCGAAGCAGGGTTTACTGGTAATGGCTGACGGACGTGAAAATGGGAATGAATGTGTGTGAACAAGATCTGTGGTGTTATACTATAATGACAGATGAGCAGCAAAGGAGTGCTCAGGATTCCCCTGCATCCTGGAAATGTAGTGCAGAGTAATTTCCCTGACATGGAAAATAAATTAGAAAATGGGTAGGCTGTCATGGAAATATTAGAGAGGCTCTCTAAAGTTTGTGCATTAAGTAACTGAGATAAACTGGGTACTCTAAAGAGGATTTTACACAATTTTAATAGAATTAATAGAATTAATATTGAGGATTTTAATAGAATTAATATACAGGATTTAAGCAGAATTAACTATATATGCAGCCCTTTAAGTGTGAAGGTTTGTGATTTTTAATAAAAATTATTATTATTATTTTTTTAATGGATTTAAGATTCACGGTTTCTTCTGCTACAGCTCTTGAAATCTGACTTGGACATATTTACTTAGATCTGTAGAATTTGGGGTGGCATGGTAATATGGTGGTTAATGTGTCCACCTTACAGCAAGGTCCCGAGCATGGCAAGGGTGTTTCTGTGTGGAATTTGCATGTTCTCCCCATGGTAGAATGGGTTTCCTCTGGGTATTCCGGTTTCCTTTAAAGCACATTAAGCTAACCGGCTGTTTCAAAATGCCCCTAGATGTGAATGTGAGTGTGAATGGTTTTGTGTGTGTGTGTGTGTGTGTGTGTTGGCCCTGCAATGGACTGGCAAGTTGTTCAGTGTGTACCCCGCCTGTGCCCTGAATCAGCTGAGATGGACTCCAGCCTCCCTGCGATTCTAGCAGGATTAACTGGTTTGGCAAATGAATGAATAAATGTATATTTTTACAGGCGATTTAGTTTTCAGTTTAAGCAGACACTAGATATGATCCTATACACTTTATTTTGGTTTCAGAAAGATTTGTGATCATCGACTAATTACTGGACAAAAGGGTTTTATGTGCATCCATGTTTTAGTCAGTCAGTGAGGCATCCTTGGGGTTTGTATTGGTAAATTAAATATTAAGCATGTTGGCAGATGTATGATGGTACTTCAAAAAATTCTCACCCTCATCCAGAAAATGTGACAGAAATGGAGACAGATGGTTCTTGCATTATTTTTTTAGCGCTAAAAATAAATGTATTTTTTGTCTCCTTTAACTTCAATGCACTTGTCCACCGATGTTTAGGCTTCACTATCCCTGCACGGAGTCATCTCAAACCTCCAGATTCTCCTCAATAGCATGGATGACTTCATCATCACTCTGGAAATGCCAACCATGCAAGTGGGATTTCAGTTTGGGCAGCTGTGACCTAAAGAAGGAAGATTGTGACTGAAAGTTTGCCAGTTCAATTCTCAGGACTGGCATGAAAACATCCACGGCTGAAGTGCCCTTGGGCAGGGCACTTAATCCCCAACTGCCCCTCAGGCGAAGGTTTGCTGAGCGTTGTTCCTGTGCCTAGTGGTTGTATGTGCTCACCGCTGGTTAAGTTGAATTCCGAGCTCAAAATCACTGATTACTGTTTACAGTGTGTGTGTGTGAGTGAGTGTGTGTGTGTGTGTGTGTGTGTGTGTGTGTGTGTGTGTGTGTGTGTGTGTCTGTGTGTACAATCACAGAGATTTAGTTGGCTTATTATTTATTTGTGTGGGAAACAGATAGAAGTCAGACGGTGCCAGGTTGAGTAAGTAAGGTGCATGTGGCAACAGTTCAAAGCCATTTTTGGCTGCTTCTGCCTCTGTCACCTGTACTGCATTGTCCTACAGCAACAGTATGCCAGCTCAAAGCTTTCCTCTTCTTTTTAAAGGCTATTTTAAGATGGGACAGCCTTCCTTGGTGGGATCAACCCCATGTTCCCCAATCCCTATGTTCCCCAGTCCTCTCTTTCCCAATACCAATGTTCCCCAGTCCCTATGGGGTTAGGGTTAGGATATTGGGGAACATAGGTACTGGGGAGCAAAAGACTGGGGAACATTGGCACTGGGGAACATTGGCACTGGGGAAGACAGACATGGACCCTCATTGGTTATACTGACTCTCTTTTTATCCTTTGTCCATTTCCAGTCTAGCGGTTTCAGCAGAATAAGGAAAAAAAAAGCAAATGTATTGGCACAAAACATTCGCAATGTCAAAGTATACTAAAAAAGACATGGAGTTTGATTCCTGAATTCATCTGAAATTAATAAAATGTTATTTTTGGTTATTGTATCTAAGTATTTCTATATCGTAGCTGAGTACTGGCAGAGATCCAGCACATGGCTTTCACAGTGCATGCACAATAGCACTCGTATTCGTCGATGCAGGTAGATAAGCATGATTACAACACCATACATAAAGATGCAGGTAAATTTGTTTAACTTTGACCGCCATCACACTTTCAAGAAATAGAATAAAGAATTCAGTGGAAATCGGCACTAGCCGCTAGCCTCAGCTTGTTGATTCAGTGTCTTGTTGACTTGCAGCATCTTTGCGTGTGTCTGGTTAGTCTTCAAATTGTCTATAAAGTCAATTGGTTTCTAATTCTTTGATTACTTAAAACATTTCAGTTTGTGTGGACACTAATATTAGACTTAGAGTATACAGTTATAACCCAAAATGGGAGTTACGCCCCTTATTTCCAGGTGAAAGCTTGCTTCAACTTTTTGAAGTATCCTCATAAGTCAGGATACGATTTCAACAGCTGTCATGTATATAAGCTGTAGAAAATTATTTCCTGGAAAGATTTGCAGCCCTGACAGTTCAACAGTGGAGTTGATTTGCCAGCGTTGTTTGCAGGTTAGAGTGCAGTAAAAGGTAATTCATGTGTAACTTACAGTACAAACAAAGTGTGACTCAACTACTTTTTGTCCATGATGCCAGACATTTTACTTCATGTCAGACACACTGACCCAACTGATTAAAAATAAATAAATAAATAAATAAAATAAAAATGGCATGGTGGAAATGAGAAGGAATGGGAAATTATTTTATGAATGTGCCCTACAAAGCCTACTAATGAAGTTAATGATAATGGTTTCTGAAAAAAGATGGCCATGACTCATGCAGGCTCATTTTAACCCATAGCCTCAAACCATGTTGTTTACGGCAATAATAAGGAAGTCATCAAGTAAAAGGCAAAGGATCCATAATATATTTGTCTAAATGTGTCTGTTAGAATAATTTGAGCCTGTTATTGGATTTATTCTACTTCCAGGCCTGAAGGAGTTTGGTCAAGGACTATATCCGGCCCCTGGGCTTTCTGTTGTACAGACCTGCTTTAATGTAATTGTGTATATCTCTTACTCATGAAAGCTAGTAGATGCTAGTGGCTGAAAGCTGATCGGGAACAAGCTGGTGATTGCCTCTGTGAACTAGACTTATTAAGTTAAAACAATAAAAGCTTTTGTACAGCACTCTATCTAATGTATTGCTGCAAGTTAATGCAACTAAATGCAGCTGAAATTGAAGTAAAGGCAGCTGAGAAATGCAAATTCAGTTTTATAACTCCCTATGCTGTATGAAGAAAACTTAAGTACTACATTTAGTAACATGTACCATTTTTTTTTTCTTTTGTGTACAGCCTGACTGCTATTTTGAATATTCTGTCTGGTGATATTTCCCATAAATAGACCCTGTATTCTCTAATAGCTACATTTTTCCAATGGATACATCCCTGACTTATAAGTTTCCTTAGTTATATGCAGGGTGTATTAAACTTACGCATGATCTCGCGGATGGTGACAGCCTGGGACAGGGTGGCAGGAGGACTGGGGCCAGCCAAGTTATACGCCCGGACACGGAATTGCATCTTTTCTCCTGTAGGCAGGTCGCGGATGATCACAGAGTTCCTCTCTGTAAGCCCCTCAAATGCTGGAATCCATTCATCAGCTAGGTGAAACGGAAAACAAAGCAAATATCACAAGCCTGCAGCAAAATGCCAGTAGTCCACGCAGAAGCAACACTGCACACAGGATGGGATCTGCACTGCAATATATCTACTGCTAACTACAACTACTACTACAAACAAGCCTTATTTTCTTTAATGTAGTAAACATCTGTAGTTTCAAGAAAAAAGAAATGTGCCAATTTGGGGAGGGGGGGGTCTCTTGATAAGAAGTCTAGTGTAAAACTCTTAAAAAATAGATTTTCATTGTTTATTTAGATTTACATAAAACATCTAAATGCAAGGTTGTTTTTCTTACAGAACAAAATAGGATTTTTTTTTTTTTCATTTTGGTCAAAACTAATAGATACATTTTTTGAAATAAGACATTTTTACTTTCATTTTATTTTTTTTGCAGTGTGTACATAGAATATCCTAATCCTTGTTCAATGAATTTTTTGTTTGTATTACTATTAATTTTGCATCGTTCCTAAGAATGCCCTTCCATCCATCTATTCATGACCTAGGGCTGGAGGCAGAGTACAACCCTAACAGGTCAGTTGAAAAAATACATTTATTCATATATCAGATTTTTTTTCCTCTTTAAAGTGTAATATTCATATAAAAAGATACCCCATCTAAAGTAAAGCGTTTCAATTCATACCTTTTGCTATGACACCTTTAGTATAAAATCCAATAAAACCCAATCAACCACCCCCCACCCCCCCTACCCCCAAGCACCTTGTGCAAAGATTGTTATTGGTGATATCCATAAAATTGACACATAGTAGTCTATATACAGAAGATTTAAAAAAAAATAATTAGATTGAAAGCACCAAAATAATTATTTTAAAGCTCTTAATGAAAAATGTAAGGAGGTGTTTTGGAGTATGAGTTATGGGGTATTTTCAATGATGAGCTCATTCTGCATTAACACTTACACAGATGATACATATGATACATATGAAACCTTCACAGTTGCACACTTACTGCCTTCCTTGCAGCATTCGACTCCATAGCCATCAATTGGAGCAGAGCCCACTCTCTCTGGAGTCCTCCATTTCAGAGAGATGGTGGTGTCACTGATGTCATCCACACAGAGACCGACAGGTTCGCTGGAGGGAGCTGAGGGAAATTTAACAGACTGTAGGTATTGAGAACTGGAATTTTATTAATTGATGTTACTGTATGGTTGTAGTACTCTAACCCAAGTGTGTATATAATTCAGACCAGTTCTTCTGAGTCCAGAACTATAATCCTGGACTTTCCCATAAGTCTTTTCTTCTCTATAAACCTACAGTGTAGTTATAAATTACAGTCTACAGTTGAGGTATATAATGTCAAACATGTGGTCATCAGGCCACAAGAGGCTTGATAAAGTTTGTAATTCAGCCCACAAAATACACTTTAAATCTGGGCTCTAAATAAAGAATTTATTGTATGTAATTAAATAAAAAACAAAAAAAAGGCAAAAAAAAAAACCCCAGTGAGCATTAAACACTCACCATCACTCCACTACTGACAAAATTTACTAATGATGTATAATCCTTCTGTAGCAACCTAAAAGCATCGATCTCATTTTTTATGTCATGAACATTGTGACCGTCCAACCGTCCATTCATACGTGTACACGTGGGAACCTTGTGGTGATACATCACATGCTGGGATATAACCGTCGTAATGGGAGTGAATGTCTGAGTGATGGTAACTTCCTGTACTTTATCTTCCCCTCCAAACTGTTACTTGTCTCAAGCCATAAAGTAATATATACTTTTATAATAAAATAAAATAAACTTTTTTTAACAATGTAAACAGAATTCCATGTGCCATTTTTAGCTGGCAAAATAAACTATTACTGCCTCACAATGCACTGCTCATTTGAATGGAAAGGCTTTTAATCCAATCACATCGAGGAAGCACATGACGTTTTTGGCATGTATAATGTGCTTACAGAAGTAAACCTATCTAACATAACAGAATCTTGCTACCCTGTGGTGATATTGGGTTTCCATTAAAGAAATGGTATCTCAGTAGTGTAAGACAATAATAGACAGATAATATCAAAACTTTGGTGAGCGGGCAGTCATAACGTGATGGTTACATGAGATAACATTATCGATGGCGTCAGTAAAACGAATTCACATTGAAACCTTGTATCAGGGGAAGTTATTTTTTTGAAGCTCTGCTTTTAGGCAGTGCCTAAATCTTATATTATACACATACACACTTATGTATATATACACACATTTTCATTCCTACGGCAAGGATGCTTTGTTTTTGCTCAGATTGGTTTGTTTGTTTGTTGGTGTGTTTGATTGTTAGCAGAGCAGGATTATGCAGAAAGTAATGTGTGGTTTTTAAAAAATTCAGAGAAGAGGTGGGACTTTGGACAAGGAGGACTCCATTAGATTCTGAAGATGATCCGAATCAAATTCTGGATCCAGGAATTAAAAAAAAAATTTTTTATCATTGTGAGATAGGACAATTTTTTTGGAAGTGTGATATTACAGCAGGTACAGCAAGGGGTACTATGTACTTTTTTTTGTGTGTGTGTGTGGGGGGGGGGTGTTCTGCTTAGTGGAGGTTTGTGCTCTCTGAGTGCTCTTGTTTATAAAGGGTTTCGGGTATACAAAAAGTACGTGTTCAGAAAGTGTTCAAACTGTACCACTCACATACATACATCCCATAAAGTATGAGTATACTAAATTATTTTTAATAATAGGTGTTATTGTGTCCCATTACCTAAAATGATCTTAATACTCCTGCTTTAATTAAACTAGTTATAGAAAATTAAACACATCAATTAGATTAAAGATGATACTGAAAATAAATTAAAAACAATCCTGGTATAAACATGAAGAAAGCAGGTACAATAAAATAAATCTCTATTTGAGATAATGCTTATTGTAGATTACTACATTTAGATTTTCAGTAATATTTGATTTTTGAATTTGCCGATTCACAGTAATGTAAAAACAAAACAGATTCATGTATATTTATAGCGTGGATATTTGCTCTGCAGTCTATATTTACTAAAGCAAATCAGAGAAATAAAGTGCTGTGTTGCTTAGTAACTAAACTGCCAAAGCTTGAATAGAGAATCAAAAGTCTTTGCTATGTGGATTTACTAGGACTTGTCACAAGGACGCTTTTTTTTTTTTCAATCCTTTGCTCTTCCAGTCGTCTGTTAGAGGACAAGGTCATGGAAACTACTGGAGCAATAAAGTCCAGAGGTCGATGACTAGTACATATAACATTTATCTTGCAGCCAGCCTTTGTGACCTTCAGCTACCCATTATAGTTGAGCATAACTGCCATTGCTTGAATAAGCACAAGTTAAACATGGGCTAGTGTTTATCAGGACATCTTGAAGAGATACGCTAGGTGCTGTCAGGGACATGCTGTGTTTAGGACGCACATAGTTTACATGGCATTGTCCACTTGAATTCATGTGTTGTTACATGCTATGAAGCCGCTAATTTGAAAAATAATAAAGAACCTTTGCATAGTTGAAAGGTTTGTTTGAAATCTGGGACATTGAGGAAAAGTGAAGAATTTAAATGTTGAATAGAATGGAAATTCAGAAAGTGTTTTCGGAATATTCACTTCTCAAAGAAATAGAGATTCAGGACACTAATAAAAAAAAAAAATCAAACAATATTCCCATCATATTTTTATTCTTTTCTTGCGCTGTACAATAATAAAGCCTATATATATAACAATAATAAAGCCTATATATATAAACCCCTATATATATATATATATATATATATACACACATGTATGTATGTATGTATGTATGTATGTATATTTTGCTTAAGACACTGTATTTGATAATGGTCGTGTTCTTCAAACTGGAATAAATTTTAAAATTGCACTTTCTTCAAAAAAAAAAAAAATCCACATTTCCATCAAACTACCAATTAACTTTTTAAGTACAGTATACCACATAAAAAAAGAATAGTGATATCCAACAAAGATGAAGAGTATCTAAATTGGCTATTTATTTCATGGGTCACAATGATGAATGCTTGAGTTATAGTCTTAATGTTTAATGCAACAGGTGACACAATAATTCTAGCAATTAAACAATAAATGCCAAAATTGTATTTGTAGGGTCATTTTATGCTTACACATGCTTTGTGCTATTATTATTATTATTATTATTATTATTATTATTAACATTTGTATATTTCTGAGAAAGACATTTCACTGAATCAGAACTGGCTAATATAAACTAGCTGGTAACAAAGTATTCCAAGCCAGGTCAACCACTACAAAAATTCATATTGATCCAAACAAAATATTTTTTCGATATACTGAAGTCTGTACTGAAGGCATGCATTAACTAGCTTATCACAAAGACAAACAGAATTAGAATGAGACGCCTACTGCCAACAGGTTCGGGTTCAAGTTGAGGGGCAGGTTCCTCAGCCGGCATGGCTTCCTCCTTTCCTGAAGGTGCCCCCTGTGTAGGCATTGCTTCTCCATTTACACAAGGTGCAGGAACATCAGCTTCTGCAGGAACAGGTTCCTCGGTTGGTGGAACGGCATTTTCAATGGCTGTAACATCTGGAGGATGTGTTATTATCGCAGGTTCTTTGACTGTTGCAGAGGAATCTGTTGGAGGCACTGCAGGGGAATCTGCAGGTGCAGCTGCTGTTGCCTCATTGGCTGGCTTTTTCTCTGCAGTTTTTGGAAGCATAGGCTTGGTCATCTTGATGGTGGCTCACTTCGTCACTTCGCCGTCGTGTCCTTTTTCAGGTTTTTCTAAACACTCTTCCCTCTGACTGTGTTTCGTTCAGGTCTCTCCTGTCCTGTCCTGTCCTCAGGGTGCTGTGATCAGAATTGTTGATGGCAGCAGTGCAACTAAGCGGTCTGTGTCCATCCCCCCCCCCCCCCCCCTTTCTGTAGACTAGCAGTGTGTGTACATGATATGACCTGGAAATAACCTTATGCTAACATGCCATTATTTATGGATGGGGTGCCAAAATAGTTTCCTAATCTACTGTATTGTGCTGGACACCACACTGCACTGATAACGTTTCAGACGATTTGCACTATGTAAAGTAAATGGACAGTGAGGCAATAATGTTGCTGTCACATAAAGATAAATGGAACGGTTTGTGTCTTTACACCTTTTAAACTTGGGTAGATACCCTGAAAGGGATTTTTATTTTAGGCATTGAACACCCAGTCTCCAAAGAGATGACAAAGCCTTGAACTGGAATGATGATGTGTGGCTGAGTAGCTCCAGGTGGATAGAATAGAGTAGCATCCCTAAATTGGCAAGCAGATGAAAGAAGGGTCTCCTCGACAATAACATGCTTAGAACCACCTCAAACACACAAACTCCTTACTCCTCTCATACACACTGACATTTTTTAAACAAGAAATAATAGCATTCTCTTTTTGACACAAGGAAAAATGGCTAACGTTCTTCAAGGGTTTTTTTCTGCTTGGCTTCACACATGGCCAAATTTTGGTTTAAATCATAATCCTTGTTATTTTTGTTTGTTTGTTTGTTTGTTGTTGTTTTTTTTAGTAATCTTTGTAATCTACACCAGCTCAATCATTTCAACATGTTTCCTTGTACTGAGAAATGAACACGTAACCCACCTACTTGAAAGTCACTTATCTTGGGAAATTTAAGAACAGCTGTTGATGTGGGAAAAAAAAATATTTAAAAATTTATTTTAAAAATTTATTTGGAATAACCGGCCAGAATTACCTTTGAGACCTTCTCTCGTACAACTCTATGTTCAAAATCACTTAATATACTGTATAAATGTAAGCACTGCTTAAAAATCAGAGCTCCTGATAGATTGCTCTGTTGCTAAGTATCCAAGCTTGGGTTTGCCTTTTACCGCCTTCACTAGATCATTTCCACTTTCATTAGTATTATATGTATTGTTAATTTAGTTATCCATTAAATGAGTTTGTGTTTTGATCAAAACTTCTGATTTCGGCATTTTCTTCATAAACATTTATTTACCTGCAAGTCTGTCTGAGTTCAAAATTATTAAATAAATTAATTAATCTGTGGGGATTTTTTTTGTAATTGCTGCCAGTCATGCAAACAGTACCAACAGATACAGTACTAGTCAAAAGTTTGGACACACCTTTTATTTCAGTTAGAATGAGTGGGTGTTTCCAGACTTTTGACTGGTACCATATGTTATAGCAACTTTTATAAACATTGTTCCCTCACCAGGCTCAATATTTTCCCATCTCCAAAAGTTATGTTGCCATCCACTAGACCCATAACTCTGAAAAACTTTCTGCAGTTAAAGTTATAATGAGAGTGAAGTGGGACAGCCGTTCAACTTGGAATCTGGGAAATCAGGAAATTGGGCAATATCCAACTTGGCTGATGTTATTCCACTGATTTAAACCCATTTATTATAAATAAAATACATTATACATAAAATTAATTCATTCATTCATTCATTTTCTGAACCGCTTATTCCTAATTAGGGTCGCGGGGAGGCTGGCGCCCATCTCAGCCAACTCCGGGCGAGGGCAGACTACACCCTGGACAGCTCGCCAGGCCATCGCAGGGCTATACATAAAATTATAAAATAATATACATTCATAAATAACACTTTTTAAGTACATCTTCTCATAAAACAAACAAAAAGAAAACCCCTGAAATAATTTGGAATTTTTGGAATTCAGTGATTTCAGTTTATGAGTACAGTTTATCTGGTACAGTGACTACCCTTGTTCTAATGAACATAAATACCAGTCAAAGGTCAGTCTTGTTTAGATACACAAGTAATTGTGTTCAAATGTTTGAGTGGTACTGTACATAATAGCCAATCAGCATCAACTCAGCGAAACAACAGGGCAGTCTTGTTGGGTTTCCTCTTTTGGGCACACATGGACACCGAATGGACACAGGGCAACCATCCAAGCCATATTCCCTGACAATGGTGCTCTGCTCAGGAGCGCCGCTATGAATACAGATGGGTTTGATAAAGTTTTTGATATTCCATTATAGCTGAATTTCCTTAAGTTCCTTTTTTTTTAATTAACAATTTTAACTATATAGTTAAGCAATAATCTTGGCTTTATCAGATTTTTTTTTTAGCTAATTATTTTCCACCTAATGTCCATAAATCAGTAATCCTAAAAAAAAATTAAAAATCAAATCGTTACGAGATAACCAGTTAGTGGTAGTGTTTTGTAAAAACCAAGGTCAAGACAATCGAGCAGTCATGAGTTTGTCACACATTAAAGCTTTGGGCTACTGATCAATAGAAAAACTCCCAACACCACCAAGATAACAACATTAACCTTCACCTGCATGATTGTTGTTTAAGATTAAAGCATCAGTCAAATGTAAATGAAACTTACCAATAGGCACAAAAGGCTGGGAGGCAGGACTGGGCCGTGACATGCCAATACTGTTCACTGCATAGACCCTCATCTCATAAGCCATTCCCTCAATCATTCTCTTAGCTTCATATGTGGTGTCTTTATAGGGGTCAAAGTTCAGCCGCATCCACCTGTAGCTCTTTTTCTTCTTTCTCTCCAGAACATAACCTTAGAGATCATAGAGACATAGGTTAGCTTAATATGTGCTGCAAAAAAAAAAAAAGATGTCTAACGATGATTCAAAAATGTCTTTAAGGTGCTTTCTATTTGACTGTCATTTACCTAAAATTGGTTGGCCACCATCAAACAATGGAGGGTCCCACTGGACTACACATGAGTCCTCCCCAACACTAAGGATTCTGGGAGCTTGAGGTGGATCTGGCACATCTGGGGAAATTTTTTTAAAATCTGATTATTTAAGAGTTAAAACTACTACTTGTGTACTGTGGACATCAGTAGTCATGATCTTATAAAATACTAACACAGAAAGCTGTGGAGAGGGCTAGACAATAACAAAACTGTCAGAGACACAATCAACACATGCACTGTTATGAAAAAGGGTTATACTAGATGTTTAAGCATCGTGGCTTTTGAGAGGAATTCTATTTTGAAGCTTTTCAAAAAAGGAAATCTTTGGTCTATGGTGATGGTTCTACATAAAACCTTGAATAGTTATCTTAGATGACGGTCATACAAACACTTTAGGGTTCTAGATGGAACCCTTTTTTCCCCACATTCTTGGGGAATAATGCACTACCGTTCTATCCAGGATTTATGAATGAAAGGGGCTAAAAGAGGCTAAGACAGCAGGAAGAAAAAACTTCACTGTCTGGGCTAGGTCTGAGACTGTCTGCAACTAAGTACCCAACTATGTGCAACTATCTGTGATCGACCACAACGGTCTCAGACTGTCATTAATATAATCACGGATAGTTGCAGACAGTTACCGATTAGTAAATTATCGTGTGTAATTGTCCAACATTTGGAAGCAGGTTCCAAAAAACAGGATGATTGTCCACAACAGGTGGATTTCTCACTGAGAGCCACTGACATTCAGCGATGTTGTCGACGATATCGGTCGCAGACCCCTCAGGTCTCTCCCGACCTAAAAATTGATAGAATCCTGGCCATTATCGGAAGTTATCACCCAAATGAGATCGGGGCTTAATAGTGGATCCTTCATTTGTAGCAATTTTATAGTTCAAGAAGCAATCTATAATGCTGTCATGCTATAAAGCTAAATTATAAATTTATCTCTGGCTAAAGGCAGGGCTCTAAATAGTTAGCCGTACTGATAGGTGTCTGAGACTGGTGTTATAATAGCGTGGGCCCCTTTAAGGGCTGAATCGACTGGAGGAAATAAATAAATAAATAAATTCCTGCATTTCCTGACTACGCTCCGGAGTGAAAGCAGGAAAGGATAACACTGAGTTTTCTTTACACCAACTTTCTAGCTAGCTGAATTCTCTGTTCATTTGTATCATCTGTCCTGTTAGTTTAATTGTCCATTCAACAAGTTCATGTTATGTGTTTCCGTTAATGCTTTCTCTTTTTTGTTCCTTTTTTTTTTTGGTGAAAGTTTCTCTGCCTGCCTGAGATAAATTCCTTTTTTTCGGGTTTCAGTTTTTTTATTGGTGGCACGGCAGCCTTACTGGGGTTCCTGTGTTGGCACAAACACAGGACAACCATCCAGTTCATGTTTCTTGCTTATGGGGCTCCACTATAAAGCAATGATTAAACAGCAAAAGGCTTCAGTAGATATTTATTATATTGCATGTGTAAGTCTGGAGGCTTTTTAACATGGCATGGGCAGTTATGTTTAAATATCTTACCAATTACTTTCACATGAATATCAGCAGTATCCTCCCCTGCTGGGTTTCGTACAATAACAGTGTACACGCCTTCATCCTGACGCTCTGCCCCCTCAATAGTCAAGATGCAATGTCCCCTTGTGCTCTCCACATGAACACGTCCATTTGCATCTGTCAAGACCTGATAAATCAATCACAGTTTGTACCAGTCAGATTTTTTGTGTGCAAAATAATCACAAGAACCTACACTGAGCACAGTTCCAGCATCTGAACCACGCAACATTCAATCAAGATGCAAAACCAGTATCAAATGAAGCATTGAGATCAAAATGGAAAATAGTATTTCGAGTGTTTACTATATTCTTTTCTTACCTTCTGTGTTTGTATGGTGTTAACAAAGGTTTTCCATAAACAAGTATATTAAGCATGCACTCACCTGATGCGGTCTGTAAGCTTCAGATCAAAGTATACTAATTCAGTGTATGTGAATGCAGTGTTATTCAAGAAAAGACTGCACAAAGGTTTTAATACCGAGCAGAAATACTGAACTAAAAACAGAAATTGTTTTGCTGGGTTAGAAATGGACAGTTTCAGACAAAGACAACATAAAGTCATCAGGCATCACAGATTAAAATTACATGTGATGGAAATAATGCAGAGAAAATGTAAGACATTTAATGACAAAATGAAAATATTCATAATGATAGTTATTAGTACAAGTGATATTACAGACAGGCCTAATCTGTTATGCATCATGTGAAGTAGGTATGACCATAAGCAGACACGACTTAGACCAAGACAGTATCACAATGCAAGGACTGCAGCAGTAAAAAGACAATAAAGACAAAGGTCAGAAGACACTCTCATAGCTGCGGCGGCGTAGGCGAAAGAAAGTGCACATAATAACAAGAGATTGTGGTGGTGTTATTGTTTTAAAGGCCAATAACTCACTTCACCATCCTTCAAAGTCCAGATGAAGGCTGGTTCCCCTTTCCTTTCTCCCTGTGGGTTTTTAGATTTACCCTACACAAGCAGAGCAGAAGCGGTGAGGCCATGGTTAAGACTAAGTTGTTAAGACTAAAAGGTGACAGGTCCATCTTTCAGCATCCTGCTCCAATACAAACCTTTCTGAATGTGACTGGTTCAGAAAAAAAAACTCTCTCCAAAACGTACCTGTGTGGGCTCCAAAAGCCCAGAAGCCTTCAAGCTGGGACACTTTTCTAATTGTAAGAAAGAATGTTTAAAACTACAGTGCAGTAGTGCTTGTTAATAGCCAGTTTAGGTGAGTCCTGGGCCAGAATGGCACTAATTGTGGTAATCCAATAAATAATTGTGTCATATTGCCATAATCTCTCATACATACTGTATGGGAAATCATTTTAGTGCAACAAATATAATTTTCTAAAAATGTCAAAACATCTAATCATGCATACAGCTTAACTATTACAAAGCAGAATTTAATTATTGAAAAATTCAGTTATATTCACTTTACTGGAAAAATTCATTTTTTTTCAAGCATCATGTGGCATGAGAAACAATGGACTCCTGCACACTTTTTACTTGAGGGTACCTCCACCATGCACAAATGGATTATAGTAACATGTGCATTGATTAACCTGAAAAATATGCCTAAAATGGCAGGTTTCATTATAAGTTGGCATAGTTATAATGAAATGTTCCCCCTATTAGGCATCCTATAAACATTTTGTTAATTATGTTAAAGATTATTTATTATAAGAAAGGGTTTTGTTGTTGTTGTTTTTGAGTGTTTTTTTTTTTTTTTTTTTTTTGTGGGGGGGGGGGGGTTTGTTTGCTTTTGTTTGTTTGTTTGTTTGTTTGTTTTTTGGATTTTGGGACTTTTTCTCAACAAGCCATCCCATGCACAGATCACTTCTAAAATGTATTGGTTTGTTACACGTACCACACCCTACACTAAATGTCAGCAAAATCTGTGGATAACTTTCTGAGTTGTATTGTGCACAAAGAGACAAACTAACAAACAAACCCACACAGTTGAAAACATAACCTCCTGGTAGAGGCAATAAAGTGTGTATAGGATATTTTAAAAATGCTAAAAAAGAATTGGTTAGGCTGGTGCTCATTGGGTGGCCCAGTGGTGTACCAGTTAGCACTGTTGCATCTCAGCAATAAAATTCAGGATTTGAATCTCACAGCCATCTAAGGCCTTTCTGGGTGGAGTTTGCATGTGTGCGTTTCATCTGGGTACACTGGTTTTCTCCCACAGTCCAAAAACATGCAGATTAGGTCAACTGGCTACTCTGTGCTGCCCATTGAGGTGAAGGTTCCATTTTCCATGTTCAATTTACTAAGTCAGGTGGTATAACTTCAGGAACACCATGAAAATCTGTTCTTCTTCCTCTTCTTCTTCTTATAATTATTATTATTATTATTATGATTATTTAAGATTTTAATTCATTATGGCCACCACATTGTGTAACTAGAATGGTAGCAGTTTGACTTTGTTAATATTAACTACATATAATTTACTAATAGCTTTCTTAAAAGTATGATAGCATTTTCTTGAAGAGAAATGAATGTGACAGTAGAACTTATAAAACAGGAGCTCCACCTCCCTGAAAACCTTGGCTCCAACCCTAATCATGCCCACCTGTCCATCTAATCATTGACTTAACAAGTTTTTGATCAGTTAAAAGTGGTGTGTTTGATTTTGATTGGAGAAAAACCTGCAGGAAGGTAGATCTCCAGGAACAGGGTTGGTGACCACCAGTATAGAACATCCCATATCCAGTAATGGCCAATTAATGAGCAAAACAATATGCAAAAACAATACATAAACAGTTTTCAAATATTTTTGGACATCCCCCCCCACCTTATCTGACTTGGTCCAAACCACTGTTGGGGCAGGGTCTCCAGTGATTGGCACATCCAGTCTCAGCTTGTTTCCAGCCACAACCAGAATAGTGGAATCTGCAGTTTTACCAAAGCAGTCCAAATGGATCTTGGGAGGATCTGCATATAAGGATAGTGAAGGAAATACATTTTTACCTGAAGTCTCATTCAGCTCCTGTAATGAATAAAAGGAGTGTGTTACGGTCATACACATGCAGCAGGAGCGAGAAGTAACCCTTGTGAGTCTGTTGTCAATGTCAACATCACAAACATTTGTGTAACACAGGTACTGATGTTGATAGTGCAATGTCGCATGGCATGCTGACTCATGAGAGTTACTGCTCATTCCTGATGTACGCCCATTACCATACCAACACTCAATTCATTTGTTACAGGAACAGTCCTGGAGATTTCAGTACATCATAACAGGCACTAAACTACATCTTTAAATCGGTTTGATATCACCAGAGAAGTGTATGTGGTTTGAGGCAGATATCAACACAAAAGATTTTTGGGTGAGACAGACTTCCCTTACATTAATGCTTAAAGCTTCAAGAACAAAAGTAATTAACATCGAACACCAAATAGGTCTTAGATGATCGACTACTTTTGTTGTAAGTGGAAAATTGTGCAATTTGCCAAACGATGTATCTTAAGTGGCTTACTTACTAACTGGCAGAAGTTCAACACTTACTCTCCACTGTGTAGTCTTTGTATTCTTACCTTGTCGTGGGACATAGTCGATCTTGACCTCTGGAAACATAAATAATAATAAATGAAAATGCCATACTGTTAACCAGGCTGAGGAATGATGGAGTCACTGAATAAGGAATTTGAGACTTATGTACCCAAGAAGTTCAGTTTGGCAGAAAGGTTAAAAGCGTAGCCTTCTGGAATAAAGGTGTAGTCGCCTTGATCTTCCGGTTTCACATCATCAATAGTGAGCTTGTGAATTCTGGTGAGACATTGAATATATCAATCAATTTTCACACTTCAAAGGGCGAGGCCTAAATCCAGACCTGGGGAACCATGGCGCATTGCTTTTTAGTGATTTCTCTCCTCTAACGAATCACAAGTCTCTGAAAAAGGAACTTTCCAAAAGTTCTCCAGAACTCGAGCTGACCATAGAAAGTCAAATAATAAGAATTGAAGAAAGCACTATAGCTGTTCAAATGCAGTGAAGTTTCACAGTCTCACCGGCCAATATGTGTGATGTGGGTTCTAGCATCGGGCTTCACTTCCACTCCATTTTTGTACCAGATTCCTTTGACATTCTCATCAGACACCTCACACTTGAACACTGCCTCTTCCTTAGCTTTTACTGTCAGGTCAGCAATGCTCTGATACACCTCCAGTTGCTTTTCTAAAGGGCAAAGGGCAAACATTTAAAAGCAAAATGAAATGTGGGTTTGGTTATACAGAATAGCTAAAACAAGAAAAGACCATGGGACAGAAGAAGATCTTATAGCCAAAATTGTTTATTAAATTAATGATGAATCAAATTTAAAGGATGGACAACAAGCCAAAAACTAACAGGAGTCAGGTGGAGAAATGGCTCATGACTAAAATATCCATAATGGTGTATTGATCTTTACTATGAATTAAATAATTTACTTGCCACAAAACTTTAGCAAACATAAAAAAAACTAAAGCTGATGACAACAAATGGGGCTACTGGTAATATAATAGCTAGCCATCTGGCTAAAGAAATACAAAAGTTTTAATTTGTTTTTATTTTATTATATAGCTTAAATTTAAGGCCTTCTTTTTTGCATATACTCAAGGTGTTTAATCTGGCATGAATCAATGAATTAAAATGTCATATACACTTTAATTTTTGTTCGTGTTATCACACCTTTAAGAATTCATCTGCTTAAATTTACCAGTGTTGGAAAATAGCAACCATGAGGAAACCCAGAAAATAATCAGTATACCATGCAATCTTCATACAGAAAAGGCTCTTGACTGAGATTCAACCCAGAAACTTCTTGCTGTAAAGCGACAGGGCTAACCATTTAGCTACCTTTTTAAAAATTCATTCATTCATTCATTTTCTAAGCCGCTTAATCCTAATTAAGGTTGTGGGGAGGCTGGTTCCCAGCTCAGTTGACTCTGGGTGAAGGCGGGGTACACCCTGAACAGCTCGTCAAGTCATTGCAGGGCCAACACACATAAAACCATTCACACTCACACCTAGGGGCAATTTGGAACTGCCAATCAGTCAACTGTGCATGTTTTTGGACTATGGGAGGAAACTGGAATACCTGGAGGAAATCCACACAAGGACAGGGAAAACATGCAAACTCCACACAGAAACACCCCAAGCCCGGGAATCGAACCTGGGACCTTGTGGCTGTGAGGTGAACGTGCTAACCACTGCGCCACCATGCCTCTTTTTAAAAATATTGGTTATAAATCAGATGCTGAAGGCGAGGTGGATATTGATGGATAGACGGAATATACCCAGGTGGTACTGAGGTGATTAATACTCAAAAATAATAATTTAAAATATTTTCTCCCTTTTGATTGGTGGAATTCCTCTAGTGAATTCTTGCTAACCCTCTATGAGCTGATTTATCCAGCACTGACATCGGGATAAGTTTGAAAAATAATGGCGTGTGACCGTCAATCCTGCAATTCATAGATATCATAAGATAGATAGATAGGGTGTACCCTGCACAACAATATTAAATAAATATTGAGAAAATTAAATGAGGTTTGTACTTCAAACATAGTGGACCAGTCTGCCACTGGGCATAGCCTATCTAATGATATTTGAAAATATTTTGAATGAATAATAAAACAATTATGGAATTCAGCTTTCATATGTAAGAGAATTATTCAGTATCAGAGGGTGTTCTCTAGATCATACACTGTCTCACTAAATAATTGCTTATTATACTTATGCTTATTGCTGATCTTAAATCCGGTTGTATTTAAATATTATCACGCTGATGTACACCACTGGAAATGAGTGAAATAACCATATACTTGCACTGTTTTGCAGACATGCACACACAGCTCATCAGTTAGTGGTGATATAATTAAAGAAGTTACTGGGGAGTGATGATCCACCTGGCAGCCTGGCAGAAGTTCAATGGTGCTGGACAGCTGCTCATATTTGGCACCTTCTCTGTTTGATTAAGTGGTCAAGACTGGCAGGAGATGTGGATCAGGTTGCTTTTTTAAAAGCCCCATGTAGGAGAGTCCGGATGGATTTAAGAGAGTTATGGACAGTGTATTGTCTCGATTCCTGGAGTTTCCGGTGGCATCATTGCACAAAGGTCATTCATTTTTATACACATTGAATACTATTGTTACAGATCAAGAACCAAATACAATGTAAGGTCATGAGGGTCAAAGAAAAGGACATCAAAAGATGCAAATCTGTCTGAGAAATGGTATGAATTAGGTTGTGGAGAGAAAGAAGGAAAGAAACTGAATCACCTGCTCAGTTAAAATATATGGACCTTGCAGTCTAACAATAGCTGGCATCTGTGTATTGTGCATGCTGTAGCCATGTGCTATGGGCCTGTCAACCATGTTTTTCAGGCTGCCAAACAGAGGTGATGTTTGAGTGGCAGGACCACAACGAGGCGGGTTTTAAAGGAGATAGCAGGGAGTGAAGAATGCCCGGTGGAATTCTGGAAGTTTATTTTGGACTTACAGTTCTGTCTGCCTTGACTGACACGTGGCTTGTCATGCATTTGCTATGATTGACAAATGGTTTTAATCAGTCTTTAATGCCAAAGACTTCAGAGTAAGAGAGATATTCATCATGATACATCAACTTTAACCCATTTACCAGTTTTAAAGAGTTCCTTGCACTCAAGTAAATCTGTTTTACCAACTAACCTACAGAACTAGTATGTACAGGATTTAGCAGAAAGGAAAACTACCTGAGAAACACCAGTATGCTGTAATATACCACCTACCCTGCACCAGGAGCTCAGCAAGAGATTGCCCTCCATTGGTCTTCACTCGGTAGTGGCCACCATCTTCCTTGGTTACGTCGTTGATGATGAGTGTGTGTTTGCAACCGTCTTTCTTAAAGCGATACTTGAAGGATTCGTCTCGAGTTAGCTCTACTCCATCTTTTTCCCTGAGAAATTAAAGAGTGGTTATTAAACTGGATTTATTTTTGCTTAACCAGATTTGAACCTTTTCTTTCAACTTTATTTACATGATTATGACACACACACACAAATATATATATATATATATATTTGCTATACTGCATTAATCCCGCAAGTGAAATTATTGCCTCTACATTTAATCCATCCAAAGTGAGCACACACACACACACACAAACATTGAGCACACATACTCTGAGCCCCCAGAGAGCAGTTGGGGGTTAGGCACCTTGCTCGTGGGCACTTCAGCCATAAAGATGGAGGTCACTCTGCCACTGACGCACATTTTTCCTGCTGGTTTGGGAATTGAACCAGCAACCTTTAGGTCCCAAACCCACTCCTCTAACCATTAAGCCACGGCATTTTAAGGTGTGGACATACTCAGGTTTTAAATAAAATGCTACATTGTCTTTCACTAAAGCAAAGCTCATTAGCTCAACCTATAAATGGTACTTCACAGCCCAAGGCATATTTATCTTGTTACATTCTGATGGCTATACCTGGATGACCGTGATGAATGATCATAAAATCATCATCACACCTAATCCAAGTTATTCTTGTGATTCATGGTATTGATATTGTCAACGGAAAAAAAGTTCTCATGACCGACACGATGAGATGAAATCAACCTTGATCGTTCTTCCTTTACTATCCGATGGCATTGTTCGTGAGTATTACTGTATAGCACTAAGAACCATTTTGTCATCTTGCTCCACAAATGCCTCCTCTGTGGCACATTAAAGGCAGTCGCCATGAACCAATAGTGACTTTCTCATTTTGGTTGAAGGACACTGCAGAGCTGCTAAAAGGCTGGCATGACCTTTTCAGAGGGCTGATAATTTACAGAGCTGCTGGGTGATATACAGCCCTGGATCGAGATCAGGTGAAGCCATGGCTCATTCACTCACTCATTCTCTTTCTCGCTCTCTCTCACTCTCTCTCTCTCTCTCTCTCTCTCTCTCTCTCACACACACACACACACACACACACACACTTTTGCGCCACCCTCTCTATCCGCAAGCCAGGTTGAGTCAGCCAAAGCCTTGGCAGCTGCTCTGCTCAACAAAAGACATGCATGCCATCTTCTGGACATCTGAGGAATCTCACACATTGAACACATGCATGATGCTGCAACGAAATTGTTCTTTTTTAATCCCTTATACCCTGGCTGTACAGCACTCTTTAATCAACTGTCATACCTGTGTGTTTCATTGTCTCGTTTTCATATTCTGTGGTAAGATGCACTAATATTTTGACTAGTTTTGAAGTTTTTATCCAGTATTATATACAAAATTATAGATAAGAATCTTACCATTTGACATGAGCTCCTTCCTCTGAGACCTCACACTCAAATTCTACTCTCTCACCTTTCATTGCCATCTGATCCTCAAGATTACGCAAAAGCAGAACAGGAGGCTCTGAGAAAGCAATGGAGAGATGAATCCCAAGTTTCAGAAATGCTAAAAATACTTCCGCACTTTGTTGGTGCTCATCATCAAGTACCTTTGACAAAGAGCTCAGTAACGCTTTTCTCATCTCCCACAATGCAGGTGTACGCCGCATCATCAGCCAGAGAACAGTTGTTGATAGTAAGAAAGCGTTTGTTTCCTACACTTTCAAAGATGTACCTGAAGGAACAGGGGGAAAAACAACTTTTGATTATTTTTTCCTACATTTCTTTGTAGATGGAGACAAAATGAGGGCCATTATAAGCCGAGAGCAAATGTTTATTACAATGTTTCTTGAGAATGCTAGAGCAGTCAAGTTTTAATGAGTCTGTGGAACAGTTTATCAACTGGAGACACTTACTTGCTGTAGGTTTTGGTCAAAGCAAAGCACAGAAGCAGAGCCATCCAGGAACATCCGATTTCATTTAGGAAAGACAGGAGACAGATTGTGGTATCATTTGTTGCCAATTTAGCAGTTCACTAGTAAAATACTTACATATATTTACGGTAAGACCACTTTATGTTTGGTGCACCAGTAAATTTTTGATCGAAAGCTAAAATGTTAATTATCATATTTCAATCACCAGCATTTCTGAATCTGTCTGTTTGTTTGTGAACAAGTCCTGACATGAATTTTCACCAAACTTGGTGGGGACACTACTCCCCCTGAATCCCAAAGGTGATGTGATTTTGGAATGTCAAGGGCAAAGGTAAAGGTCAGAGCAAGGTCACAAAGTTTTGGAGATAGATACTTATGCTTATAACGTCAAAACAAGTGCTGACAAACATACCATTACTATGCAACAGTAACAGTAAACCATATGGACTTTCAAATGAGACAATTATTTTTGACCTTGAGTGACCTTGAAAGGTCAAACCCCAGCCATTTCAAAAAACCTTTAAACAAGAGAGTTTTTTCAGTAAGTTGGTCATGCCCACGTACTATAGGACACACTGTAAGATCAGCACATGGGTGATTAAAATCAGTGGGGTACTATTTAGGGCCTATTTGCTGCCTTACTGATACGGTGTGGTAGAGGTATCTTGCACCCTGTGAGTGGCTCTTTAGTGTAAATATTGCTCTTTATTCTAGTGTATATTCATGGTTTATTGGGTACCTTCCTGTTTTCTGGATCTCCTGTCCGTTTTTCAGCCATTTCACTTCTGCATCAGGATTGGCAACCTCAATCTGTAGCTTGATCTTGTGTCCCTTTTCAACCTGGTAGGCTGGGTCCAGCTTTTTGAGGAAGGCTGTGAAGCCAGGTTTATACTAAATAAAACACTGAATATATTATTTAATGTTTCTACCGAATCTAAATCTGGTGTCAGAAATATGCAACATGACTATTGATTTTTTTCGTGATGGTTGTTTACAAGAACGTGAAGATTTTTAATTTGGCATGAACAAAAAAGTAGGATACAGTATTGTAACAGAACTACACAGTATTTAGTTGATATTACTAACATAGTGGTTAACTATTAAGATGTAATTAAACAACC
>JAQMYF010000014.1:4812323-4833017 GCA_030014195.1 Neosilurus mollespiculum | reverse complement strand
TATATATATATAATGTAGGGTTCTACATAGAACTTTCAAGGGACAAAATCAAAGATATCTTAGTGTGCTAGAGTGTAATCTGGGTCCTGCTTTTTTTTTTTTTTCTTTTTTTTTTTTTAGAAATGCTGTGAAAGATGTACTGCAAGACATCTTCAAGAGTCCTTAAATGTTTTATTAGAACCCTATTACAGAAAGATTCTTTTGCAGGATTGACTCCTATTGATGCAAAGTGGCTCTAATGTTCTAGTTAATTCTACTGTGTCTATATAGTTTGTGTAAAGCAGTGCCTTATAACCAATAGATGGGGCTGGATTGTGAATAGTTAGCATTCTAGCAGCAATAGTAGCATAGAACAAACTATGCCAGCGTGATGCTAACATCAGCGTTTGTCTTGTGAATGGCAAACCAGATGTGCATCCACACACTTACTCTCTACATATGAAGATCACACACACAAAAAGAGAGAAAAGAGTACAAACAACAAAAGAAATTACTTTTGTTTATCAACTGCAGCCTAGATATTTGTACAGAAATATCAATCCACATACATTCATTTAGTATTTAAACTCAGCTCATTACATTTTTCTATGATATATCAGGTAAAGGGCTGTCGATAGTAGAACAATGCTATGTCTGAACCAAGGCCAGACTGCGGCACAAAACAATAAGTTCAGGGTTCCTTAGAGAAATGTAAAAAACTTTAGTACACATAGTGAAGTCCGACCACTTTGAAAATTTTTTATTTTTTAATAAACACAAGGTTTTAGTATATTAAACTATTTCAAACAAATAAAGTAAATGTTCAAAATTCATTCATTTTCCAAGCTGCTTAATCCCAATTAGGTTTGCGAGGAGGCTGGCATTCATCTCAACCGATTCTGGGTGAAGGCGGGGTATACCATGAACAGCTCACCAGACCATAGTAGGGCAACACACATTCAACCTTTCACACACACACTCACACCTAGGGGTTATTTGGAACAGCCAGTTAGCCTAATGATCAACAATGCGGGGCATGGTTAGCACTGTCACCTCACAAAAAGAAGATTCTGAGCTTGCTGTGTGGCATTTTCATTTTGCCTGTGGGTTTCCTCCAGATACTCTGGTTTCCCCCCGCATTCCAAAGATATGTAGATTGGGTCAACTGGCTGTTATAAATTGCCCAGAGGGGTGAATATGAATATGAATGGGTGTTTGTGTCTGTGTTAGCCCTGCAATAGAACTATTTAGGGTGTATCCCTCCTCTCGCCTGACAGATTAGCTCAAGCTAACCCCCCCCTCCCCCGACTCTGGTGGATAATCAGCATGATAATGGATGAATGGATCATAAGTTTTTGCCATCGAGTTTAACTGCACACTGCAATTAAAGCAAAATAAATGGATGTACCAAATACTCAAAAAACACTTAAGTTCATATACTTTTTTAAGTTGTTGTCAATAATATAATTTGTAATTTGAAAATTGTGGTGATGAACTAGAAAATAAAATGAAATAGAAGCATTTATCCTATTGGTTTCAGACTTTTGTACCGCACTGAATATTAAGTATGGTAAGTAATAAAATATGATGGGAAAAAATATTTTGTATGGTTCTACACAGGCCTTTATTATTTATAGTCAAGTTTTGTAGGACAGAGCTTAGGAAATGGATCAGTTTCTAAAAAAGAAATGATTATTTCTACGTTTCTTCACAGAACCTATGGGTTTCCCCTGAGGGACAATTAAAAAAAAACTCAGGATGCTAGACTGTAACCTGAAACTACATTATTTTGAGAAAGACAGATTTCTACTGCCGATTTTGTCTATCTGTCGGTTTAACGGATCCCTTAAAGCTTCTATATAGAGCCCTATAATTGAAAGGTTTTATTTAGGAGGATAAAAAAACATCTAGGGTCTCTACTCTTTTTTTTTTTTTATAGGAAATGATTCTTTTGTAGTTGCAGTCTTTGAAATCTAGAGAACACTGTGAAAGAAGCAACTGGAGAAAAAAAATCCATGCTGACACTCTTTCTTTGTTTCTTTGGTCTTTGCCTTGGGGGAATCCCTAAAATTTCTAGAACTGTACTACAGGGAATTTCCCTTTAAGCAAATGTTCAAAGTAGAATTATTTTAGAAAGCGTGCACCATTGTCTATCCATATGACCTTTGAGGAACCTTTTTTCCTACAGAGTAACTATGTTAAGAAATGTTTGGACACTACAGTGCATGAAACATTGAATGTACAGTATTATACTAGTAAAGGTGCCATTTTTAATATTTAAAGTTTAGAGTGCAGTATTTTGATATTTTCATGTGCATTGTGTCATATCCAGCATTTTTATGTAGTAATTCTCACTAGTTTCTTTACATTTTAAGTCTTTAGTTTTTTCGGAACCAGAAATTAGCACCATCTCCATCAGGAAGTGAGCTGCTCCATCAGCCCCGCCCTTTTCCTTAAAAGGCAACTTTGCAAAATTGAAACCTACGCTGGAGAAAATTTCGTATTAAAAGTTAGAGTAAAAGGGTCGACGTGTTGTCTTTGTAAATGCAGTTTGTTTCACAGATATCAGAATGCTTTCAACTTACAAGACTCTTCTTTAAATAAAGTTTGAATGAAGCTAATGTCAGGTAGAGGCCTAAATTTCAGTTTCCTGTTTCAGATAAAAACATGGTCCAGTTCGACACAAACCTGCACTTTTCTTCTCTTCCTTTTTCATCTTCTTCAATCTCTTGAGCATGCCCCTTAGATCTGTAATGCCATACTGGAAGGCGATCTTCTCAAACTCTGAGGGCGGAGCCTTGCTTAGGATCTCCCACACATCCACTTCGGGTTCATTGCTTACCTGGACCATGCTGTAGTCAGACAAAGCATTGAGGACTCAAATAAAGAGCTGAAGTTCATCACGTTTGTGCATAAGAATTTAGAGTTCCTAAGAGTTCTCTTTAATTTAAAACTGAGCAAGTTTAGCTGAAAGCTGCAGACATGGCCACTGATTTCAGCGTTAATGTTAGAATTATCACTATTAGCAGGTAGCGGAAAAACAGGAACAGAACTTATATATGAAAAAAACAAACAGGTATTTATTATGTGCAAGGATAATTTAATTCTTACCGTTGGCCACTTTTTATGAAACTGCTGCACTTAGTCAGAAGCAGAACCCAAGACACGGCAAGATAAACCAGAGCAGGTTAGTGAAACACAATTCAACAGCCCACCAATAATGCGTAGCACATCAACAGCACATTTTAGCTAATTTTAAAAAATCTAATTAGAATTAAAATATGACGTGCAGCGAAAAACAACATTTGGGAAATCAGCATTGGTAAAACTGGTCACAGGTTACTATATTAAACTCTACATTTCAGGATAAGGCAGTGGATATTATCAGAAAATAATGCAGAAATGAAAATATAAGTCTGTGTATTGTGTTATTGGAGTTTGTGGAATAAAACTGCACAGATGTGCGTTCCATATGTTTTTATGTGCACATTATTGCTTATGTTATGATAAAGCAAATCTGTCCATGCAAGTAATGATAGAATGTCTGATCCAAAAAAAAAAATTATGAATGAAAAGTGATTCCAAAGTGAATCTTGTTAAACACAGTTCTGTGTATGGACTGGAATGAACTGAGAATTATGAATCGTTAGGCTAGTTGCAAGGAAAGCTGCAGCATAGTACAAACTATGCAAGCATGATGCTAGCATCAACATTTGTCATGTGGGTTGCAAACCAGATGTGCATTCCTTCAGTCACTTACTCTCTATATTCGAAGATCACGCACAACAGGAGAGGAAAAGTACAAACAACAAAAGAAAATGATCGCCGTTTATTAACTGCAGCCCAAATATGTGTACAGAAATATCAATTACTGCAACACATATAGTCAGTCCACATGCGTTCATTCATTATGTCAACAGAGTTCATTACTGTTTACCATGATATATCAGGCAACAACATGGTAATAGAAAAGAACTGCTGTAAGTATGAAAGATTTGTCATACTTTAGTACATGAGCACAGATCAGCCATAACATTAACACCACCTGACTGGACTGCGGCTAGGAAGTCCCATATACCATAGGCTGCAATGCACTGTGTGTTGTGTCTCCTTTCTCTCATAGCTAGCATTAATAGTTTCAGTCATTCGTAGCTGTTCTGTGTGATCAGACCAGATGTACCAGCCTTCACTCCCTACGTACATCAGTGAACCCTGGGCACCCATGAAACTCTTGGCAGTTCACTAGAATCAGAACACACAGTGCATTGCAGCTTGCAGCGTATGGGGCTATCTAGTCGCAGTCAGGTGGTGTTACTGTTATGACTGATCAGTGTATGTAAAGTATGATGAGTAAGAAATAAAGCACAATACAGCGAGGTTATATGTGAGAAAACAAAAAATGATGGGTTGCGCTGTCATATAAAAATAATCCATTTGTGTGAAAGTTATTGTTGCCACTTGTTTCATATTCAGGAATATTAATGAAACAGAAATCTCTATTCTCTCAGTCATCGCTCATTTCCTGAATACTATCAGGGTCGCAGGGAGGCTGGAACCTATCTCAGCCAACACTGAAGGTGGGGTACACCCTGAACAGCTTGACAGTCCATTTTAAGGCCAACATACACACAAACATTCACACCCACACTCACTGGCAACTTTCAAGCAGGTAATTATCCTAATGTACATATCCTTTGACTGTGGGAGGAAACCGGAGTACCCGGAGAAAACCTACGCAAGCACAGGCAGAACTCCACACAGAAATGCCCTTGCAAGCCTGGGACTTGAACCCAGGACCTTCTTGCTGTTTTGCAGACGTGCTAACCACTACACCACCGTGCTGCCCGATCTCTATTTTGATGTCACTAATAGGAAACTATAATCCTTTCTATAGTAAAACCTTTCCAGGTTTACCTCTGAACCTGACACTTCTTCCAAAAATGTTTCAGAAATTTTTAACAAATTATCAATGTTGTATGTTTTTAATTTGTACAAATGGAGAGTTCAGTATAGTCTCTGTATAAGCTGTTACTACAGAAACGATAACCTATTATCGTAAACAAACACATTAATATAATCCTGCATTAAAACATATTTACATAAGAACTGAAGAAATAATTTAATGTAGACCAAATATAAATGATAACATGGCTGAATATTTATCATACTCAGAAATAACTCACTGTGGTAAATAAAAAAAATATATCTAAAGACAGTTTCTTTGTCTCCTATTATACTTTTCCATTGTACATTTATCAAAGTTTTTTGAAGTATGATATGATCCATAGGGAAGCTCAAACACTTTTCAGAGTTCACTTGATATGTGGAGACTCACCTCTTTTTGAGTAAACCGCTAAAGTCCAGCTCTCCTGCATCACCAGTGTCCGTGCTCCTGAAACAGGAAACCAAATGAAACAGAAACACGGTGAGCCTAAACACACCATCACTGACATTTCCTTCATTACAAAAGGTTTAGAAATATTAGTGTGTAGCTTTCTCTGTAGGACACAGTGGTTGTTAAAAAAATAAAATAAAATAAAATAAAAATTCACTCCTGAGTAAAGGAATGGGCCAGATTTTCTCATTTCTGTACTTTGGGACTTGCACACCTGCATACTGTATTGCACCTGTATATAGCTGTCACATCTGGTTCTATTTGGTAGCTTGTTATCAGGGTGGTACAGTGGCATAGTTTCTGTGTGGAGTTTGCAGGTTCTCCACGTGCTTGCGTGGGTTTCCTCGGGGTACACTTTCCTCCCACTGTTCAAAGACATTGGCTGTTCCAAATTGCACCTGGGTGTGGATGCCGGTATGAATGGTTGTCTGTGTTGCCCTGTGATGGTCTGGCAGGCTGGTCAGGGTGTACCCCGCCTTTGCCCAGTGTCGCTCAGATATGCTCACGCCACGACTCTAATAGTAGGATTAAGCTGTTCGGCTAATGAGTGAGTGAGTGAGTGAGCTTATTAGCAGGTTTGTAAAGGGCTGCAACAGTTGTGGGAGATAAACTGCCAAATCATTATAAAAATTACTAATTAAAAAAGATTTGCACACCAAGACATGTTGGTTTAAATTTCAGATCTTTTCATAACTTTATCTTTGCATACAAGAAGGCTATGTACAGTAAGCGAATTTCCCCTTTTCAAGTTATTTTGCTCCAACACTGCTGCAGCAACAAGCTGTGACAAGCAATTGTTTGCAGAGGCCACATGAGTGATCAATTTCATTCATCCATTTTCCGAAGCACTTAATTCTAATTAGGGCCACAGGGAGCCTGGTGCCCATCTCAGCCAACTCTGGACGAGGGAAGAGTACACCCTGGACAGCTCACCAGGACATTGCAGGACAGCAACCCAGTGGCCTACTCTTTACAAACAACAGAAATGGTTCTTTTACATGCCTCTCACCACAGACAGTGAGAGACATGACTGGCCTCCGATAACCCAGTTAGCTGCACTGGGTGGATAGCAATGACAAGTCGGTGGCAGTGGGACTTGGGCCCCCGACATACAGATCAGTATGCCACACCCTACCACCAGGTCACCACTTTCCCGTGATCAGTTTCATTCTTGATAATTTTCTGACCAGTGATTTTTATTTATTTGTTTGTTTGTTTGTTTTTCTTAGATCCATTAAAAGTTTATTATTTTTTTAAGTTGGGGTTTGGCCATTTTTTCCCCCCGAGGAGTATAGGTGTGGTGTATCAGATGAAAAACCTGCTTAATGCATAACATGGATATGCAAATTACACTAAAACCAGTTAAGCAAGTAATTAGCCTGTCCTTGTGAACCATCTAAAATGATCACTAACTTATATTAGCTTCATTATAAAGCCTTGTGCTCTCGCATCGAGAGAATCCATGTATTGCTTTGAAAAAGCTCTTAAATCACGGACATCAAAGTAGAAAGCTCGTACCTTGATGTCGACACAAAGTTACTTCAAATCCCAAAAGCTGATCAGACACCTCTTTACTTGATCAAAAACCTGAGGATGTAAGTTATAAATTTATAATTTATAACTTATAATTTAAGTTATAGAACGGCAGCTAGCATTGATTTGTGCTCAGAGTTTTTATTTTTGACAATAACCTGTGTTTATGAGTTTGAGAGCAAGAAGAGCGCACTGATGACCATTTCACCACACGCAGAAGGTGTACGTCTTAAAAATCACATAGGGATTTTGGGGGGGGTGACATGCGAAGGAGAATGCATTTGTGCAAGTGACACCACTGAGTTCCACAGTGTGTCAGTCGTAGTGAAGAGATCCTTGCACATGAAGTGGGAATTGGGAACTATTTAATCTCACAGCCAGAATTAATGAAGCTTAGAAGCATTGTTTGTTAAGAATTTGGCATCTTTGCTGTTTTATGTTGATCTTTTCTTCAGGAAATGCACTCTTTTATACAAATCAGTCTCTCTTACTCACTGGAACTGTGCTTGGAAAGAATCAGTGGACAGGGAAGCTAGGTTCATTTAAACATCTAAATCTAAAAAAAAAAAAAATCTAATGCTAATTCTATGCCAAAAAGGAGAGCTGAATGTCTGTCCTCAAGAGGAGTAAAGACGAAAAATGAGTCAGAGAGAAAGAGAGAGGCTGGGTGGTGGTGGAGGGGTGGGTGATGTTGTGTTCAAGGCATTGTGAGAGAGTGACTCACAAAGCAATACGCATCAGTTACATGACTCAAATCTCTTTAAATGTTTTCAGACCCAGAGATAAAAGTGAAGACTAGAAAGGGATTGGAGTAAGTCAAAGGAAATGAGTTTTACAAACCAAAACACAGTTCTTTTGGTGAGAAATCAAGCTCATTTAGCCATGAGCTTTCAGTTCATGAATATGCCCTCTGCCATTGCAACAAACCCCATTAGCTACCTGCCGGTTGCTGAAATCCTCTTCTGAAGTTAATCTTCTGAGTGATTAGTACGTCCAAGTAAAGAGATGATTAAACATTTCTTTCATCTTTGATATTGTACTTTACAGAAACCCACATAACGATCCGTAGTGTCAGTTATTATACCTATAAACATACAAAGCCAAGTTTAGAAAAAACAACCACTCACGTGCGTCTGAATGCAGCACGGATATCAAATCCCTCCACTGTTCGAACCTCTGTAAGACATTTTAGAGATACCAATCACATAACTTTTCTTATAGACTGTACTCTGTGGAACATAATGTTTTATATATTGTTATTTGTCTTATTTTCAGTAACAGCGTCTTCTTCCAGCTAACAATCAGATATCTAACAACACTTTCATTTGACAGATTGACTTGCCATTCTAGATACAAGTTAATATCAGGTTTTGTTGATTACACTTCTGTAATACTGTGGATGAATCAATAATGGCAGCAGATCAGTTACATCTTCACTAGACATTTAGTTCACTTAAGTCATGTCATGTCATTCACCAAATCTTGAAGAAGTTATTTTTTTTTCCTTGATATAGGGGGCAAGGTCACCTCACTGGGTTCTGGGTTCAAGTCCCGGGCTTGGTGAGGGTGTTTCTGTGTGGAGTTTTCATGTTCTCCTCATACTTGCTTGAGTTTCCTCTTGGTGCAATTGGTTTCCTCCCACAGTCTAAAGACAAGCCTATTAGGCTAATTGGCTGTTCTAAAAGGCACCTAGGTAGGTAGGTAGGTAGATATGTATGTTTATGTATGTGTGTGTGTGTGTGTGTGTGTGTGTGTGTGTGTGTGTGTGTTGGCCCAGCAATGGTCTGGAAAGCTATTCAGAGTGAACCCCGCCTTGACCCAGAGTAGGCTGGGATGAGCTTCAGCCTCCCTCTAAGCCAAATTAAGGATAAAGCAGTTTGGAAATAGAAATGAAAAGAATTGGTATAGAGAAGGCAGGGTGGTGTAGTGGTTAGCATGTGCACCTCAAGGCAGGAAAGTCCTAGGTCCAAGTCTCTGGCTTGGCAAGGGGTTTCTGTGTGGAGTTTGCATGTTCTCCTCATGCGTGTGTGGATTCTCTCTGGGTACTCTGGTTTCCTCCCACAGTCCAAAAACATGCACATTAGGCTAATCGGCAGTTTCAGATTGCCCCTAGTTGTGGATGTGAGTGTGAATTGTTGTGTGTGTGTGTGTGTGTGTGTGTGTTTCTGTTTGTCCTGCAATGGTCTGGTGAATTGTTCAGAGTGTACCCCACCTTTGCCGAGCATCGGCTGAGATAGGCTGCAGCTTGCCCGCGACCCTAATAAGCTTATGCGGTTAGGCAAATGAGTTGGTGAGTGAGAGAATGGTGATGCGGTGGTTAGCATTGTCACCTCACAGCAAGAAGATTTTGACTGGAGATCTTCTGTGTGGAGTTTATTGCTTATTCTGGTTTCTTCTGCGTTGTTCCGGTTTCCTCCCACTGCTCAAAGGTATGTGGATTAGGTCAACTGTCTACGTTTAATTGTTTATATGAATGTGAGTGTGATTTTTTTTGTTTATTTGTTAATTTCTGTGTTAGCCATGTGATAGACTGGCAACCCATTTAGGGTGTACCCCACCTTTCACCCAAAGTGAGCTGGAATTGGCTCCAGCTTCCTCCTGTGACCGTGACAGATAAGGGATATAGTTAATGGACGGATGGATGTATTGATATGAATACCACAACCATCAGTTATTCACGGCAAAGCCAATGTTTCAAAATGTTCATCCTTGACTTGCTTGCAGTAACCAAATTCTGCCCTCAAATCCTTAAAATGGATGTGAGTTCTGCAGGTTTACTTCTCTATAAGACCACTGTTGTATTGATGCTCACCATGTACAGTCAACTCAAAATTGCAGCTGTCAAACTTGTCTCTGGATGACACTTCACATCGATATCCTCCGGCAAAATTAGGTTTGGCTGCAGTAATGTGCATCTCAAAGGTATACACCTGTGAAATGACAGTGGGACAGTTACAGTTTAATTAGATAACCCGTTGCACTGTACTACATATAATCAGATCTTAACTCACTGAAAGATTAGTTCAAGTTTAATTTATTGTGATTACATACTGATTAAAGGGTACCTGTGCTGAATTAGTGTTACTAGCTATTTAAAACAATCATGTAGGACATATCAGTTCTTTCGGACAACATCAGTCCTTGCTCATTGTCAAAGTGCGTGCAAGTGCTGTGACACTGGGCATGTTCAGAGACATGTTGCCTTCCTCATTGGCTGTTCCAGCCTGGTAGTGACGTGAACTCGTTGGATTGGCTGGGCTACGTCACTGACCCTGTGCATAACAACACATTAGCCAGTTCTGAGCTGCACAAACAAAAAGCACAGAAATTGTAGAAAACATTTATTTTTCTTTCTAAACCAACTGACGACAGGAAAGCCGAGTTGGCAAAACGTTAGCTGCGTCATCCATTTTGGATTTACCATCACACACATCTCTGGCAGCATTCTTATCGTCAGAGTCACTAGAATGTGATGTCTTACTTTCTCCACAAGACTCCTCTGACTCTATTTCAAATAGGTAACCATTTACACCCATTTCCTCTAGCTTGCTAGCCACAGCTGCTTCTTGAACACGTTTTTTAATCACCTACACTGTTGCTCACTGAACTGATCTGTTTGTTTACTTGCACTGGACAACCCTGCCCAATGAGTTCATGTCACTTCTCTGAAAAAAATGACTGCTAACCATTTGTTCAGCCAACTACTAGTGATCCGCAGGCTAAGATTACTCAGGTTTGTGTTTTTTATTGTGATTTATGTTAAAATAAGCATCTGTATCGCTTACAGTGCCTTTCAAAAGTATTCACCCCCCCCTTGGCATTTTACCTATTTTGTTACATTACAACCTGTAATTTAAATGTTTTTTAATCTGAATTTTACGTGATGGATCTGCACAAAATAGTTTAAGTTTGTGAAGTGAAATGAGAAAAATATATATTAAAATATTTTTTTAAAATAAAATGAAAATTGGCATGTTCATATGTATTCACCCCCTCGAAAATTCTGGTGCAGCCAATTACCTTCAGAAGTAACATAATTAGTGAAATGAAGTCCACCTGTGTGCAGTCAAAGTGTCACATGATGTGTCAGTATAAACACACTTTTTCTGAAAGGCCCCAGAGGCTGCAACACCACTAAGCAAGAAGCATTGCACCATGAAGACCAAGGAGCTCTCCAAACAAGTCAGTGACAAAGTTGCTGAGAAGTCAGGGTTGGGTTATAAAAAAATATCCAAATCTTTGATGATCCCATAGAGCACCATCAAATCCATCATCTTCAAATGGAAAGAAAATGGTACCACAACAAACCTGCCAAGAGAGGATCGCCCACCAAAACTCACAGACCGGGCAAGGAGGGCATTAATCAGAGAAGCAGCACAGAGACCCTTTAGAAGCTGCAGAGTTCCACAGCAGAGATGGGTGTATCTGTGCATGGGACCACAATAAGCCATACACTCCATAGAGCTGGGCTTTATGGAAGAGTGGCCAGAAAAGCCATTACTTAGTGTTTAAAGTAAGAAGGCTTGTTTTAAGGTTGCCAAAAGGCATGTGGGCGACTCCCCAAATGTATGGAGGAAGGTGCTCTTGTCAGATGAGACTAAAATTTAACTTTTCAGCCACCAAGGAAAATGCTATGTATGGCGCAAACCCAACACATCCCATCACCTAAAGAACACCATCCCCACAGTGAAACATGGTAGTGGCAGCATCATGCTTTGGGGATGCTTTTCAGCAGCAGGGACTGGGAAACTGATCTGAATCGAGGGAAAGATGGATGGTGCTAAATACAGAGATATTCTTGAGCAAAACCTGTTTCAGTCTGCCTGTGATTTGAGACTGGGACAGAGGTTCACCTTCCAGCAGGACAATGACCCGAAGCATACTGCTAAAGCAACACTCGAGTGGCTTAAGGGGAAACATTTAAATGTGTTGGAATGGCCTAGTCAAAGCCCAGACCTCAATCCAATTGAGAATCTGTGGTCAGACTTAAGGATTGCTGTTCACAAGCGTAAACCATCCAACATGAATGAGCTGGAGCAGTTTTGCCTTGAGGAATGGGCAAAAATCCCAGTGGCAAGATGTGGCAAGCTCATAGAAACTTATCCAAAGCGACTTGCAGCTGTAATTGCCGCAAAAGGTGGCTCTGCAAAGTACTGACTTTAGGGGGTGAATAATTATGCACGCTGATGTTTTCTGTTATTTTGTCCTATTTGTTGTTTGATTCACTATAAAAAAATCACATCTTCAAAGTTGTAGGCATATTCTGTAAATGAAATGATGCAAACCTTCAAACAATCCATTTTAATTCCAGGTTGTGAGACAACAAAACATGAAAAATGCCAAGCGGGGTGAATACTTTTGCAAGGCACTGTAAACATATTACATACACAAAGTATGCTGTAAGGATGACCAATACTGGTACTCTTTAATGATGCCATCAGTGGGGCCGGTGGCATAGCGGTTAGGGTGCCGGGCTCACGATCGATCGAGAGATCATGGGTTCGAATCCCCGTTGGACCCCCACCATGCTAAGACCCCTGGGCAAGGTCTTAACCACAAGTGTGCCTCTGTCCACCCAGCAGTATAAATGGGTACCAGTAAAAATACTGGGAAGGTAACCAGCAATGGATTAATGTCCCATCCAGGAGGAGTTGAACTCCTAGTCCCTTCACGCCACAGAAACCGGCTGTGCACCAGCCTGATGAGCCACTGGGCTCGGGTGTAAAAGCCCAACAGACTTACCTTAATAATGCCATCAGTACCTATATTTACAAGTTCAAACATTTGCACACCCACAGTGCAAAATGAACCTGAAATTCAACACCTGAAATTGCCTTAAATAATTAGATTATACAACAAAAATATCAGTTTAAAGGTTTGCCTGTTAATTTGTTTTTATGTTTGCAAAATTCTATCATTTTGATATTTTGCCGCCAACTTTTTTTTTCCAGACAAATCTAATACTAATTTTTGGTTTCATATACAATTTGGAACATATTTAACTAATTAGGAAGCATATCTAAGACTGCTGTAGTCCATTATGTCGCAAAGGTCACCTTGGTGTTGCGGTCATAGTGCTCTTTAAGCTGCAGGTGTTTTCCAGACTTGCTGGCCAAGTCCATCCATTTTCCTTTGAACCATCTGACCGTGGGTTTCTTCAGCAGGGACTCGCCACACACTTTTGCCACAAAGGTAATGTTCTCACCTGTGGATGGATGGATGGATGGATAAATAACTTTTTACTACACCCTTCTCAGTATGACTGTCGTCACTTGGAAATTGCTGAGAGACTTGTTGGCTCAATCCCTGGGGTTTCACGTCCTTCTCACTATTCATATATTTGTATATTTTACCAATTCTTGAAGAGCCAGCTGTCTGCTATGACAACAGTTACCAACCAAGAAGCTTGAAGGCGAGCACATACTTGGTGATATATGGCTCAGTTGTTAAGGTTTTGGGATACTGGTCAGAAGGTCAGAGACTCAAACCCTAGTAATGAATAGATAAAGCTGCCCTCCAAGCTGCCACTGTTGAACCTTTTGAGCAAGGCTTTTAACCTTCAACTGCTCCCCAGTTGTATAAATGAGATTTCTAAAAATGTAGGTCACTCTGGATAAGGGCGTCTTCCAAATGCCATAAATGTACTTCCTTTCAGACATTTGTCACCCGCTATGAAATCTTTTAAAACAGCTGCTCATGCTAAAGCAAAGGGGAGCTGTGCCTTAACATGAGCTGGCTGGGCTCTCTAGGTCAGAGGGCATACCATTGCCCTTTGATTAGAAGCTACACTAAGCAGTGCTGGGACTCTCTATACTCATGCCATTGTAAAGCTACACTAGCCAAGGTTGAGATATACAGTACTGTGCAAAAGTTTTAGGCACATGCAAAGAAATGGTGTAGAACAAAGATGCCTTATATTTACATATAAATAATGACATTAAATTAAAGATCTCTACATAAAAATTCTATAAAGCACAGTAAACAGTAATAAATAAAACTGATTCAATAATTAGGTTTGATGACTTTCTGTTTAAAAATAGAATTGCATCAGGTAGAGTTTGTGCAGTTTTACAAGTATCTACCGAGTATCTTACAGAACCAGCCCCAGTTCTCCTGGAAATGTTGACCTTCACACTTGATTCTTTATTCGCATGTAAATCGCAGTAGCCTTCATTATATTTTTGTCTGTAATGTGCTGCTTTCTTTATTGACATACTGTGCAATTTTTTTTAATGTAACATTTCATTTTGTGCTGTAAAACTACTGTTTGGAAATCTAAAGTGTTTTTGTACTAACTCGCTAATATACAAATTATAAAATAAAAATCTATAGCAAAGTTTATTTAAAAAAATATGGTGCTTAAGACTATATATAGTCTTATATATATACTGTAAATATGGTATTTTTGTACATGTAGTCAAAGAGATGATTATTCTATAGCTGAAAATGGCTGTCGCTCACCCACAGTCACCTCCCCACTTTGAGGTTTTTCTGAAAAGAGTCCAGTAAGGTCCTGCCTTGTGTCAGGCTGCTGGTTTTCTGAAAGAGAAAGAGATGAGGAAACTGTATTATTAGTATTAGAAAATGTATAAATAGTTATAATAGGTGAGTACTTTGTTAGTTTGTAAGAAATCAATCTTGATTTACCATCATGAGCTGCGTCGTGCGAATCTGGAGCATGCCCGTTGGAAGTTTGGGAAGGAGGTTCGGAGGGAGCAGGGCTGGCTGCTGGACCATCAGCTGGGGGATCCGAGGGAGTGTCAACAGGCGGCATGGCTTCAGGTGCGGGCCCTATTGCTGCTGGGGGTTTAGCCTCTACTGCCTTTGCTGGTGCTTTGGCTGGAGACATATTATAGAGAATATCATGACATGTAACCAAGGGCTGCATGGCGGCATAGTGGTTTGCACGTCCCAGGTTCGGGTTTTTCAGTTTCATGTTCTCCCCATGCTTGCATGGGTTTTCTCCAGGTACTTCAGTGTCCTCCCACAGTCTAAAGATTAGGTTACACATTAGGTTAACTGGCTGCTCCAGACTGTCCCAAGGTGTGAATGTTAGGGTGAATGGTTGTGTGTGTGTTGGCCCTGCAATGGTCTGGCGAGCTGTGCAGGGTGTACCCTGCCTTCGCCCAGTGTCAGCTGAAATAGGCTCCTGCCTCCCTGCGACCCTAGTAGAAGAAATAAAAGTATTCTGCTTATCTTGTTTTCATTGACTTATTGTGATATGTGTCTAATTACTCTTCATACAAACCCAAAGGCATTCTCAGAAGTCCTGACTATCAACAATACCCTTGACATAGCTTCACGTAGACTGATAGCTGGACTTGATATGTCTGTTAAATAAAGCCAGGCTTCTACGTATTTATTCCCCAAATATCTCTTCTGTGTTTTACTCTAAGGGACTATCAGATTTTCCATGAAAGCTCTTGCTTCTTGCTGTCAAGAGCCTCTCAGGGAATCAATCTCCAGAGCCAAAGGTCATCAAGGTTTACACTGAGCTGCTGTGGACAAGGTCTGTTATTAATAGCTCAGCTAAGGGAAGGGTAAAAGGGCTCTGGGATGGGGGATGGGGGGGGGGGGGGGGCTTGTAAAACAGTTGTTGTGTGTCTGAAATTTAACCAGAATCATGCTGGTAGTAATTGAATATTAACAGAATGACAGGATTTAGTGCTAAATCAAAAGAGTGACACTTGTACGTCAGTTCAGTGGAATCACACAACTTGGCAGTGGATAGGGATGTGACAAAGGTCAAAGGTGATTATCCAAAGTTAAGCGGTGGCACAGTGAAAGGGTGATATATTGATACAGAGGACTGAAGTGTGGTCAGGATACAAAAGTGAAGACAAACTTTCGGACCCACCCTCGACTTGTTTGATCTTAAGCTCAAATTTGACTTTTGAGGTTCCGGATATGACTGCATATTCTCCTGCATCCTCGGGCGTAGTGTTGATAAGGGTGAGTGAATGCTTGTTGCCGTCTGCTGATATGATGTATTTATCACTTGCTGTGATGTCTTTGGTGTCCCGTTGCCATCTTACTTTCGCATCTTTCTTCTCAGTCTCTGCTTCGATTACCACCGTGGCCCCAACCTCGACGGTCTGACATTTTGGTTTCTTGATGAAGGCAGATACTGAGGAGGACAAATATGATGAACGGAAAAGATGTACAAAGGTTTACTGGGATGTGTATGGATTATTTCTAATGGGAGAAGTGTTTAAAAGGAAGTACTTTATAAAAGGCCAAAAAAAAAAAACATACAATAAAATGCAGTGGCACCTCAGTTTTCCAACTTAATTCGTTCTTAAATGTTGTTCTTAAACCGATTTGTTAGTAAATTAAAACATATTTCCCATAAGAAATGATGTATAATGGAGTAATTCATTCCTGACCTCCTCCTCACTCGCCAATCGTATTACAATATGACATACCAACTGAATACAGAATGAAGGTTTAATTTAGAAAGAAAGTTTCATTCACCAGACAACAACACCATGTTCATACTTTTGTATGATTTCTTTCTTCACCTCTATCATTTATTTTCCTTTTTGCCTTTACACTTTCAATAGATTTCCCAGGTCCCATAGTGGCTTATCGATGTATGATGAAATAATACTCAACAAGATATATCGCCAGAATCTAGGAAAAGTTCAGAGCGGGCGTTCCATAAGCATGACTGATGCACATGCTGCCAGCTGTTACCGAATAGATTGTTCGACAACCGAGCATTTGTGGTGCAACCGAAAGCAGTTATGGCTTTAAGATTTTGTTCATGAACCGATTTGTTCAAAAAGGGAGTCGTTCGAAAACCAAGGTTCCACTGTAAGTAAACAGTCTCCCTGGACAAGGGAGGAACAGATCTGTCAATACTAATCATCACTTAAACAGCAGCAGATGGACCGTCTGATGGACAATACATCCACAGTATGCATACAGTATAGTGTGTTCTGCGTGGCTTTGACTTAGTACAAGATTCACACAAAGGTTTAAAATCAAAGCATTGCTTCACCCTTTGCCAGGGTGGAAATCTGTCAGTCAGTCATCTTCTCCACACTTAATCCGGGGTCGGGCACCGGGGCCAGCAACCTAAGCAATGAGGTCCAGACGTCCCCCTCCCCAGTCACTTCCTCCAGCTCTGTTCCTCCAGTACACCGAGGCGTTCCCTGACCGGCCGAGAGACATCTCGTCTCTGCTTTTGGCGGATGACGTTGTCCTTTTGGCTTCATCAAGCCAGGAGTTCGTGTGTGGAAATCTGGGTTAGCTTATTTATCTTCCATCATAAAAAAAAGCTTCATCTGAAATGGTAATTTTAACAAAATAAAAGTAAAATGTAAGAAAGAACAAACTCGTCAAAACTGGCCTGTCAGTCTGCAGTCTGAATTTGGATTTTTCTCATTAACATCACAAACTCAAGAGCTTCATTCTTCTCGCTCTTTAGAACAGAAAGCGAATGTGTCCTTTCATGACTTAGGGTGCTTCTCAAAACCCTTGTAGAAGGAAGGCCTATAGAATGTTAATAATGTTGGCATAGAAGATGATAACGATTGTTACACTTGTAGTTGAACTTTTAAATGATAAAATGATGATTATATGAGATAATATGATGATATGAGGCATCCAGAACGATTGCAGGGTTGCTTAAATGGGATCTGGGTGATGTGCTAGCAAACCTCTCCCCAGATGAGGCCCCAATGGGTGATCCTACGTAATGCAAAGTTACAGAGCACAGAAGAAACCTCACGTCTGATTGAAGGCCTTCTGCTGAGGCCTTTCGCTTTTCGGTTTGGGGTCTTCGGATGCTCATTTGGAGATCACACTTGCTGCACTGAACTGCTAAACGCTTTGCTGATTTTTCACTCTGACTGATTAAAATGGTTCCTGATCTTGAACCTACGCCTCTTGGCGAAGTGAACTGTGTCTGCCATGAAATTGCATCCTCATTCCCCTCACTCATCATTGTGTCAGAGTTCCCACCACCGAGGAAACGATGTGAGGAGCATGGAATCGAGAAAATGTGTTTTAGGAGAAATTAGACATAGTTTCCTCTGAAGCGTCACGCAGAGCAACATCCGCTTTTGATAAAATCAGCACAGCTGACATGCTGCAAGAAAGCATCCGGCATCACATAAAGGGCAGGTTGTTTGTACGTTGGTGTGCAACTCTTCCGGGAAGACTGTTCTCGTGCATCCTCGCTCATTGATCCTCACGCATCAATGCCCAAATTAGAGAAACAGGACGGTGCCGGCAAAGATGGCGAACCAGAAGGACTTTGTTAACTAAACCAGTTCAGCTGTAATATACACCTGATCGATCAGTGATTAAGGATGATAGATTGAAAAAAAAAAAGAAATGGACACCAAGTTCATCCCATTTGTTTTTGGGGAATAAATTAATTACCGGCGAAATAAATCCACTTCAGGAGGAACTCAGTTGTACAGTGAACGTCGTAACACGGATCCTCACCCCCTCCCAGGAGAAATGGGTCGGTTCTGAATGGATCTGGGGTACACACCACTGTTTACACGCGGAACCTTAAACTGATGTGCGATTCTCAGTCCACACAGTAAGAAAAACAGGAATTTTTCATTGACAGCAATGCATGAAACATCAGGGACACATAAAATGTCTCAATTTTCATCCACACAATGCAATCAATTCTATATATATAGGGCGAAAATATGACATTGTATATATATATATATATATATATATATATGTTTTGTTTTTTTTTTTTCTTTCAATGCTGGATGTATCCAAATTATTTTGTCTGACAAAATTGTGTCCATGTCACATGGTCTAAGCACTGATTGCTCCTTAGATGTCTTACAGTTTCTGCTAAACATCAAACGTAACTAGTGATAGAAATTTATCGGTACATGAAAGAAATTCTATATAGAACCAAACTATTGCACTTGTTTAAAGACTAATAACATTTAATCCTTTCATTGAAACTGGGTATAGAAGCCCTACTCCAGGTAGGACCTTAGAAAAATTAATTGATACTCATGATGTTCCTCTCCACGGAAATCTTTAGTAAAAGGCGAAAGATTTATTCGAGCTGAAGCGAAACATGAGTTTATACTCTGAAACCGTCACATCCACTTTTTTACTCACAGAGACACTAAACCCAATCATGGTAACTTTATACACCACCCTAATACACACCGCTGTGATCACAACTAAAAACGTTCTCTTATAAAAAATGTACCTTAACTTTATTAGAATTTTTATTCTTCTGTTTGTTGATGTAAATGGCTAATCACTCAGCTTGTACAGCTTTACACATTGTTTATTGAAGCCCCTGATAGTCCAATGAGAAGCGAGCTCATTTGCATATTATGTAGGTAGTTGCCGAGGAAATCTGGATATCAGGTGCCACTGGGGGCGCTGTGTGGTTTTGGACCCATGAACTGTGGAAGGACTGTGGCCTGCCGGTCTGAAATGTCATATATTTGGTCCTCCATAAATCTTATGCAAATTGCAGGACTTCCTGATCACATACTGGAATTAATTATTGATCATTAACAGCATCAACATGATTATGAATACAGGAATTGTAATATCTTTGGAGTGAGTGATCATATTTCCTTTATTTAATATGTCTCATCCTGAAATGGAGAACTGTCCAATGAAGTCATCTGTAATGAAATATATATTTAAATTGTTAATGATTATACCAGAGAGATTATAGCAGAGCAATTGTATGATTTACTGTATTATTTGATTACTGGATGATTTATGTGACTATTGTATGAGAAGTTAATTCACTGAAGTGTGTGTAAGTCTTTGTTGGGCCCGAGCTTAGTGGCTCATCAGGCCAGTGCTTAGCCCCGGTTTCTGTAGCGTCAAGCAACTTGGAGTTCAACTCCTCCTGGATGGGATGCTAGACCATCGCAAGTTACCTTCCCAGTATTTTTACTGGTACCCATTTACACTCCTGGGTGGACAGAGGCCGGTGGCATAGTGGTTAGGGTGCTGGGCTCACGATTGAGAGATCATGGGTTTGAATCCCTGTTGGACCCCCACTGTGCTAAGACCCCTGGGCAAGGTCTTAACCACAAGTTGTGCCTCTGTCAACTGAAGTGTGTGTAACATTAGTTTATTATTTTATGTAGGGCTCATTCCGCTCTGTACAAATATTGCTTGACTGTCCTTGAACACAGAACTTTAAAACAAAATGTCAGCCCTTGAAAAGAAACAAAATGGCCGTCCTAAGCAAACGGGGGGCGCCGAGCCTGCAAGGTCAGCTCGGGACATGTTGAGACACATCAAGACATGTTGAGATATGAGGTCATGAGGGACCAATCAGAGTCAAGAGTTAGAGGACGATAGACGATTCCAGAGTGGAATGGGCACTATATAAGCCAGTTGCAGAGCTGGTTAACTGTTCAAGGTTTTTCTCTTGGAACAATTTCTTCTGTGTGAATGATTGTATGCTTTTCTTTTCCTAAAGGCTAAGTTTGTGTATTTTTGTAAAAATTTTGGAGATATATATATATATAATCTCAATTGTAACAATACTGAGACTTGCAGGTAATAAAGCTGAACAATTGAAACTGAATAAAGTCTTTTTAAGATCTGTATTTGCAATTGATTGCAAAGTGTGGATGAAAATTGTTTGTCTCATATATATATATATATATATTAGGGATGTGGATCGAACAACAACTCACGATTCAATTCGATTCCGATTCTTGGGGTGACGAATCAATTCAAAATCGATTCTTGATTCAAACCGATGTTTGATTCATAACCATTACAAACAAAGGGAGCCAATTTCACGAGTAACTACA
>JAQMYF010000014.1:4795945-4806878 GCA_030014195.1 Neosilurus mollespiculum | reverse complement strand
GATTACTGATCCCAAGGTCGGGGGTTCAAGCCCCACTATTGACGGGTTCTCACTGCTGTCCCCCCAGTGCAGCTAACGGCCATGTCTCTCTGCTGATTTTCGTCAAGAGTGTTTCTGCCCTGCGATGGCCTGGCGAGCTTTCCGGGGTGTACTCTGCCCTCGCCCAGAGTCGGCTGAGTCCCCACGACCCTAATTAGGATTAAGCGGTTCAGAAAATGACATGACATATATATATATATTTGTGTGTGTGTGTACAGGTTGTTTCCTACTGTTCAAATAGCCTGAAATTCCCTGTATTGTGTGCATGAAGGCTTGTTCAAATATAGAACGCACAGCATATGTTTTCCATGAATAAATGCACTCAAGCACAATGCTTTGACCGTCCTGCACAGAGCTGTGAGAGGGATTAGCTGGACTCTATTTCAGTGGTTGTGCAAGCATTGGAAGAATGACGCTGTGCTTCTTATTCTCGCCACTTCCATTTAATAACTTGTGGCATCCACATTTTATTTTTGCCACATACTGTGTGACACAGTTGGCGGAGGTAAAAGAACACTAATTTGTGATACTGATAATAAAGGATAACAAAAGTGGAACCTGACATCACATGCCTATAAGTACACGTGCCCGTGTCACTACAGGCTGTTTCCTAGGGGGCAAAGAAATATGGGACAGTGATTTACAAGGTCAGGAGGGGGCATCTTGGCACAAGTAAGGATAGACCAGCAGCTGACTTTTATTTTATCTGATTGTCCAAAAACATTTGTCAATGTTGATGGATGTGTGATACATCTGTGGTCATCTGACAGATCCATTTTCACATATCCAACACACCAATGTGGGCTTTCAATGCTGATGAATGAAATACAATTAAACACATAGTAACAATTAATTTTAACATTTACTTGTTACAGTTACTTGTATTAGAACAGACAAAGAATAATAAAGCGTTGTGTGAAAGGAAATAGAGAATTACAAAACACAGTTGCATTTGATTGGAGACGAGATTAGGACATAGATGTGTCAGTATATCACACAATACCACCACTAATAGATGCTGCTTAGTCAGATCCCTAAACGTATCAGTGTAACGTAGTTTGAATACTGTGGGTCTTAGCACACAAAGCCACATAATAACTCATCAGACAAATTGGATTTCGCTGAGTATTAAGCTGTTGGATGTTTGTCGTTGATACAGTATATTGTGTGGATTTCAATGATGGTGTGGAGGAAGTCATTTTGGTGAGCCATTCGAAATGTCATGTCAATGGTTCACATGGAGTGCTGCAAGTGTTGCACTTGTAAAAATAAGTGGATGAACTGGCACAGATACACAAAACCAGGCTGTATTCTCTCAGCATTTAGAAATGTATGTGCGTCACTTGCCAAGATTATGACTGGGCAAAGCCTTTCCTACTGTATCATATCACCCGGCAACATTTGAAACACAAGGTTCACTTCTCAAAGTCATGGTCAAACACCAACTGGCCCATAGTGTTTATCTTAGTGCAGACTACAGCTGAAGCATATTTACAATATATGTCCATAATATCAAGCCAGCAAACTGACTGAATCTACTGTATATACAGTGCAAACAATAATATTTAGTATAATGGTTCTGTTATTGGTGGCATACCTGCTGAAAAAAAAATTAAGAATAATACTTCAGCAAGTTAAGATAGAAAATATTTTAATATCTAACTCCGCCAAGGAGGTTATGTTTTCAGTCGTGGGGGTTTATCTGTCTGTCTGTCTGTCCATCTGTCTGTTTGTCTGTCTGTCTGTCTGTCTGTCTGTCTTTTAGCAACTTCCTGTCCACAGATTTTCAATTGATAGATACATATGTTTTTATGATGGGTGGGTGATCACCCAAGGATGTTCTCATTAAATTTTAGTCACAAAACACTTCAACATTACTAAAATGTAAAAAAAAAGAAAGAAAGAAAGAAAGAAAGAAATCTCTATATGAACATTTAAAAAATCATACACATCTAATTTGAACAAAATTTGTTTGTATATTCAGGATCAGAAGCTCTGATATCAGACCAGATCCAGATCTGGGCCAAACTGTATATCTGACAGCAAGTTCAATTTAACATAAAAAAAAATACATACCTCCAGCACCCCCCACCCCCACCCCCCACCCCCACCCCCACCCCTATGACTTGGCAGGGGGTTGTGCTCTCCTAGTACTCTTACTCACAGTATGACATTATTATAAACAAATATGCAGCTTTATTCATCTGTTGACAGATAAATTATTTTTTAATAACAGATAAACAATTTCAAGCTTGGTATTAATATGTGCCTCTAGATCTACACTGAGGTATCTTATATTCACTATTTAAAAAGCTTATAATGAGAAAAATCAGATACATTTGTTTATGTTCCAGATGTTTTCGCTGATTAAGATGTATTTTGGTTTCACTGTAGTATATAATATTAAAGAAATTCTGATATTAAACATGACAACAAGCAAAGTGCAGCACAGGTGAATACAATAATACTGATACCTCTGATAGTGATGTTTTATTATTATATTAATTTGGGTAAATGGAGCTAGTCTTTAGATTATTCATTCATTCATTCATTTTCTGAACAATTAGTTTTGTTGGGAGGCTGGCGCCCATCTCAGCAGACTCTGGGTCAGGGTGTCTTTAGATTATGGTAAATTAAATATTTAATTCACATTGAAGACTCTCCAGGTTAAAAAAAAGGGGGGGGGGGGTGTTTGTAGATGTATGTTGAAATAACATTGTTTTACTGCTTAATTAAGAAAATACCATTGACTTGCACTTAAAAAGTACAAACTCTGCTGTTACACTGATAATATGTACATGTTCATCATCAGGCGTTCTTTACTTACATTTACCAAGTTGCAGTCTGCTAAAATGCATTCAATATTTTGCATTAGCCTGTTTAAAAAGGCAACCATTTGTAGTCTGTTTCACTCTCGTGAGAGTGCGAAATCCCGAGAATAGGACGTAGACACATCCGTTCCAAAAAGGCAAGATAACAGCAACAATAACAAATATTAAACTAACAAACCAGATATAAAACAGGCACATCTGCACATAATACATTTACATACATCAGACTGTTGTCTGCTCATTTACATAAATTATAGTGTTTTTATATAAAAGAAAAATTATAGAAAAATTATAATTAGGTGATACATGATGTTATATGATACAATCAAGCTGCCAAGTGAGTGGAGCTTAAAGCAGCTAAGCAGACCTATTTACACATGATACATACACACATGCATATGATGGGTAAGACATTTTTGTAATTTAAAAATGAATCTTTAAATGCATACATGTTTTTAAATATATTCATAAAATACAAGTATATTTTTCATACCCCATAAATGTTTTTCTGCAGTAAGTGTTTTATTCATAAAATAACTACATGAGGAACAACGCTGGAAATTGATGTTAGAATATAAAGAGTCGATTAGCATATTAATAAAGGTACAGCTGAGACGATGAGAATATAACTACAAGTGTAAATGCAAGTGAATATGTGCCTGGCATCTTATCAGGTACTTATCCAGATGTACGATGAATGAAATAGTGAGGAGTAAAATGTCTTTAGACATTCTCAATAAGAATATTTCACTTGAGGTCTGACACTTTAAATTAGAATGATAACATCATTCTTAAACCATAATACGGAGATGCAGTTAATCCAAACATCTGCTTACGTGGCACATGAGAATGATGCAGGATGCATAAGAGTGATGATATTAAACATTAGCTATTCAATTATATATCCCCTAAAAGATGAAGGTCATTTTACAAGTTATACGGCAGTGACAAAGTAAAGATAGACGTCACCTGTACTTGTCTTCATATTTGAGAAAGCTCAATAGTTAATCATATACTATCATCTGTGTGGGTCATTTCAATCCTTTTTTCTTGCCCAAGTAATCAGGTCATCGAGCTGGTGTGTGCTGTTTGACTTAGTTTTTATTTAATTTAATTTTTTATTCACTTGCCTTGCTGCACAATTCTAAAGCAGGCCTGTTTCTGTTTAAGAATACAAATCAAGTAAAACATAACACTACTGAAAATAAACCAGGAAAAGAAATACAACAAAAAATCAGCAGCACTCATAAGTCCAGGATATCAAACCCAATGATTGCTGTAACTGTGCATTGCTGTGTATGTAGTCATACTCCTTCACAAAGGTTTGCATTGAAATGTTGTCAAATTTTTTGAACCAAAAGTTAAAAACTAGACGCTATTACCTGTTTTTTTAGTCGGTTCGGGCATCCTGCTTTCCTAGTTGAGTGTCCCTTACGGGTTCAGACAAACAGGCTTTGTGTATGCCATTCCCATTTCTCTTTTATTAGATCCCCTTGCCTCCCTCCCTCCCTCCTGTACTGTGACCTGACCCAGCCCTTTCCTCCAGTCTTTCTCGCCACACCGGTCAGATAATGAGCACATACCTCTAAGCAGAAGCCCCCCCCCCCCACCCCCCACCCCATGCATCCACTGCCATGAGGTGGACTATATTTTTGGCTACTTTTCCTACACCTCCTCTAGCTGACAGGAGCACAGAGACTGAGGTTAGATGAAGGTGAAGGGATGGGTGAAGGGAACAGAGAAAACTGCTAAATGTAGAAGCAATATAGGCTTAAATTTAGTTTCTGTGTGACACTATGAAATGCTGTGTAAACATATGTGACCCAGTCTGGCAAAATGAGTCACTGTGACCAAAAATTCAAAATTGAGTTAGCCATACCATTTAAAAGAGGAGACTCTAAGCTTTAAATAGTATGGCTAACTCAATTTTGAATTTTTGGTCACTGTGACTCATTTCGCCAGACTGGGTCACATATAGTTTCTACTTCGGCTTTGATGAAATAGTAAATTTACAATAAAAGAGGATTTGAGAGACATCTCACTTTTAAACCTTTACTCAAATAAACCCACACAAAAACTCAGTATGTACAATATGTTTCTTTTTTCAGATCTTAAATCCAATACGAATTATACAAAATTCCTACACTTCAGTACTACCCCAGTTACAGTTAATAATACAGTTAATTAGTAAGTAAGTACATTGGTACCAATGAATCCATCAAATCTAGAAAATAGGAAGGTCTCAAACAAAAAATAATCTCAAACAAAGTCAAATTAGTTTATAAAGAAATAAAAGTTTACAGTCTGTTTACAAAGAGTATATAAAATGGGGGGGGGGGGGTCGTCTTAAAAAGTCTTGATGCACTACACTGTGTTTTCGAGTTATGCACATAAGGCATATGCACTGTCAGCTTCAAAATGAAGAAGAATGTTTTAAAATCAGACAAAATTTGACAAAGATATGATGATAATGTATCTCAACTTTAACAAATTTATTAATAAGACTTTCTGAGAAAATGTAATTTTTTTTTTAAAAGTTTGTTTGTAGTAGTTTGGTACATTAAGAGTCACTTTGTGGTGATAAGTTACAACTATGGGGGAAAACGTATTAATGTTTGGTGGCACGATGGTGTTTAGCACATCTGCCTCCAGCAGGAAGTTCCTGGATTTGAGTCCCACGCCTGACGAAAGTGTTTCTGCATGGAGTTTGCATGTTCTCTCATGAGTGAGTTTCCTCTGAGTAGTCTGGTTTCCATCCCACAATCCAAAGACATACACATTAGGCAAATTCACTGTTCCAAATTGCCCCCAGGTTTGGGTGTGTATGAATTGTTGTGTGTGTTGGGCCTGCAATGGACTGGTGTGCAGTTCAGGGTGTACCCTGCCTTCACCCAGATTTGGCTGAGATAAGCTCCTTGGCACCCTAACAGGATTAAGCGGTTCAGAAAAGGAACGAATATATGAATAAATGAAATGACCAGTTTTAACATTTACTTTTTAATAATGTGTAGGTGTATGTGGAACATGCAATACTGTGTCCAGTTTACAACTAGAACATTTTATAAACTTTTTGTGGTAATATACAGTACATTAACCTGCATGTTAAAAAAAAGTGATTTGATAACCGTTTGTGTCCCCATAAAGATGACGAGTCCCCATAATGTAACTGTGTAAATAGATTTAATTTACAACACGATGAACAGCTAGACCCCCCCCCCCATGCACACACAGAAAGAGAGAGAGCGAGAGAGAAGTGTAATAGATATGATGATAAAAAACATTCTTTCAAACCTGATTTTTTTTGATGCCCTTTTCTACAATTCAGTTTATCCTACACTCTTGCCCAGTAACATAAATGCCTGGTGCTGATGCCAAATGACTTTGGGCATCAGTCTTATTTCCCAAGCATTTCCCCTGCATTGCTCCATACCTTCATTTGATTCTGATGAGCCGACCTGTCAGCAGCACCTGGTCAGGGTTGTAGCACGTATACAGCACAGACTAGCCACTAGCATGCCAAGAGTAGACCTTAGCAGCCAATACAGGAGGTATGTTTTTCATACTGCTCTATAATTGTCATGACCCTGGTGTCATACCTAAATATTGCCACTGACTGGACTTCTTCTTACCTGCTCCCTGTACCAGGAAGATGCATGATGAATATTGTCATGTGAAATTCATGCTAGGATGTTGGGACTGTAGGGAAAAAAGAAAATGCTCGTGATAACTTGACTCTTCATGAGAAAAAGGCCTGGTGGTGAGAGTACCCTACCTCACTCCCAATCTTGAATTTGATTTTGTAATGTCTGGGTCAAAAGTAAAGGTCGGAGTAATCTTATAACTTGGAAACAGTTGACAACAGATATTCCCCTACCACATTAACACTAATAAGAATATGGATTTTCAAATGAGACAGTTGAACCTGACCTTGAATAAGGTCAAACCGTAGCCATCTCATAAATCCCTCAAACAAGGTTTTTTTTTTTTGCTAATTGGCCTACATACTGTAGAACACACCCTAAGATGAGCACATGGGTAATTAAAACTAGTACCCCTATACAGTAGGGCATATTTGCTACATTATCCATGCTGCGTAGCAGAGGTACCTTTAGTTTTTTTTTAGCTGTCACCTTTGACCTCGAGAAGAATAAAAGGATCAAAAGCATGTTTAGGGCATGTGCTGTTATGTCTTTATGTCTGCATTCTTCACGGGAAGCACCAGGTGTTAAAAAGGCCTGAAAGACTAGTATGTATATATATATATATATATATCTATAAAGCCATATTCTGGTTATTGATTATTAAAACATTAAAGTATGAAAAAAATTGAGTATCACAATCCATGATAATGTCTTAATGAGTGTATATGACCATTATCTATGTGGTTGTCAGTGCCAATCAAGTGAGGCAGAATGAATTTACAATGACAGAATATAAATGAGCTCCAATATCACTGTGACTAATAATATTAATAATAATAATAATAATAATAATAATAATAGCACTGCATCGCAGCAAGAAGGTCCTGGTTTCGAGTCCCGGGCTTGCTGAGGGCATTTCGGTGTGAAGTTTGCATGTCCTTTCTGTGTTTGCATGGGTTTCCTCCTGGTACTTCGGTTTTCTCCCACAGTCTAAAGACAAGAACGTTAGGGTTTATTTAGGGTTATTTAGGGTTTATTCCCAAATAGCTCCTAGGTGTGAGTGTGAATGGTTAACTATGTGTTGTCGGTCAATTGTCTGGCAAGCTGATTAGACTATACCCCACCATCGCCCAGAGCCGGCTTAGATAGTCTCCAACTGCCCTGCGACTCTAGTAGAATTAAGTGGTTCATCAAATTAATGTATGATTAATTCATTTAATTCATATGATATCATCATCAAAAAATAAATAACAGTTATAAAGTTTTATGAAAGATTTAAAAATACGCTATAAAAAAAGGATGTAGTGCCTAGAAAGGAAATAGAAAGTATTACCCCTGAGGGTACAATGGCAAGTCAGCAGTGGTACTTTTTTATGACATGTTTGCATGGGAGCAAGAACTCACACAGAAGGTGAATTATCATGGCATGACTGTCTAAATCAACTCAAAAAACATGAAAAGTCTGCAACACCTCAAAGTATTCTAAGGATCATGACCTTTAGGTAAGTCTCTCTCGAACAAACCATATGATATCACAAGCACGTCCTGCAAGGAGCAATTGTAATGAATGTGTATGTATTTTTCCTTTAACTGCCATCTACTGGTCACATACCACATAGACAGCAGAGGGTTGTTGATTGAGTGTTGCTGTGCTGTGTGTGGAACAGCACGTTCTTCATTGAGACTCTGAACCAGTTCGTCTGGAGTATATAATTTTGTGTTGTATACAGAAATAGACACAATAGACTTTAGTCAGAGCTTTAAGTTGTGATGCAGTGCTTAGAGTGCCATTAAATAAGGTTAATGCACCAGATGTCTCCTGGGCTGCATTAGAGCCTCAAGAGCCACCTTTCTTCTCCACATTCCTCTAGCTATTTAAAAAAAAAAAAAAAAGACAGCAGAGGATTTGGGACAAAGAATGTTTTGAAGGGACACTTTAAAAATATTTGCATGATGATGATAATGAACTTTTTTTTTTGGATAAAAGCAGATAATGCAGAGCACACTCATGGTAATAAATATGGCTTTAAACCTAAAAGAGTATTTAACATTGTTAATTCTGTAGTGATAAATAACATTAAATGCTATTTTTATTCTTGAATACCCATGTGTCTTCTTCTCTTATTATTATTATTATTATTATTATTATTATTATTATTATTATTATTATTATCCATCTATTATTTGTATCTTCTCTGTAAAGGCCACTGGGGGAAGCTGGAGTCAATCCCAGCTGACTTTGGGCAAGAGGTGGAGTACATCCTGAACAGATCACCAGTCTACTGCAGGGCGAACTCGAACACAAACAACACATTCACACGTACAGGCAATTAAAATAGTTAACTTTAATGACCTGGAATGTATGTCTTTGAACTGTGGAAGGCAACCAGAGTACCTGGAGGAAACCCAGACAAACATGGGGACAACAAACTCCACACAAAAAGGCCCCAGGCGGACATAGGGTTTGAATCCAGAACTTCAAATGACAGATGACAGAGCTAACCGCTGAGCCATGTGCCACCCCTATTATTATTGTTATTTTACAGATTTATTATTATTGTATGCAGCTGAGGAGGGTCGGGTGGTCCTGGAACAGTCATGCCTGAAGAGCTCATCATCAAATCAGGTACCTTCACCCCGTCTACACGCAGCTCAGGCAGTGAAAGGGATTGCTGCCAGAAAACACTGCCTAGTCGAACCCTTTAAGGACTTTCCTGATGATACGCAGACTCCCTTGTACAACGGCCTTCTGCATCACCCACACCACCAGAAGCGCTGCTCTTTCAGTGAAAATAATAATAATTATAACAACAACAACAATAATAATAATAATAATGATGATGATGATGATGATGATGATGATGATGACGATAATAATAATAATAATGATGATGATGATAATAAAATTAATAATGATGATGATGATGATGATGATGATGATAATAATAAAATTAATAATAATAACAATGATGATGATGATGATAAAAATAAAATTATTAATAATAATGATGATGATGATGATGATAATAATAATAATAAAATTAATAATAATAATAATATTGATGATGATGATGATGATAATAATAATAATGATGATGATAATACAATTAATAATAATAATGATGATGATGATGATGATGATGATGATGATAATACAATTAATAATAATGATAATGATGATGATGATGATGATGATAATAATAATGATGATGATGATAAAACTAATAGTAATAATAATGATGATGATGATGATGATAATGATGATGATGACTATAATAATAATAATGATGATGATGATAATAATAATAATGATGATGAAGATAATGATGATGATGATAATAATAATAATAATAAAATTAATAATGATAATAATGATGATGATAATAATAATGATGATGATGATGATGATAATAATCAAATTAATAATTATAATAATAATAATAATAATAATAATAATAATGATGATGATGATGATGATGATAAAATTATTATTATTATTAATAATAATTATAATAATAATAATAATTTATATTGGTCTGATTATTATGATTATTATTATGATTATTATGTAATCTTTGTGGACTTGATTAAATTCTCTGAAACTCTTCAATACTAATAGACCCCCTCTCCCCCCATCCCCCTCCACCCCACGGCACCTTTATTTTGAAAGCCGGTCAATATCCGGAAGCAATTTTTGGCTACCTCTTTTGAGGGGATACATTAATCTATAAGAATCTGATCAACCCCTTATGGCTAATATATAACTATAATTATCCACTAGATTTTAATATTTAAAAATCACTATCCGGACGGGTTTTATCATTTAATCTGTCACGCGCTATTGTTTCCTCACCTGTATTTGTATAAAACCCGCCTTCGGGTCGTGTATTTACCAATAGTTCAAAGCCACCCGAATACGCCATCCAATCAAATTCATGGACTTCCCCTAGCGTGTGCACCATTACCCAATGCGTACAGGGGGCGGGGCTTCGCCGTAATACGGGTGAGTAGAGAAATGAGTCTGCGGTTCAGGCTCGGGTGAATTTTTCGGACACGTTTATTGTTGCATCAGATATCCGGGACGCTGAGAAATGGCAGAAGACTTAGGTAAGATCTGTTGCATCCTCAGTTAACGCGTTAATACCACTGAGTAAAGCAGTAGACGTTTAGTAAACGCTGTGTATGAGTGAGATTTGTGCTGTAAGGGTGGTTTGTGTTTCCAGCTGCTAGAGCTACAAACCTGGGAAACACTCTGAGATCATTATTTATGGTGTTATTGAACGCTGCATTGCTTTTCTACATTAGAAATTGATTAGATCTGAGTATGAATCCAGAATGGCTTTATAATCTCTAATACTAATCCTACTAACCCTACATGCATTTGGGATACAACCTTAAACTCCTTTTATGTATATATATATA
>JAQMYF010000014.1:4777543-4787670 GCA_030014195.1 Neosilurus mollespiculum | reverse complement strand
ATGTTTCAGATCATCAAACAAATACAACACAAGTCAACACAAAATGCAGTTCTGAATGAGGGTTTTTATTATTAAGGGAGAAAAAGGAATATTGGCCTCTCAATAGGAAACAAGTCAGGACTTTGACTAGGCCACTCCAAAGACATCATTTTGTTTTTCTTCAGCCATTCAGAGGTGGACTTGCTGGTGTGTTTTGGATCATTGTCCTACTGAGGTCACGAACAGATGGCCAGACACTGTCCTTCAGGATTTTTTGGTAGACAGAGTTCATGGTTCCGTTTATCACAGCAAGTCTTCCAGGTCCTGAAGCCGCAGAACAGCCCCAGACCGTCACACTACCACCACCGTATTTTACTGTTGGTATGATGCGCTTTTCTTAAATGCGGTGTTACTTTTACGCCAGATGTAATTGGACACACACCTTCCAAAATGTTCAACTTCTGTCTTGTCAGTCCACAGAGTATTTCCCCAAAAGTCTTGGGGATCATCAAGATGTTTTCTGGCAAAATTGAGATGAGCTTTAATGTTCTTTTTGCTCAGCAGTGGTTTTCGTCTTGGAACTCTGCCATGCAGGCCATTATTGCCCAGTCTCTTATGGTTGAGTCATGAACACTGGCCTTAACTGAGGCAAGTGAGGCCTACAGTTCTTTTGGATGTTGTTGTGGGGTCTTTTGTGGCCTCTCGGATGAGTCATCGCTGCGCTATCGGGGTAATTTTGGACGGCCGGACGCTCCTGGCAAGGTTCACCACTGTTCCATGTTTTCACCATTTGTGAATAATGGCTCTCACTGTGGTTCGCTGGAGTCCCAAAGCATTAGAAATGGCTTTATAACCTTTTCCAGACTGATCTCAATTACTTTCTTTCTCATTTTTTCCTGAATTTCTTTGGATCTTGGCATGATGTCTAGCTTTTGGTCTACTTCACTTTGTCAGGCAGGTCCTATTTAAGTGATTTCTTGATTGAAAACAGGTGTGGCAGTAATCAGGCCTGGGTGTGGCTAGAGAAATTGAACTCTAATGTGATAAACCACAGTTATGTTTTAACGGGTGGGGGGCTAATCACTTTTTCACACAGGGCCATGTAAGTTTGGATTTTTATATATATATACACACACGCACACACACACACACACACACACACTGCCCAGACATAAAAAGTTGGGAACGTTTAGCCTTAATTACAGCGTGTAATCACCATGGCACTGTTTCGACAAACTTGAGCAACATCATAATGTTTCCAGTGTTGGGTTCATTTTTCATCAACATCCTGAACTGACTGCGGGAAAATCAAACCACTCCATGAAGTCTTCTACGTCACATCCCAAAGAATTTCAGTATGGATAAGTGTCAATACAAATGAGAATAATTCATCGTGCTCCCTGAACCACTCTTTTACTATTTGAGCCCCAGTTTTATTTCCGTGCCATCAGGGAAGAAAAAGTCCACTGATGGACTAACGTGATCATTCAGTACTTTCAGGTCATCAGCTGACTTTATTTTATTGCCACATTAATGTTGCTGAGCCTCAACCTGAGAAACTGGAGCAACAGTGCCATAGTGATTATGTGCTGTAATCAAGACTAAAGGTGGTCCAAAAAAATCTGAGTAATTTATTTTCATAACAGCCTTTGTAGCAATAGCTCTGTTTATGATTTAAACACAGGGTTAAAACGATCAGTAAATTGTTAGTAAACTGAAACAAGCTTTTAGTGCTTCTCACAGTGTAAATGTTCTGACATGTGCCATCACTCTTTCTATATATTGCACATGAGGCAGGTTGAGCCTTTGCTGACAGTGTGGTGACATTCTGCTGTGTTTCAGATCATTAAACGAGCCAGACAGAATCACCTGTTGGAGCAGTACCGAGCCAAACAGCCCAAAGCCTCCCAGGTCCTGCAGGATGTCTTAACTGCGAGAGAGGTGAGACCTACAAGCTCATTTCCACACATTTCCTCATACCGTGGAAGTAAATGTCACCTGAGCCTTTATGCTAATCAGATGCTTACCTTGCGTGTCCTTTAGGACATCTGAAAATTTCGATTGTATAACGGATAGCTTTATTTATCAACTGAATATTATAGGGGCGGCATGTTGGTGTGGTGCTTAGCATGTCCGCCTTACAGCAAGAAGGTCCTGGGTTCGAGTCCTGGGGTCAGCAAGGGTTTTTGTGTGTGGAATTTGCAGTTTCTCCCCATGCGTGTGTGGGTTTCCTCTGAGTACGCCGGTTTACTCCCACAGTCGAAAGACATGCAAATTAGGCAAATTGGATGTTCACGTAATGTGAATGATTGTGTGTGTGTGTGTGTGTTGGCCCTGCAATGGTCTGGTGAGCTGTTCAGCTGTTTTATGTGTACCCTGCTTCCCATATCAGTGTAAAACGGGAAGAAGAATGATGTCTTACGTTAATTCCATGCTCCAGTCACTTTCATATACTGTGCAGTGTGCTGTTTTGTACATACACACACACACACACGCACACACATACGTACATACGCAAGCACACTAAGGCTGTCTTCTGATAGGACAGATTTGTGATGCTCAACATCTAATGAAATGTTTTAGTGTAGTCTTGTTAAGTGTTTAAATGGTAAATTGTATTATTTGTGTTGTTTAAGCCCTTTAAAGTCAAGCTTGCCGAAACCACAGACCCGGATAAGAAGCAGATGTTGGAGAGACTGGATGCAGCAGTAACGGCTGCACTGACTCCACTACAAGAGACGATGAAGAGCGGAGCTGAAGATGCTGCCGTTCAGAGCCAGGCTGAGGTTAGGAAAAAAAATCTTTATTACATTCAGTATAATATTCACTCAGGAGCATCAAATGTTCCTGACCTTATTTGAAGAGAACTACAAAATATTATTTTATGTATTAATCTGTTCAATATCCTCAGTATAAATGTGTGGTTGGTTTTGCCTTTGTGTTGTGACTGATAAGGTTTTGCTTGAAGAAGCCAAAGACCTTTTGTCTGATTGGTTGGATTCCCAGTTTGGCAGCCAAGTAACTGAAAACTCAATATTTTCCCTGTTACCAAAATACTGGGAGGGAGAGTATCACAAAGACATGGAAGCTCTTAATGTAAGTAAAAACTGATGTCCTAACATTCAGGGAAGTGCTCAGTTATTATTCGAATGCTCAACTAGTAGCACACTTAATAAAGTAACGGAATGGATTTAATGCTTTTGAGAATTCCAGACAAATTTCCAAAATGTTTACTAACACTCGCATTTGAATGCTGAGCTAAAATGATGCCAAGTTTTGCAGTGGTGGCTGAGTGGTTAAGACTGATCAGAAGGTCGGTGGTTTAAGTCCCACTACCACCAAGCTGCCACTGTTGTACCCTTGAGCAAGGCCTTTAACCCTCAGCTGCTCAGTTATATAAATGAAACACAAGGTCTGCAATGATGTAAAACTGTGATGCTGACTCCGTCTTGATGCAATACCAGGTTCTTCCACCTGATGTCCTTACACGGGTCAGTGAATATGTTCCAGAGATTGTGGAGTTTGTAAAGAAAATAGTAGACAATGGATACGGGTGAGTATCTACATGTTGTACAGATGTTTAATGTGTCTTAATGATGCTGCTCTAGCTCAGAATAATATGTTTGTTTTTTTTGAAAGAGTATAATAAACTTGCTTGTTGTTCTTCTTATTGCAGTTATGAGTCCAACGGTTCAGTCTATTTCGACACTGCAAAGTTTGATGCTAATTCAGGACATTCATATGCTAAACTGGTGCCAGAAGCAGTGGGTGACCAGAAGGCTCTGCAGGAGGGAGAAGGTACACGTCTCAGACCTCTGCAGATTTAAAGTACTAAAAGAATCAAGTGTATATGGGTAATTCTCATAGAAATGCATATTTTATGTCCCACTCTTTATATAGCCAACCATTAAAAAAAAGATTGCAGGTTTTTTCATTTTGCATAAATCACATGGTATAATCACACCCAAATGTATGTTAAAAACAAAACAAAACAAAAAACTTCCCACGTTTTCACTCTGTCATGCACTGAGAGTACTTATAACAACAAAGTTGATGTCCAAAAACTGCACGCTTACATTTCCAATGATTTTTAAGCAAGAAATTCACTTACGGTCTGACAGGCTCAAACGTCCATGCTGGATTTTGCGCTCTGACGTTCTACACTGCCCTCTAGTGCCAATTGCATGTAAAATTAAAAACCTGAATTAGATACGGGCCGCGAATGTACTTGTGTGACAGAGTTGACATAGTTCTTGGGGACATAACTTCATATGCTCGTAATTTTCAGTTAAGATAGGTGTTGCTTTTTTAAATTATTTTTTTAATTTTAATTTTTTTACATTAAAGGACGTTAGTTAAAGAAAACTACAGTCTTTTCCAAAAATTAATTGGGTATATAAAGAGTGGGGCATAAAATATGCATTTCTATGAGGATGACCCATATCGCAATATTTTGCATGCTGTGAGTGACCAAATGCGGGATGATTATCATAAAGGGATTATTCAGTGATATCCACCGAGCCTGCTGTGCATAAATGTTTTATTACATAGGAACAAAAGGAAGTTTTGTGGTCAATGTTTTTATTTGAGCATTGTCCTGAGTTTGTGGGGTGGATAAGTAACTATTATTTTAAATAAATTGTTAATTATTTTAGTTATCTTTAATTTGTTTTTGTTTTCTTTTTCTTGTAAATCAGTTGCTAGAATTGTACATGTTTTGGTTTATAAGGGATGTACAAAATGAACCATAAAAATATTGTTTTTCTAGTGCTTTCCCAATGTTTCCCTGTAGTCTATGCTACTGTTTATAATCCTGAAATAGCAAACCACACAGCTCACACCATTCCTGTGTAGAATATGCTGAGTATGAATGTACTGCATATAAATTATACTGTAGATCTGCTGGATACTGCTAATCGTGTTTATATGGCCTTGCTTGGTAGGAGACTTGAGTATCTCAGCAGACCGGCTGAGTGAGAAGCGTTCACAGAATGACTTTGCCCTGTGGAAGGCTTCTAAACCTGGAGAACCGTCCTGGGAATCTCCTTGGGGCAAGGTAAGCAGAGACCTTTCAGATTTACTTTCACTCTTACTAATTTGCCAGACTGTTTAATCCTACAAGGGTCGCAGGGAGGCTGGAGACTATCTCAGCCGACACCGGACGACAGCGGGGTGCACCCTGAACAGCTCGCCAGACCATCACTGGGCTAGCACACCCACAGCCATTTACACTAACACCTAGGGGCAAATTTGAACAACCAATTAGCCTATACAAATCATGTCTTGGAGTGTGGATGGAAACCAGAGTACTCAGAGAAAACCCACACAGGCACGGGGGAGAACATGCAAACTCCTCACGGTCCTGGACTCGAACACAGGACCAAAAGCAAAACAGTTAAACTGCTTCCATCTGTCCCAAGAGAAAAGCATTCGCACTCTCATCTGAAGATTGCTGGTTTGAATCTAAGGAGCGAAGCTCAAGAATGCAGAGTTAGCTGTGCTCTCAGGGATGAAGGGGTGGCATATTCTCCATCTACTGTCAATTACAACAGGCTCATGTGTGCGGTGGTGGAGGATTGTGGTTTTCACACCTCTCCCTGGAAAAAATGCATTTATCTGGCACATGCCAGGCCCTCCCTTGCTGTTGGCTGTTGTGTGAAATAGGAGAGCTGTCTAGTTAACAGGATTTAGCCACGACTAAAACACAAAGAGGAAAATCAGGGAACGTTCCATCAAAAGGGGTTTCACGATATAATGCTGTGTTCAGCAGTTTTTCTCCTCGCATAGTGGAGATGTGTTGAACCACATCGTCCTCCCACACAGTCATTAGCATTCACCATATTGCTTAGCCTTAAATTTGCCTAAAGTTAAACTCCACATTGCATTGCCACCTTCTATCTTCAGAGTTGAACCTGGGATTATTGTCTTGGTGCTGTTCTGCATGATCTCATGTCCCCTTGTGGGTTGATATACCAGAAGGTATAGGACCGGTGTGAATGAGTTGTCCTGTGATGAACCGCGGGTGTATTCCCACATTCTGGGTGTATTCCCACCTGATGCCCAGTTTTCCCACTCCCTGATCCATTATTTCTTTTTCTTTTGCAGTTTAATTTAAAATCCTTTTCATTTTAAATGTTTTGTTAGCACTCATTCTCACAGAATGGTTTTGTTTTCAAAATTCTTAATGAATTTTTGTGTGTGTGTATGTTGTCTCTGCGATGGTCTGGTGAGCTGTTCAGGGTGTACCCCACCTGCACCCAGTGTCAGCTGGATAGGCTCCTGCCTCTCAGCAGTTTTAATAGGATTAAGCAGCTCGGCAAGTAATTTACATACTGCACAGTGCAGATTTGTTTCTCCTGTTCACGTCACTGAAATTTAAACACCCCCCCCCCCCCTCTTTTTTTTTTTACAAGCCAGTAATTTTGTCAACTAACAAGAACAAGAGAAATGTCATCACCAAGTGAAATAACACAGCAGTCACTTTTGTTGTTAGTGTGACTAACACTCCCCACCCCACCCCCAGCTGTACTTGTAATGTGTCCTGATATATCACTTCTTTCTTTCTGTCTATTAAGGGACGACCTGGTTGGCACATTGAGTGCTCTGCTATGGCTGGTACAATATTGGGTTCATCTATGGACATTCATGGAGGAGGATTTGACTTGCGATTCCCTCATCATGACAATGAACTGGCGCAATCCGAAGTGCGGATATACTAATCTTCACCTTTGAAATTAAGAAGCACTCTTGTATATGAACACTATTCTTTAAATCCATTTATTATTTTTAATCTGTGTCTGTACAGGCCTACTTTGACAATGACCACTGGGTGCGCTATTTTTTGCACACGGGCCACCTTACCATTGCCGGCTGCAAGATGTCTAAATCTCTGAAGAACTTCATCACCATTAAAGATGCCCTTGCGAAACATACAGGTATTTTTTTCTGCATTTTGCAGGTATAACACGTGAGTCACACTGAGCAACATCTCACGGCTGTTGTGATCCTTTTATGTAAGCCAGATGAAGGGGAAAAAAAAGGTACATTGGATTCTGTGTATATAAGAAAATTGTGTGTTTTTCTGAACTGTAATGCCTCTTATACAGCAAGGCAGCTGCGCCTGGCCTTCCTCATGCACTCGTGGAAGGACACACTGGATTACTCCAATAACACCATGGAGTCTGCCATCCAGTATGAGAAGTTTATGAACGTGAGTAACTTTACTGTCATTAGCGCTGCAGATTGTGAGCCAAACCAAAGAGTTTACATGCACACTAATAATCTACTACTCAACTGTTAATAAGGAATGTTATTTTAATACCGCATTATATTTGAAGAAACTCATCAAGTCTCATTAGCAGGCAGTTAATATGAGCCAGCTGTGCTTCCAAAAGTTAAAAAATGCCCAACATTATGGGTTAAAAGTTACAAATTCTCAGGTCTGATTGGTAAGATGATGTTGAAACGTGTGAAGATTTGTACAAGGAGATGTACATATTAACATTCCCAGACTGTGGAATGAGAGATTGGGAATAGTCAGGACAGTGGACTCTGCACTTTCTAATTTCTCTGGAACATGCATTATTAACCACTAAAGTGAGAAATAAGATAGAATTGTGAGAGATTAAGTGATTATAACTGTTATAATGTGTGTGGGGATTGGGGGGAAAAAAATTTTTTTTATAGTGTCAATATTAACTATAACAATCTAATACAAAAATGTCTATAATTAATAGAAATGTGTAATCATTGCTAAATTGCAGAGATACAGTGTAAGAGGAATATAATATTTGGGATATCCAGTTATTGGAAAATAGCCAACTTCTCACCTGTCTTTAGTTTTCCTATAACATTATATGCCACTGTTTTTTGTCTGTGCTCAGGAAACCTAACTCTACCTACTTAACTATTCATTTAAAAACATTTTGATAAAAAAAAAACCTACCCACGAGACTCTTGATTTGGAAAAGCAGCGATGCTGCCATCACTCTGCTGATTGTAGTTCAGATAATATCCTGTGTACACGTACCGGTTTCGAAGCACTGGAAGTGATTAGAGTGCGAACCTCCACAAAGCCAAATTACTGCATTAATAACAAGGTACACAGTACCTCCTGCTGGGCCGGCTGTAATACCTCACTTCCAAAAAGTGTCCTATCTCACAGTGTTAAAAAATCTGTTAAAGAATTCCTGGGTCCAGAATTTGATCCGGATCGTCTCCAAAATTTCAATGGGGTTGGCTTCTTCTTCCTCCTAATTCTTCCTCTTCTTCTGCCATACCAAACATGGTTTGTGTTTCCTCAGTGCTGCTTGCACAGCATCTGGTATTATAAGGTGGTCTCTCACAGGATTGTATGGGGGCAAATTGAGTGTCAATCGGCCATACTTCACCCCTCCAAAAAAAAAAATCTATCAAAATCTGTTCATAACTGTTTGTGTAAAGTTGCTAACAAACAAATAGAGTCAGATAAACCAACAGTGACAAAAACACAACCTCCTTGAAAGGTATTAATAAATATTAAATCGATTTGTCAGTCAATTTAATTCAAAGTGCAGAATCACTATGCAGCATGGTACCAATACATTCATTCATTCATTTTCTGAACTGCTTAATCCTAATTAGGGTCGCGGGGAGGCTGGCGCCCATCTCAGCCGACTCTGGACGAGGGCGGGGTATACTCTGGACAGCTCTCCAGGCCATCGCAGGGCGGTACCATTACGCTGGAGAGAAATGTTCAAAGATTAGATAACAATACAGTCAGCCAGTAAAAGAATAAAGTGTTGAGACTACAAAGTGTAAATGCTAGCTGGTATTATTTCCAAAATTCCATTTCATTTTATTATCTTACTTGTGTTGTACATCACTGAGACGGAAGTGTGTGTTATAATGCTGAATGTATTTTTATTTTTTTTTTACCCCACTAGGAGTTCTTCCTGAATGTTAAACACATCCTGAGGACTCCCACTGATATCACAGGTCAATTTGAGAAATGGGAGACGGAGGAGATCGACCTGAACAAGAGGTTAGAAATATTGGCAGCTTTAATGTATGCTGGATTTTCTGATCCAATTCGGTTTGAATTTTATCTGCATTAACTGTCCTGAAATGTTGTGTCTAGTTTCTATGAGAAGAAAGAAAGAGTTCACGAGGCTCTCTGTGACAATATCGACACACGGTCAGCGCTGGAGGAGATGAGGGCTCTGGTGGGGCTGAGCAACACCTACATGGCGGCCAGAAAAAGTGCCAAACTCCTGCCTAACCGCATGCTGCTCCAAAGCTTGGCTCACTACCTCACTAACATGTTTAAGGTGAGCCTGTCCGCTGTGCTTTCTCACACGAATGCAGTCTACCGAATTTACTGTTTGCATCAAGAGGTGACTGTATAGATTAGGTGCTAATGATATGCAACATATAAACAAGGCACAAACGTACGAACCATGCACAAAAATACTTTGGATATATTCATTCACTCATTCTCCAAACCATGTAATCGTCCCATGGGGTTGGTGAGGCTGAAGCCTATCTCAGCCGACTCTGGGTGAAGGCGGGGTACACCCTAAACAGCTCACCAGTTCATTGCAGGGCCACCACATACGCAACCGTTCACACTCACACCTAGAGGCAATTTGGAACAGCCAGTTAGCCTAATGTACATGTCATGGAGGAAACTGGAATACCCGGAGGAAACCCCAGCAATCACGGGTAGAGCATGCAAACTCCACACAGAAGCACCCTTGCCCAGCCCAGGACTCGAACTCAGGATCTTGCTGCTGTGAGGCGGATGTGCTAACCGCTACACCACAGAGCCGCCCCACTCCAATACTTAAAAGACTGAAAAGAAAAATGGTCCAAAACAAAATATTTTGTATGTAGAGTAAATGTTAGGAGAATTACAGAATGGAAAATTTGTTTTGTTTTTAAAGTACTGATGTGCATTATCTGATAAAGCACTCACATTTCTCTGTGTTTGTTGGTGAGAAATTAATATAGAGTAGATATATGATAATAGCAGTTTCATTAGCTTGCTAGATCAGTGTTTTTCAACCTTTTTTGAGCCACGTCACATTTTTCACAAATCTTGCGGCACACCACAAACCAAAAATGTTACAAAACGGCACTCTGTAGCTTAATACAGTATGTGTGTAATC
>JAQMYF010000014.1:4734419-4767103 GCA_030014195.1 Neosilurus mollespiculum | reverse complement strand
GAAACGTGAGGCGCCGGAGGAGAGCGGCACCCCCCCCCCCCCCTTCCCCCCCGGCTGGAGTTTACTCGAGCAAGGCACCTCAACTACTCTCCGGGCGCTGCAGTGTGTGGCAGCCCACTGCTCTGAGTGTGTGTGTGTTCTCATTTTGGATGGGTTAAATCCAGAAGTCAAAGTTTCCCTTGCGGAATTAATATAATAATAATAATAATAATAATAATAATAATAATAATAATAATAATAATAATAATAATAAAAACTACAGTGATCTCGGATGATTTAAATGTTGCCTGGGTTTCCAGCAGAGGGCGCTGTTGACGAGAATAACTGAAAAACAAAACTCGTGCTAGGGGAAATAATAGAAGTATAATTTAGTCAAATATTTTGGCTATATGCACACACACACACACACACACACACACACACACACACACATATATATATAGATATATATATATATATATATATATATATGAAGAATAATAAGGATGCTAAACTTATGAAAATAGAATTAACAGTAACATAATTATGAGATATTTTTTAACGATGTTGTTGCATTTAAATCACGTTGTTAAAAAGTGAATAGTCCCAAAACGTGAAGCACGGTATAAATCATGTCCATGTTATTACTGCTTGAGACTTTTATTTTGAATTGTGGTGAGGCTTGCTGACCGGAAGTCGGTCTGGTGAGCGCTGGTTCACGTTACTTGGAGAACACTAAAGAAAAGGAGGAAAAGCAGCAGCTACCTAGAAGGACACAGATTGTTTGATTTTAAATTAAGGATATCCCACGTAAAGAAAACGTCGAAACCCAAGAAGACGATTAAAACAGCAGTTTATCCGTCCGACACCAGCAGCTCGAATCCAGCGGCCGTGGAAGTAAGTCATTACAGCGCCGCTAACTGACTAGTTGCTAGCTAGCAAGCTAATAATGGGTCTTTTAGTCGGCTAGCACTGGTTAGCTAAGAGCTCGCGAATGACAGGCGTATATTTAGATAAAACTCTCGTCCATGGAGGAGTGCGAATCATCTCCGAACTCCCTGCCTGTTCGACTCTGGACTGAACCTAATGAGGCAAATAAGATGTCAGCTAACGTCAGGGTTTCCGCGAATGCGTCGTAACACTTCCATAACCCCGTTAGCAGAAAGCTAAACAATGTTTTTCTGAGTTATATATGATGGTGATTTATATGATCTTAAAGTTGCTGTAGTGTTAGCATAACTGTATAATATTACTCCCAGTAATATTGATGGAAATATAAATATCTCCCGGCTTGTACAAACCAAGTAGAGGTGGAGTTCCAAATGATACAGTTCTCCCTAGACAAGTGCACTACAAACAGAATCAGATAATGGTTTGTACGCCTGCTGTAGTGCACTCGGTGCTCAGTGCGTAGCGGTTTGAAAATCGGCCAGCATTGAGCTGCTCGCAGAACAGACTGTATCGCCATTCATAAAGGCTTTTGTCCTGTGGGGGGGGGCACTCAGAGGTTGCTACACACAGAGGTTGCTAACATTAGCTTACTTGATCATGACAGATGGTTAGATTTCAGTTTAACATTTTTATTTGATACTAGTGTGTGCGTGTTTTCTGTAGAAGTCACAGGCTGCAAACAAACCATCATCATCATCATCATCAGACCCTGATTTTTTGATTTTTTTGAATTGTAGGAGTGTTAAATGTTAAATCAGCCTTCATCATGGCAGCTCACGCTTCTAGAGGGGGTCTCTGTAGGAATCCATCCGTGATGCCGGGCTTCCTCCTGAGTTAATCTCTCTTTTAAAGGTTAATGACTTCAGGTCACCATTTTAATGGCTGCAGTGAGAAGCACAGGAATTTCTCTCCTGTGAATCAGGAAGTATGATTTTAACCCATCTAGAAACATTCCTTGTTATATCATAGATTTTTCCTCCTTTTCTTACTTCGTTTTTTACTTCTGTCATCCCTTAAACCTGTCCTGCTTCAGAGATGTTACTCGCAAACCTGGGAAATTGAACTTTTGCCCACATAGGCTCTCAGATTTCATGAGTCAGCACATTCAGTAGGAACGCTGAGCTCTTCTCCAGGCCTACTGATACACTGATAATGTGTGATGTCTCTTATGAAGTCAAGGTTCTATACCATAACCAAACAAACTTCACATCTTGATTTCACTGCTGGAAGAAACCTAGTGTAGCAAAGCAATACGTCAGCAAGTGTCAATTTTTACCTCCACCAAGGCGGTTAGGTTTTACCATCGGCGTCTGTGCGTGTTTGGATTTTCTTGAAACTTCTACTAGAGGTGGATCTTTGGACACGGAAGACTACATTCGATTTTTAATGATGTATATCAAATTCTGGATCCAGGTTTTAAAGTATTCTTTAGCACTGTGATAGAGGACGATTTTTGACATTTTGATTTTTATGGGGGATTGCTAGGCTTGGTATGGGTTTGCACTCTCTGATGGCGCTCCCTTTTTTATTTACTATGAGGACGGTACTGCGATACACCTATGTTCCGCATGGAATTGTGTGTTTGTTCACAGTCCATGAGTGCACTTGGTCCTAGTAAGTTCTGAATTCATTCGTTCAGTTTAGCAAGCCACTGATTAGCTGAATCATAGATAATTAGAAGCTCAACTTCGTCTTCAAGTTAGACAGAGCATGCTTGTGTCCGAAGTCTCTGAAGAGCTTTTAAATTCGAATTTCTCCACTAGTGACATAATAACTAATGTCACAACAGTAGTATGGTTATTAGTAGTATTACTGTAAACATGACGTAACCTAACATTAGGCCCTATTATACAACAATAGTTTATTTAAATTTAAATACTTTTAATAAGTTTGCATAGTTTTCCCACCAAAAGTAAAATTTGAGTTTCCCATTTGATGTGATATTATATGCCAGTTGGTGCCACGCAGAAGGTCAGTGAATGCGTGTGTTTGCTCCACCAGTCATTTTTTTAAAAAACTTGTTCCAAATGATGGCGTGGATATTCTCCAGGCTCAAGTTTGAATTAGTTTGAGTGATCCGTAGAGGAGAGGTGCAGCGTTGCCAGGGTTCCTACTCATACCTCAAAGCAAAAACCGACCAAGAACAGACCTATCTGTATGGAGTTTGCATGTTGTCCCATTGCTTGCATGTGTGTAGGTTTTCTCTAGGTACTCTGGTTTCCTCCAACAGTCCAAAGATATGCACATTAGAACGATTGATAATACTGAATTACCCATAAGTGTGAATGAGAGTGTGAATGGTGGTTCGTCTTTGTGTAAGCCTTGTGGTAGTTTGGAGACCTGCCCAGGATGCACGCCACCTCTCACCTGGGATTGGCTCCGGATTCCCCTCGACCCGGGTGAATAAGTGGTCTATACTGATTTCCAATTCTAGTGCCACATCCTTCGAGAACTGCATTTGACCATCATGTGTCACAATGATGTGACTAGGCTGTTCCTTCAGATGTGGCTATGAAATCCAGGCTTCTTGTTTTCAAGCAATCCCAAGGTTCATTGTGTGCCCAACATACATTTTTTTTAATGTCTCATGGTTGTGAAGGTTGATAGGGGCAACACAAACAGCATTTTTGAGACGTTGGATCACCTAATGAAGCAAATGGAAAATTTTCTGTAGACTATCACTTGGTTTGTAACAGTTTGGCCTCCGCAGTAACGCAAGGCCACCAATTCCCATGAGGAACGTGTTCTTCAAGTGTCTTGAAGGATGTGGCCCTGGAATTGGGATTCAGCCCAAGATGATGGATGGATGGATGGATCAGTGGAACGTAAATAAATCTTACTTAAGAAAGGTTCTTCTGTGGAGCATCATCAGCATATTGCACTGAAATAAGAGCTAAAAACATACAAGTTACAAAATGATCCACCCAAACAATAAATGAGGTAACAAAAATTCATATGATTACACAACTGCAATGTTTAATGGTCGTATATGTTATGGTTTCTGTAGTAACAGCAGTTTTAACAGGAACATGTATGGCGAACACTTTCTGCAATCCACAGTTAATAAATAATGGATTTATGGTTATTTAACAAAAGTCTCATAATCACTGAGCTGCCGAAGTTTTCTGTAGGGAGAATTTTACCTAATTAATTTTTCTGAAAGGAGTCTCCAATGTCAGTGCATCGTGTCCATGAGGAAGGTCTCCGCTACAGCAGGAGAGTCTTCAGGACCATGGTTTTACAGTGTGTCCTGCTTCATGGAGGTTCAGTAAAAACAAATTGTAACTAGAAATGGGCCCTACAGATTTTTGACTCGCCACGGGCCAGCGGTATAGTGTTAATTTCCACCCCTGCTGTAGTATTAAAGGAATAAAGCGTTACACACTATATCATGTCGCTGTTATTAGAAAAGGCTGCGTCACACAGTCGATTATTTACTTCTACAAGCATGAACTGTTTTATTTATTATGCATCAGGTTACATTTCTCATCCAGTGCAAGAAACGTCCACCATGCAGCATGGATAATGTGGCAGATATTCCCTATATGAATACTGGTTTTAATTACCCCAGTGCTCATCTTGTATGCTCTATAGTACATGGACATGACCAGCTTAAAAGATTTATGAGCTAGCTAGTGTTTGACCTTTGAAGGTCACGCAAGGTCAAAGGTAATGGTCTCTTTTGAAAGTCCGTATATGGTTTCCTATTAGCGGGCCATAGTAACATGTCTGTCGACACTCGTTTCATAAAGTTAAACGTGCTCTATCTCCACAACTTGCTCTGATCGTTGCTGTTGATGTTGATATTCCAAAGTGAAATCCTCTTTGAGCCTCAGGTAGGGTAGTGTCCCCACCAAGTTTGGTGAAAATCATTGCATGGATGTGGTCAGACAAGTCACTTTTTGTTTACACTCATACCCTTATACAGTGAAGTCAGTTTCAGTATTTCAGCAGTGTAGACTAGCACTCTGGAGTCAAGACCGATACTGTTGCCTTTAATTATAAGTCTAGAAATTAGCAGTACATGGTTAAGCCTTTTATTTTTCTCTTTACCTTTGTTTATTGGTAGCCGTGTTAATGCTAGTCGTGTCACACCGAGATGTTTCCACTACAGGTGCTCTCTCATGGGAGCAGTGTGGTGGTAATTCTTCTTTATATATACTCCACTGAATGTTAGTTTATCCATAATGCATTGAACTTTAATGTAGTTTTTGCAGAGCCTTTAATTTTGTTCCGTGCTTTTAATTTTGTATAGTTATTTAGTTGTCATGACATGAAATGCTATGTTTGAGTAAATCTCATAACGTGAATTTTTCCAACCTGCCGTTCAATCTGGAATTCCTACTCAAAGTGTCCGGATGGGCTCCTGAACTGTGAGTTCAGCAAGTGCTGTCAAATCAAAATGGCTGCTCATGCATCAACAGCAAACAAATTCATTTACTAATTGTTCAGTTGATTTGTTTTCAAACGAGCTTGTTCGCTTGTTAAATCGTTAACACCGACTGTATGGCTTGCCTTCTTGAGCTGGTAAGTGTACATGTCTTTCTCTTGGAAGACATTTGATTGTACAAGTGCTGATGATTTGAATTGGTGTATACATGAGAATGACGTGGCCCGTGGTGCAGTAGTTATGGTGCTGGGCTTATGATGGAGAGGTGGTGGGTTCAAATCCCCTTTAGACCCCCACCGTGCTAAGGCCTCTTACTGGGCACCAGTAAAAATACTAGGAAGGTAACCTGCTGTGGGCTAGGGTACCATACAGGAGGATTTGAACTTTCTAGTTGCTTCACGCTACAGAAACTGGGATAAGCGTTGGCTCTGATGAGCCAGTAGGCTTGGGTAGAAAAGCCAAGGCATAATTGAGAATGGTGCAACCTGATTGGTGCGCTCTCTGATCAATTACACACCGAAAGTGTGGTGGATGTTGAATTAAGTTTTGTTCATGAGGCAAATAGGACTAGATATAAACATGTTTTTAAGAAATTGATGAAAAAATGTCAGAGATTGATTCAGCCTTTTAATTGCTTGTTTCAACAAACTACGTTGCAACTGTAAAGCTTCCATTAAGATTCTTTGCTCAGAAACTGTGACAAGAAGTGAGCGCATCCAAGTTTTCTAGTCTGTGAAAGAGCAATCTCTGTGTCCAGTACCTCTCTCCATGTCCCCGTGTCCCATCATAAACCCTTGTATCTATTTTGTAGTCATGCACTGCATCAGGTTTTCTGTAACCAGAGCTTCGTAACGTTGCCCTTCAGACTGAGTAACAGACTCTCTAATGTTATCACGTCACATAGCGTGGCTGCTCATAGTTCAGTGGAGTATGATGATATGATATTTACGCACACGCTGGGGGAAAAATTTTATTATGTATGAAATGAACCGCAATTGTTGCTTCCTTCCAGTTTAATTGTTTTATTAATAACAATACAGCGCCTTACATTCTGAACTGAAATACTTCCACTATTGTAGTTTTTACCATTTCTTTATTTGTTTGTGTGTTTTCTAGTGTGGTTATCTACAGGGACCTTCTTTTCTGCCTGGTAGTAGTGACGGGCACGGGGCAGTCGTCCCATGAGCTTTGTGTCAGCCTGACGTGAGTGCTGTGGGCCTGGGCCTGTTTTCTCTGGATCAGTGCTTGTTGAGCACTGCAGTGATGGATCACCCCAGAGATAAAGAAGGCGAGAGGCCAGCGAGGAGCAGCAAAGTGGCCCAGGGACGCAGCGGACACTCGCGGCCTTCCAGCTCCTCCACGTCCTCCGGCGTCCTGATGGTGGGGCCAAACTTCCGTGTGGGCAAGAAGATCGGCTGTGGAAATTTCGGGGAGCTAAAACTCGGTAAGAGGGTTTAAGGTTAAAATAATCTGACATGGGAAGGTACCCAGGATGCAATATTTTGCCAAGTCGAGCATTGTGAATTGTAGTAGCCATGTTGCTGTGTCTTTTGGAGTTTGTAAATATGTAGATTAAATAATTTTAGTCCTTCCTAATCAATCAGTTTTGTGTGTACAACACATCTAATTTTACTAAGTCATAAAAATATTGTAGTCTGCTATCACATTACAATGAATAAAATATGTAGACCCTGGGTCAGATTATCAGAAGGGATCAATGGATAATTATAAAATTTTCCTCTTCTGCTGTGCATCACCACATCATACTGTATAAATTGTTTAAGGTACAATACCCACATGAGTGTTTTAGTACATTCTACATTGGAAAAGATTCCAAAAAGCACGCAAAGGATTAGGGGCAAATCAGCGTAACAGTGTTTTGCTAGTTTTAGTATATTCTATGTGGAAACATAAATAAAAGCAGACTAAAAGTGAAACAAGAGTTTTATAGTGTATATATTTGCATATTTGATCTCGAGCTCTATTCACTTCGAATGCTAAGCGCCATGTAGCTAATGGCACCTGTTTATTCTACTCTTTCAGTAAAGTAAATACTACATAATAAACCATACTCCATAAAGTTTTTTATATATGCTATGTGGACAAGAATACACACAAGAAAAACACAAGAAAAACAAACTAAAGTGAGATTTTTATGGTTTTTCATTTTAAAGCGATAATGATGCTGCCGCCTGCTCCAAGGGACTGTAACAAACTCTGACCGTTCGTCATTTTGATTCAGGCATCTTCCGCTCAGAATAATGATTTTTCATCCCAAGATAGCAAACCAATCAAAGAGCATCGTTACTGTTCAGTATGTATCTAATTTTTGTTTCCTCAGACATGTCAGTCAACTCACACAAAAGAAATAAGCCAAAAATGTGATGTGATAGAGAGTGTGAATAATGTCAGATCCGAGGCTGGGAGTCCAAGACAGTAGTGCACTCTGGTTGGGAGGAATGGCATACTTTCTCTCCTGTGTCAATCACAGCTACACTAACCTGTCATGGGAATCTGTGAAACCATGTACCAGATAGAGCTTTTCTGTTAGGCTGACCCGTCATGCAGCATGTATAGCACTGAAAAATTTGGTCGACTTTATATATATAGATATATATATATATATATATATATATATATAGTTGTACAATAACAATTAATCCTCAAAAATACAACTTGCCTAATAATTGTACACACAGTGTATATATACACACACACATATATACAGACAGGGATGGAATTTTAAATAAATATGCTATGAGCCAGCAGGGCCAATAAGGTAAACAGAAGCAGTAGTCCTTCACCATATTTACTGGCCATCAGGGCTAGAGATTTTCATATTCTACTGGCCAATAATATTATTGAAATCCTATGAAAAATTAAAAACAGAAAACATGGTTTGTGATCAAGTTTTTATTATACAATTTTTCAACATAATACGTGTCTGACAAAAACTCTACTCAGTCTCCATTCCAACAGACTCTTCAGTCACCTCACGGTCTGACCATTCGTCCAAGTCCGTATCACTGCTGTCTCAATCACTGTGTGCTCCTGTCGGAGTCTGTCCAGATGCCCTTTATGATTTATACGTTTAAAGTTTTACTAAACCCCCACTGTCGGGTATTTTGAGTAACTGTATAGTAGTAAACTGTAAGGGAGCAAATGGGGAAGAAGGTGGGCTATTCATGGATATTTAGTCTAGTAGTAATGTGGGGTTGTAAGAAATAAGAACTTAAATAAATGATTACTCTATGAAATTATTAGATATATAAGAGCATTTTCACAGTCTTCTAGAGCACTGGAGATACATAAAATGAGGGTTTTTCTTCTAAAATCTGTAGATATTATGAAAAATTTCATACATGAATAAATACACAATAGTATGGAGTACATTCAAATGAATAAAAAAAAAAAATCAACAAAAAGTATCAGCTTGTTTTGAAAATATTCACAGAAGTTAAATTTTGGACAGATTTTTCACACTGTTTTCCACTTGAAAATTTCACTTGAAAAAAGCACCTGTCGTTTAAATCATGCATTGTAGCAAAATCCCTGATTTGTTCTGCACGGGGCAGATCTGAATATATGCGATGAAGTGTCCGTCCAAAATGTCCCCTCCGACTTTTCTATCATCTTTTTTCAGTCAGATGCACTTTTTATTAAGTACATCTAGGTATGTAACTTTAGAGCAAAACATATCTGAACCAGATACTGAAATGTTGATTACATAAGCATGTGAATGTGTCCACCCAAAAGTGTCCACTCTGAAATCTAGGTTTATGCCATCAGTAAATGAACACAAAAGATATTTCAACCAATTAATTAATTTTTATTTAATTAAAAATTCAATAAATATTTCAGAAAAAATATCCATTTGCAACATATGTTATATACTATACATTTACAATCTTACAGGCTGCTGATTTGGACACCAGCAAATACTGAAAGTGTCAAAAGGTTTGTCCACGCCGAACCGTTTTGTTACAAAACTTAAGGTGTCCTACATTTGTCTTCCTCCCTGAATTTAGAGATTTATTTCTATTAGTAAAAAGTCACTGGTTATTTTATACAACTTTCAAACTATTTCTAATAGACTTAAGTGATTTTGAAACCCAGATTATATATGTATAATATATAATTATTGGTACACTGACTGAATGAACAATAATTATTGAATTACTCCCAGAATAAAATAGCAAAAATGCTTAATAATAACCTTATATAAATCCCGCATTGTTTCCCATAACTCTGAAAAGCTTTCTGGAGTCAAAGTAGTGATGACAGTACAGTGGGACAGGTGTTCGATTTGGAATTTGGAATATCAGAAACCTTTCTGATATTATTCCACTGATTTAAACCCAGATAATATAAATTAAATACATGTATAAATATAAAATTGTGTGTGTGTGTAAAAGAGTAAAGAGCTGAATAATATTCATACAAAATGGTTTCTTGTTTCTGATTGGTGGAAAGCTACCAGCTGATTCTTAATATTATTCTATGGATACTTTGCATTACATCGTTGACATCTGATGAGGTGAATGATTGTCAGGCACCAACATTCCTCCTCATAGATATTATATCAAGAAAGATGGACTTTCTTAGTTTGTTAGGCACTGTGGCCTTGAGTTGTCATTTTATCTTTGATTTATTTATAATTTATTTATTTATCATTTTATTTCCTCACTATTAATGCTGTTATAAGCCATATCCGAGGGTTAGGACCAACAACCAAGACTGCGGCACCAATTTCCGCCACCCAACAGGAATGTGAGTAGGGTGTAGCCTATCTATCTTTATTTATCATTATGTTCCTCATCTCCCATTCACCCACAGAAGGCTAGCGAAAAAGTCGCTCTCAAGACTAGAGACATGCTCCTCGCACCGTTTGGTGGGACGAAATGTATAATTCTTAAAATAAAAAAACAACCATCAAATATTTTATATACATATTTTCTTTCATATTTTCATGGAGTTTGCCTACAGTTAATTTGAAATGGCATTAGCAGGAGGCACTTCTTGTTGACTCACACCGGCTACAGATTTTGTGTGGTGCTTTTAGTATGCAGTGGTTCGTACCTACCAAAATTGGTACAAGATGGGGAAAAAAGGTGAGCCAGGAGCAAATTCATGGGTACCTAGCCCACACTGATGTGCATGGGGAGTGAAGGCTATCCCATGCTGTCTGATCCCAGAGAAGAGCTCAGATTGCTGAAAAAGTGAATATTGCCTATGATAGAAGGGTGATACAACAGCGCATTGCAGATAGCTGCGTAGCCTCAGACTAGTCAGATCGCTCATGCTTGACCCCCATCCACCACATGCCTGCAGTGGGAACATGAGCATCAAAACTGGACCATGGACGTGTGGAAGAAGGTGGACTGGTCTGATCAGTCACATTTTCTTTTACATCGTATGGACAACTGTTTACACGTTTGTTGCTTTCACGGGGAAGAGATAGTAACAGGTTAGACTATGCAAAAATGGCAAGCAAGCAGAAGCAATGTGATGTCCTTGGCAATGTTCTGCTGGGAAAACTTGGTTTTAGAACTGTAGATTTTGCTTGCATACATACTATCTAACTAAACATAGTTGCAGGCCAAGTACACCTCTTTATGGCAGATATGTTCCCTAATGGCAGTAGCTTCTTTCAACAGGATACGGTGCCCTGCCATACTGCAAAAAAAGTTGAGGAATGATTTGAGTAAAATGAAATGGCCTCCAAAATCTCAACAAACAAGTCCAAACCATGAAGGTCCAACTTTGCAGCTTAGAGGAATTGGTTTACAGGATTAGTTAGAGCAATTTTAGTGACGGAAGTAGGATCTACAAAGTGATAAGCAGGTGGTCTTAATGTTTTGGCTGATCGGTGTATAGAAATTGTTCTAACTAATCGGTGTATGTATATTAGGGTGGTCCTTATTTTCGAACTTTTGAATCGTAAAGTGTGGGCACCCCCCAAAAAAGGTTTCAAATACTGAAAAATGAAATACGTAAAAGGATTTTTCCAATCAAATAAAATTTAAGGTATGCTCAAAGACTCTAAAGTTTCTCTGCTATAAATGACTGACATGGTGTGGAAGACTGCCTGCAAACTTTATTAATTAATTCTTTCTTAATCTGTAATGTTATGGTAGTTAATGCTTATATAGCAGTAATGTATAATTTAATCTGCATTGAGCATACCTTAAATATCATTCAAAATGAAAAATATTTTACTACAAGTGTTTTTACATTGAATGTAACCAATTTAATGGGCGTCCGTCAATTTTACTCAAACTTAAATTTTTTTACCACCAATAAGGACCACCCTAATGTATATAGTCTCGGTCCATAAGTCCATGTCCATAGGCCATTTCTCCAGTGATAGCGTTTCAGTGTGTCCAATATTATTTTCTCTTTCTTAGTCTGCAGTTTTGTACAGTTGTAAACTGCCTGCTGGTTTGATATTTTTAATAGAAAAGTCATAAGAAACATATTGAAGTATTTAGTCCAACGTTCTTTAGAGAACATAAACAATTTCTTGTAGCATTTGTTCCTGTCATCTTCATTTATCATTTATAATTTAGTTTAACAGTAAAAACGTCTCTGTAGCAGTGACGCTAAGGTGCTTACTGCAGGCGATCGAAAATCGAAGAGGAAGTTTCATCCATGTAATGGTGTATAATGGAACTCTGGCACAAGTTAAATGGAGGTGAGATAACATAGAAGGCTTGGGAACCAGACAAATATATTATATTAGTCATGGAGATTGTTCAGCTGGAGTAAAGAGCCATTAACAGGGTTTCATAGCTCAGTGATTATTTCTGATATGGAGGATGACCGTGTTCTAGCCGCTGCCTAATCATCTATGTGGATCACAGCAGTGTGTGGTTGCTTTCGCAGGGTACATTTTTTCAGTTTATGTTCACTTTTGGACATTTGGACTTGTCCTAATTTAGCTTAGCCTTGTGCAGGTTTGGTTTAAAGCAAATATGTTTTGGTTAAGTGTTTTAACCTCAAAGTGGTGAAAGCATTCTTCAGAAGTGAATGCTTTCTACTGGGCATGTGGCAATTTTTTAATCACAATTTAAACGTGTATCAGATACTTTCACATATTACAGGCTAGACCTGTCACTATAATAATCGCCCCATTGTGCGGTTTATGCAAATAGTCACAACCGTTTTCCGGAACACGTTTAAATGCTATAGTTAATCTGTGTTTATCTACATCAGAAACAATTATACTGAGCATTTTTCTGGTTCCGCTGCAGCTCACCTTTGCAGGCATTGCGTCATTATTTTACATTTTTTTAATCCTCTTAATTATTTGCTAGCTTTTAATTTTTGATAAAACAGCTTGTTTTAGCTTTTGTTTGAAAGCGGAGATTATTATAGTTTTTTTTCCAGAAAATGTCCATGGAAACTTAAGCTGTGGTATTTTGGAACTATTCCAAATTGGAAATGGGTCTATGAGTCTTCCATGTGAATTAATGAGAATATAAATTATATTTTCCAATTTTGTTTATTAATTTTTATTTATTATTGTACAAAGCAGGGTAGAAATTCAACTGAATTCACTTTAAATCTGGTTGTTTTACCCAAGTTTATGCTGCAGTTTATTCAGATTAGTTTCCATTGGAATTTTACATTTTTAATATTTAGAATTTCCCAACCCTACTTTACAGCACCTGCTAAAGTGTTTTATTCTTTTTACACCTCATAAACTTGCCTACATTTACAATTTCTAATTTAATAATGAACTCCTTTCACTGCCACTTTAGACGTTTCACCTCTCCAAACTCATGGATATGCATTTTCAACGCAATGGCACTTAAACACACCCCATTTTCCCTTCCACCAATCAACAACAGGGAGTGTTTGTACTGTTCACGAACATTGATACCCCCTATTGCTGACTGGCTAGAATAGTGTTGTGTGGCTCGCATTGAATAACTTCCACCTAACCAGGTCTGTATGCAAAATACAGCTAACAGGCTATGAGAAGAAGTTTTGTTAAATTTGACTGAATGTATTGGATTTTAATTGATGAGTGCACCTTTAATCTTGCCAAGCATTGACACTGGAAATGCCTTCCATAAATTTTGAGCAGACATCTGCTGAGAGGATGCTTTTAACAATTATATAATACTATTATAATGATATACTAATTGCAATTCATCTAAATCGTGATCCAGATTGAAGTCCAATCAGACCTGCTGTTCAGGGAATTAATTGGATTTTTAGAATTGATCATATATCAGAACAACAAAAATGTCACAACTTATTTTTCAGTCTGAGCAGCCCATGTGACAGCCTATAACGCTTTTAAGTTCTTTTTCTTTTGGGACAGTCTTTTGTGTTGGCTGGCGTAAAAGTGTTGCCCTAAAACACAGAGCTGGTGATGGTATTAAAGTGTCCACCGTAGGCATCTAAATACAATAGACCGGTCGTGCATCGCTCTCATGGTGTCAACTTGATGCTTCTTGGAGAGTGTTGCTTGTGGGTTTTTGCTATAGAAACAGTGGGGAAGTGAGCATAAAGAAACTGTTTTACTGCCACTAGAAAGCGATCTGTGGGTTTATTCAGTAATCAACATGCTATCATATTGCCAGCGTGTTTATTTTTATTGTTATGGAATGCATAGTACAGAATAAATATGTTATTTATTAATTGAATTAACAATTTAACAACGTATTTATCCAATGCGTGTGTGTGTGTGTGTGTGTGTGTGTGTCTCTCTGTGTGTGTGTGTGTGTGTCTCTCTGTGTGTGTGTGTGTGTGTGTCTCTGACTGTGTCTCTCTGTTGCTCTTTCTGTCACTCTCTCTGTGTCTGTCTGTCTATCTCTGTCTCTTTCTCTCTGTCTGTCTATCTCTGTCTCTTTCTCTCTGTCTGTCTATCTCTGTCTCTTTCTCTCTGTCTGTCTGTCTCTTTTTGTCTGTCTGTCTGTCTGTCTCTTTTTGTCTGTCTGTCTGTACAGGTGAAGGTCTCAGGGACATAAGCCTTAAGCTTCAATGGGTGCACATCTCATTTTCTTGGAGTGTCAACTATAAATCTTTTTGTTCTTTGTTTTTATAATTACAATATGCCTCTCCTGGGGTGTGAACGAATGACTTAATTTCCTTATTATTATTATTTATGTTTTTTATTATTATTATTAGTATGCTTTTATTTAGTTATTAATTAGTTAGTTTTTGCCTTAGATATAATAGGCCTAATAAAATTACATATAGCTTCGACTTGCTATGAAGGTAGGTCTCTATAAAGCCTGTAAAAGTGTGTGAGACTATAATCAGCATTATTCCCGAATGCCTGATTTCCCCTCAAGTGTGAGGGGGGCACATATTTTGCACTTTAGCAGCTTTTAATATTGGTGTCAAGAGTTGAAATGGAAGAAACCCCAAAAACAAGTCATGGCGATATAAACATTAGAACTTCAACACAGCATGGAAGAGGTCTACAGTACCTAGCATGCATTTCTTGGGCTTGAGAGTAGGTGTGTGTGTGTTTGTGTGGATTTGAGCCTTGAGGAAAGGGTGGGATCTGTAAGCAGCAGATAAGGGGAGCAGAAACAGCTTCAATCATCCTCATTATTACAGCGAACGTGGCATTGTTGTCGTACAGCAGGGGAAATGCAGTCAGATAAGACTGAGGAGTCTCCTCTCTGTCCCTGCAGTGACTGTTTGGACTGGATAATGATAGCCAGGAGAAGTTTCCATCATTCCTGGTTATGATATTATGGCTCAGCTTTTTTGGAATGCATTTGTGGAATAATATTTGCATTTTATTGCATTAAGATACAGGTGTCATGTTGATGGGTTTAGCAGTGCAGAAGCAAAAGGTATGGTAGCGAAAAAGATGCAGGGTCAGAATCATAAAGTGGGAGTGTATGGGTGTGTGTCTGTTGTGCCTGTGCACGTGTACAGCTTTGACGCCTCTTTTCTCCACCCCTCAGTTAGAAGAGTGCACTCTTCAAGTGGCTACGAATGGAAACTACCTGGATCTGGAGTCCTCACTGTCAGAGCAGAAGGATGAACTGGAGCAGTTCTATGCTGATTTGGTGTAAGTCTCCACAAGCTGCATTTCCATCCAGCTATCAAAAAAAATTTCAAACAAACCCAGTTGAAACCTTGTGAATATTCTGCATGTAAATAAAGTAAATTTGGAATGAATAGTTGTGCAAGAGTGTTATACCCTGTAATACCAGTTTAAAAACCTGTAAATAGAATTTTAGATGCAAATGAACACCTATGAAGAAGTGTGCATCCAGCCTTTAGTTTATTTCTGCTGGATTTCCAATTTTGTGACGAGGAGCTGGTTTTTTTTTTTTTTTTTTTTTTTTTTTTTTTGGCCGCAGAAGTGATTAGCCATGTTAGACGATGCCGCGGTGTCAAATTTAAATTCTCCCTCTGAGCTGGCAATAAACGCAAGGTTTTTGCTTATTATTTATTTTTTGGGGGGGGTTGGGCCTTCTGATTAGCTGGCCCAGCTCACTGAGCGCGGAGCTTTCAGTTATTGAAAGATGACCAATCAGAGCAGAGTAGGCACAGAGAGTGGAAAGATCATAAATGGGAGGAGGATGCCAAACAGTCCGTCCAGCACACGCATTCAAAATCAATGTTTCAGGGGAAGGTGGAGAAGCAGCTTCCTGAAGAACTGTGGAGTTCTTTTGTATTAGGAATCGTACTTTGGTGCTGCACTGGTGCCCAAAATAGAAAATAAAGGTTTAAAAATGGGTATCTGACCTTTAATGACAAATGCAGTTATCTGTTTTTAATTTAATATGGATTCCATTACTCATTGCATAATTCTCAACCACTTATTCACTAATATGATTCAGAGGAAATTGTGTCATTGCTCTATTTTCAGGAAAATTGGTTACTGCTGGTTTCTTGTGTTTAAAATGTGTTGGCATGTTAGAACATGCAATATTTACTTATGTAAAGTGTAGTGATTGGAGTCAATATATGTCATATACCATTTAGTACAATGTGGCATTATAACTGAGTTAAAGCATGATTTCTCTCTCTCTCTCACCCCATCTGTCAGCCTTGTACTTTCTCCAGTTCTGGTACTTTTTGTTTTTTTCCCCCTCACTTCGCTACTTCATAGTTTTCCTTTTTTGTTTGCCATGTGGATAAATCTGTTAGGAAATAACTGGACTACGGGGTAACAAAACTGAGCAAAATGTGCTTCTGATGCTCACCCAAACGCACACATACTCGCGCTTTCCTAGAATGAAATTTTGGCTCAGGGCAGGAAGTGGGAGTGGACCACATGACTCAGCCTCATTCATGTGAAACGGGGGTGTGATAGAGGTTCCTTTTTTATTTATATTTTTTATTTTAAAAGTTTACTGTAATACAGTTGATATGTGATGTGTTTTTGGGGAATGTGCATGTTGACAGCTTTGACATGGTCAACTAAATTGTATATTAGTAGCCGAATATGTTTATACAGTAGATAAACCTGTTTAATTGTTCTAACTAAAAGCACTGTATAAACGGTGAAATTTAACAATCATTAACCTTATCACATTCTGTTATATTCACTTCCATATTGTTGGACATACTTGGAAAGAAGCAGTTGTGTGTTCAATAAGATTTTAAAGCTTAATAGGCTTGATTAAAGATTCTACAGTTCAAAATTATTAGCGGCATGAGAGGATTCCAGCAAGTAGAACAAAATCTGCCCTCTAACAGATTTCCAAGACTTAAAAATGGCATCTGGATACAGCTGGAATCCATTTAACCCCAAAACCTTCACTCAGCAGATAGCGAGCTAAGGTTGTTGAAAAATGGAGGACATTTTTAGAATTGTGAAGTACTGAGTAGCTGGCATATGGGCTGCTAAAAAGTTCACCAAAACCCCTAATGAAAAATTTTCAAGCTACAAGTTGTTTAAATGTATGAGGGCGAATGTAATGAAAACTTTAACAGTGCAAAACGGAGTGCGTTAGATTTGAAGTTGCAATAGGGAAAATTGTACTACTGGTCTGTTCTTAGTAATCCAGTCCTTTGCTGCTTTAAACCTGGTACACACTTGTGATTCCTACCTGTATAAAACACAGCAAAGTTTAAAAAAAAAAAAAAAAAAAAAAAGGGTGCTTTTAGTATTATGTATACACATTTTAGCTTTAATGCTGGGGTTTGGCAATCTGGAAAGATAGCAAAATTTGAAATTGGCATCTCTTTAGGGCTTCGGCTAATCTCTCCCCTGTCCTCCGAGGTCTGCTCCGCTCCGTGGTGATCTGACTGGCTGTTCATGCACAGAAGGTTCACACATAAGTAACAAGACGTGAGCATTTGATTGGATATTTCCCAGCAGATTGTGAGGCAGTGATTGGTCGGTGTTTTTACAGGTTGACAGTGGCCACAAATTATTAATTTTCTTCGGACCTTTTTCAAATCTCATAAGTTATTCATTGCTGTCGGGGTAAAAAAAGACTATTTCAATCAATAAAACAGCTAAAAAATTACCAACTCCAGGTTTACCTGAGTCATTTCAGGACGTAATAATAAGAACTTCACGATAACGTTGCATAAATCAGCATTCCCAGCTCTTTCATGCTCTGTCTTGCTCACTGCCACATTCTCCTGAGTTTTCTCTGTTGCATAAATGTTTCTTGTTGTTCGTGTTACACAATAAGCTCAATTACTGTGGATCTAAAACATGATTAAAGCTCCATACTACATGGCTGCCCTGCAGAATCAATTCGTACACAAACCCTCACTGAGTGGTGAAAAGGTGAAAGTATGTGCAAGCTTGACATGATTTGAATACGTCCTAGCTTTTGTACGCTCTCTTACTGCCAAGATGACATTTCTTTTTCTGGCCACATCATATGCCTGGAGCAGACAGTCAGGGTACGTCATTTACATAAACCAAAGAAATCAAAAGCTTCATTTTTTTTGCTGAGGAAGTGAAGCTGGGACCATGAATTTATGCTGAAAAAGCAAACCTAGCAGCTCATTAAAAATAAATAAATAAAATTTCTGCAAATGATGTAATCGCAGGCATTGGTGAAGAAGGAACCATAATGGGGACTTGGTTTTACATGAACACTATTTTCCTAGTCTGGGCACATGTAGTGATCAGTTACAGGCTAGTCTTAGTTTTATAAGGTCAGGGAGTGTGTGCATGGTCAGCTCAGCAAGCATGTGGTCACAGTTGGAACTAAGTCAGGTTCCACAGTGTGTAAGGAGAGCCAATCCCGAAAAGCATCATTTGAAATAACATACGAAAAACGACACTATAATTTGCTGGTGTGTTCCCCCCCCCAAACACCATCTTTATTCAGCACCTTTAAAAAAATTCCAAGCTATTAAGTGGTCTGATTTTAGCAGCTGACCCTCATGCAGCATATTTTTCATGACTGTCCCATGATTCTGACTTTCCAAATCCTTATAGCCCCATTGGCCACCTTCACTGCGAGCATGTGTGGGATAATCATCATATAACAGTTTCATGTCGTCCTTCATCTGCATTAGCAGTCTGTTTTAAACGTTGCCATCTGCTTTGAGCATTGGAGATGACTCAGTAGTGTGGTGCTGACATAAGCAGTGAATAAGCTCAGTACTCCTTGAAACTCTCAAAAGTATTTTGGCTACCAAATCACCCGCAAAATGACTGCCTGCTCATCCTGTTCTCTCTCTGTGTGTGTGTGTGTGTGTGTGTGTGTGTGTGTGTGTGTGTGTGTGTGTTTGCAGCAATGGCAAAAAGCCCATTTTGATCCTTCGGACCCAGCTATCAGTTCGCGTCCACAGCATCCTGGGTAAGAATGTCTTCTTTCCTAACTTCTGTGCCATCTGCAGAAATAAGGGGAAAAGATTTGGCCAGGAATTTTGGAAGACTTTCTCAGGCAGTGCTGAGACAGCAAAAAAAAAAAAAAAAGATCCATGTCTTTCCACTGATGTTAAAAGTTTTCTATTCAAGGAGCTCCCAAGGGACTGTGGTCAAAAATTTTTGTATAAAATGCCTTTTTTGGTTTTTCTCTTGCATTATTCTGCACATCCATCCTGACTTCATCGGTTACACATGATATTTCAGGCACTGGCTATGATCATGGTTATTATTAAAAGGTTTAATTTGTGAATATAGTATAAATAACAGTTATTCACCAAAGGCGAAGTGGATATCAGGGAATAGGTGACCTGCGGTGAATAACTGTTTTAGCATATTCTACATAGGAACATAAGAAAAAAGCTAAATAAAAATAGGTTTTTATGGCTTATTCTTAAATTTTCTAATTGATTCACACAGGCTTCCTAGTGGATAATATCTATTCCCCCAAGACGGCGAACCAATCCGATCACTTCATTCTTGTGTAGTGTGTATAGTCACTCATTTGCTGAACCTCTTAGTCTTATTAGGGGTGCGGAGAGGCTGGAGCCTATCTCAGTCAGCACTATGCGAAGGCAGTGCTCCGGTTCCCTCCCATAGTCTAAAAACATGCACATGCTCCCGAGTGGCGCATCAAGAATGTGTGCAACTATCAACCCGGAGATCGCAAGTTTGAGTCCAGGTTGATGCCACAGCCATCCGTGACTGGGAGTCCATGGTGCTAATTGGCTGAGCTCTCATGGGAGAGTGGGATGGCATATGTTCACTTCCCTGTCACTTACAGCAGTCACCAGCCAATCATAGGTGTCTGTGAGCTCATTCGTACGAGGGGGCGGATGTGTTTGGCCGCCCCCAAATACACATGTGCAGCAGTTTGAAAAGAGGCGGCTGGCAGCATTACATGTCACAGAGGGGGCATGTGCATGCTTGCACCCCTCCCTGGTTGGTGGTGGTTGTGTGATGGGGAAGGCAATAATTGAAAGGTAGGGATTGGATATGACTAAAATTAGGGGAGAAAATGGGGGAGAAAAATTGGAAGAAAAAAATATAGAAATAAAGACAAGCACATTAGACTAATTGGCTGTTCCAAGTAACCCTTAGATGTGTGAGTGTGTGTTGGCCCTGCGATGGTCTGGCAAAATGTTCAGGGTGTACCCTGCCTTCACCCAGAGATGTCCGAGATAGGCTCCAGCCTCTTTATGACCCTAGTGGGATTAAGTGGTTCGGCAAGTTTTTAAATATAGCCCATCAGAGTATTTTACTGTTTGTTTTGTAGTCTTGGTCTCCATGGTGGTCTAGAATGAATTGTATTGGACGCTCAGGGCTGGCTAGCATTTCAGTGTTAAATGCATCACTTCATGTAGGTTCCCTCTGATGCCTGGTGTGAGAGTGTCACTGGTTTTTAGGCGTGTGGTGTTGATCTTTCCTTTTCTAGGACACGTTGAGACTTATGCTAGCAAAGCGCACTGTTTTAGGAGGAGTTCTGATGCCAGCATTGTACCTTTTATCCTCGAGCTCTTAAGAATTTCAAACGTTTAGTCCATGTGTATCTTAGTTACTGGTATGACAGGTGTTTTTGGTGTCTTGTCCCATGACACAGCCTTGATTTGTAATCTGTAAAGCATCAGAAAAAGTCTTTCTTGTATGGGTGTAGATATTAATAGTCTCTGTTGTCTAGTTGCTTACGTCACCAAGTAGGGGCAGTGGTGTCCCGGTGGTACGGTGTTGGATTACTGATCCCAAGGTTGGGGGTTCCACTATCAACAGGATGTCACTGCTGCCCCCCCCCCAGTGCAGCTAACTGGGTTATCAAATGCCAGCCATGTCTCTCGCTGTCTGTGGTGAGTGGCATGTATAAGAACCATTGCTGATTTTCGTCAAGAGTAGGCTGCATAGTCATCAGTGTGTTTCTGCCCTGTGATGGCCTGGTGAGCTGTCCAGGGTGTACTCTGCCCTCGCCCAGAGTCGGCTGAGATGGGCACCAGCCTCCCCGCGACCTAATTAGGAATAAGTGGTTCAGAAAATGAATGCTCGGTTGCTTGTAAATCGCTCTGGATTAGGGTGTCTGCCAAATGTGGTCTTGTGATGTATGTTAGTCTTCACAGCTGTTTTCGAAATAACATATTTGACCTTCTCTGTTCATAGGACTCATAAGAGCAGTACTGTAACATTGCATTTTAAATCCTATCCTAGGATCATTAAACCAACGTGATTTAATCATTAAATAATAACAGATTCTTCAGAGATAAAAAAAAATAATAATAATAATTAGCGCGCTCCCTGTGAGAAATGTGTTAAATATTGAGATTTGCACGTAACCAAATTGCTATAATAATTGATTGTAGGAGTGCCTGGACTTTTTCTTTGCACATCTTTAAGACCTGTGATTGATCAGGGTGTCCCCTCAGTGATTAGGTTCTTTTTAATGACATTTATTCATGAGTATGTTAAGCTTGTGGTTACTGTGGTTGATTTTTGTTTATGGTAAAATTTCTCCTGCAGTGAAAGCTCATTCACACCCTTTCACACTGTGTTGAGAAGTGCACTGCTTAACAAGACATACCAGTTCGTCAACGTATTTGTGTTTGTCACAGAAGGATAAATAATCCTCCCACATACCACAATGGAGAAGGGTTAGTTCAACTTTAAGAGGCATACCTTAGCACCAGGCGTGCCTTTTTTACAATAAATGGTGCTACTTTATTTATAGTAAGCTATAAAATTACACCCTCACATTCGCTTGTATTTTAAATACATATTAGCATATTGTTTTGACTGAATGCCATGGATGGTACTGAGAGATGTGTCATGCAACATGTATGTTATTGTTGACATTAAAACTGAAACTGTAATACATTACAGTATACAAGTAATTTTTTTTTTTTTTTTCCGCCCCAAGGGAGAAATTATTGTTGCTTTAGTATTGAAACCAATATACTATATATGTATATATGCATTTGTAATATCCACAGGTGTCACAGTGACTCCATCTATTTGCTGAACCACTTAATTCTAATAGGGTCACGGGGAGGCTAGGGCCTATCTTGGCCAACTCTAGGTGAAGGCGGGGTACACACTGAACAGCTCGCTAGTCCATCGCAAGGCAACATGCACACAACCTACTTACTTCTGGGTCAATTTGGAACAGCCAGTTAGCCAGAGTACCTGGATGAAACCCACACAAGCACAGGGAGAGCATGCAGAGTCCATATACAAATGGCCTCGCTAAGCCCGAGACACATACCCGGGACCTTCTTGCTGTGAGTCGTACATGCTAATGCAATGCACCACCATGCTCCCCATCACACTGGCTCAACAGGTAGAATTGCTTTCTTATATTTCTTATATTTCTAAGTAACTTCCTGGGTGCGGTTTGGGATGTTCTCCTTGTATCCATGCAGGAATCCACCGGTAAAGAACACACTGTTGTGAATGAGTGTGTGCATGTCGTCCTGTGATGGACTGACGTCCCAACTCTGTGCTATTCAACACTTCTCACCGAGTATTCCTAGGAAAGGCGTTGGATCTATTGTAACCATGATCAGATTAAAGTGATCACTGAAGAAGAATGATTGAAATGTGTGGGTCATTGGCATGGCAGCATTATAGCCGAAAATTTTAACGTTAACATGCATTATGTTTTGTTTTTGTAGTACAGTGATTTAAATCTCTAGGATGATTTTGCTTTAGATCTGATTCTGAACTGGAATTAGGGTCGCAGGGAGGCTGGCAGCTGTCTCAGCCGACACTGGGCGAGGGCAGGGTACACCCTGTATAACTCGCCAGACCACTGTAGTGCAGCACACGTGCAGCCATTCACCCTCACACCCAGGGGTGATTTGGAACAGCCAGTTAGCCTACTGTGCATGTTTTTGGACTGTGGGAGGAAACCAGAGTACCTGGAAGAAACCCACACAAGCATGGGGAGAACATGCAAACTCCACACAGAAACGCCCCGACCTTCTTGCTGTGAGGTGGACGTGCTACCACGCTGCCCCGACGTGATTTTTCTTTTAGCCTATATGAATTTTCCTTATCATAGGCACTTGATGTTTTTCACAAACATGCTTCTATTTTCATCCATCAAAAGTCTTTTGCCCATGAAACTCGCTTCACTCACCTTCCTCCTCTCACTTAAACTCACCTAAACTTCTGAGTTGTGTTTTTACGGGAAAGTCTGTGCAAAACATTCTTGTATGTGTGTGTCATAATTCTATATGTAGAAATAGGACACGAGTCATGTTTCATGTTTTCCTTCATTGCTGTTTTTGGCATTTGGCAATGTAGTGTTTTCCGTATTGGTACAGTGGTGTTTCAGTCGTCATATAGTCCTTACTCTGCTCACAGTAATCCACTTTATGTTCAGGATCTCCTGAAGTCTTCAGGTTTCATGAGTGCATTTTCCTCCAGATGTCCTCAGCATGACCAAACAGTGTCAATGCATGCTGTTTCTTCAAGATCATTCTGTAATCAGGAACTCTGGTGATCATTATCTTGGAACAGGCTAAGATCAGGAGATTATTATTGTCGATCACACTGTGACCTGCTTGTCTGGTAACCGTAGTAGAATATTCTGTGACTAGGTGGTAAGTGGTGATCATCCTGGAATACACTGGTACCAGGAAGTCAGGTGATGATCATTCTAGAATCTGCTAAGACCAGGAGGTTGGGTATTTATCATTCCAGAACATGTTGTAAACAGGTGGTCATTTATTCAAGAACATGCCACAACAAGGTGATCATCTGTTTAGAACATGCTGTGGCCAGGAAGTCAGGCATTCTGAATGGAAGACGGTCGAATCCCTAATGACCTCTTGTGTGGGGAGCTTGAATGTGGGTTGAAACCCGTTGGATGACATAAACTACACTTCAGGGATGTCTTCAAGAGAGACGTGATTGTGGTTGGCCTACCACCTGACAACTGGGGAACTCCTGCTACAGACCGACGCAAAAGGAAGACCATGTGCAATCTGGCACTTTAAGCTGGGGAAATAAAGCTGAATCTCAAAGCTGATGCAAAAAGAGCAAACACAAAGGCTGCTTCAAAGGCAGCAGCATCGGCACCAGTATTGTGGGATCTGTGGTCGTGTCTGTTGTTCAAGGATTGGGTTAGTAAGTCATAATAGGAAATGTTTGCATCCTATGCACTGAGTCATGGACCACGTCTGGCGACTGCCCACTATGGAGGTCCGATGATTGTCATTTAAAAACGTGTGGTGTTCAAGAGGTCAGGTTAACTTCTTTTTCGTGCATAGTAAGGAGGTCTAATGGATGATAGCATGAAGTCATGTGATCATTCTGGAGCGTGCTGTTGCAATGTTCAGGTTAAAATCCTCGAGAACACACTGCTGCTAAGAGGTCATGTGGTAATCATTCTAGAATATGCTGTAATCACGAGGTCAGGTGATCATTCTTCTAGAAAATGTTTCTACCTGAAGGATCGGTGATCATTCTAAGACATACTGTGACCAGGTACTCTGGTAATCATCATTCTAGAATATGATGTGAGCGGGAGGTTCTCTCAGGAGAAACACAAGATCATTCTAGGGCATGTAATAGTAAGGACTGTTATTCTAGATCGTCATTAATAATATGAATATTTATTCTAGATGCTCATCATTGATAGAGAGCATGCTGTTATCAGAAGAGGTGACCATTGTTCTAGAACATGTCATGGTGTTCTATTGATGTTATTTATCAAATCAGAATGAAAACTTGGCAGAATCTGTTTCCTCCCATTCTTGGATTCTGAAACTTTGGAAATAGAAGTGTGGTGTTCTCAGAGGCATAACTTTAGGATAGATTATAGACATCAGGGCTTGGCTTCAAGGACACTGTGGCATGGTTAATGCCATAGTGTGTGTTTGGTGAGAAAGCAGAGACTTTCCTATTCTGGAAAGCTGTTTTCTTTTTCTAGTTCTTTTCTTGTTATAACATGCTGATGCAGGAACCTGTTCTTGGGCAATTTGTGCTCCTATGTATTTCACAGAAAGTGACAATACTTGTTTTTTTCTTGAGCCTTTTTTTGGGGACATGTCCACACAAAGGAGACGTATTATTCATTTCCCTTTTATTAAATGCAGTTGTTTTGAGGTGTGTGTTCAGGTTTGTTCTAGGGTATGAATAAGAATGAGTGTCTGTCTGGATCCGTTATTAAGCTTGAGAATGCCCTATTTAGGCCACTCTCTGTGATCCTGTATTCATTTCCTTTGAGTCATAGGAAATCAGAAGACAAAGCAGGACTGATGTTGTTAAAATTAAGTTTAGAAACACCGTTTACACTGGAATCATAATCAACTTCACTAACCACGTTATCCTGATCATAGTCAGGGGAATATGGGATCGATCCTGGGAAAACCGAGCATGATGTTGCCACGTCGTACGCACGCATCCGCAATCATACAATTTATGTTATCCATTTAGGCTTAAAGATGTGCAATGGAACCGGAGAACCCCAAGGAGAGCAGAGAAAACTACACATAGACAGACAGTAACTCGAGCACAGGATTGAACTGGCGTCTTCGAAGTGGTGACGCTGCTTTCCACAAGAAAAAAATCCATCTGGTAGGAAGGTAACATCATGAAATAGACCATTCTACAACACACGGAATTCCAAACTGCGTGTTAACGTTACTTATGTTAGCTCTATGGCTGAGGGATCTGGCCAGTTTGGATCTGGTTCCATTTATCCAGTATTTTCAGATTTAAAAAAAAAAAAAAAAAAAAAAACTAATTCAATGCACCACATGTAAAGCTGAAGTGACCAAACAGTAGTACAAGCAGCGAGCGTTTTCTCGAACAGTTCCCAGGGTAATCCTCTTCAAGCGGAACAATATCATTTAAAGTGGCTGACAGGAAATGCCATGCCTCAGATAGGTCATCCCACAGGGCACAGAGTTGCTATTTCTGCCCTCATTTATGTGCGAGTGCTGAATAGAACTGAACACTGACGTTTCAGTGTGGGACGAAGGCTCCAAAGACGTTCTTTTTACGTGCAGTTAATTATGAATGAAAGAGGCCTGAGGGGCATGGAGTCAGGCTTTCCTTTCAAAAATCCTTTCAAACAAAAAAAATTTTTTTGAGATGTTTGCATTTCTGTAACTATTTTGATAGTACTGTATGGTAGATCTTCAAGATGGACATAACAGTGCTTACTTTATAAAATGTATTAACAGGAAATGGATAGAGAAGTGTTATTTTTAGGAATATATTAGGAATGATGCATAACAGGAGCATACTGTTCTATGACCTGGGTGATATGGTGTGTTCTAATGTGAAGTTAAAGGGACCAGTTATTACAGAATCATTCCCTCATTTCCTCAACCGCTTTATCCTGCCAGGGTCATGGGGAGGTTGGAGCCTATCTCAGCCAACACTGGGCAAAGGCAGCATACACCCTGAACAGCTCATCAGACCATCACAGGGCAACACACACAACCTTTCACACTCTACACCTATGGTTAATTTGAAACAGCCAGTCAGCCCAATGTACATGTCTTTAGACTGTAGGAGGAAACTGGAGTACCTGGAGGAAACCCATGTGGGCATGGGGAGAACATGCCATCTCCATCCAGAAACGCCCTCACCGAGCCTGGGACTCGAACCCAGGACCTTCTTGCTCTGAGGCACATGTGCTAACCAGTACGCCACCATGCCACTCAGAATCAGATGTACTTGATTCCCTTTCCAAAAATTCCTAGTTTCTCTCAAATGTTTTTGGCTGACACGTTTTAGACATTCCTGTACACATACAGCAGCCATGTCAAAGCCCTTTTAAGACCTTAAACCTTGATTATTTTACAATAAAGTTACTTGTTTTCTACTATAGCATTTGGACATCTGCCACAAAACAAGTTGGGCCTATTCTACATAATGAGAATTTTTTTTAATAGGGGTTTTCCTTTTTTTTTTTTTTTTTAACTTTCAAATAAAATCCTGTTTACACTTGCACCATTTTATACAAGACTCTGTCCATATGACGACACAAAATGCTGTTGCCTCAAGTAAGCAAAGGAGCACACCGTATCATCAAAATACACAATACAGGGCTCCTGAGTGATGCATCAACAAGGTGCATGACCATCAACCTGGAGATCACAAGTTCGAATTTGACTCGATGCTACAGCCATCCACAACCGAGAGTCCATGGGAGCTCATTGGCCGAGCTGTCACGGGAGAGGGGGATGGCATATGCTTCCCTGTCATTCGCAGCGATCACCAGCCAATCCATGAACTTCTGTGATCTCATTCATACACAAGGGGTGGATAGTGCTTTCCCTCAGTGTGTTCGGCCGACTTCAAATGTGCATGCGCAGCAGTTTGTAAAGAGGTGGGTGGAAGCATCACATTCCATGAAGGGGGCATGTGCATGCTTACTCCGCTCCCTGCTTGGTGGTGGTCATATGTGATAGGAAGGCAACACTTGACAGGTGGGAATTGGATACGATTAAATTTAGGAAAGAATTAAATGGGGGGGGGGGAATAAATAAAAATAGAAAATGCATAATACTTTAGAAGCCAAATCTTCATCGATACATCAACCTTGTAAACCTGAATGTTTGGAAATCTGCACACTGGCAGGAGTTTTACAAAACGTCTCTTTTCAGTGACCCAAAATGCAGTTTGCAGAAAAGGAAAACGCTTCTCCAGAAAATGCTTTTCTTTATTCAACCAGGGCATTCAGGGGACCAGCTATGACATCCTATCTCACAATGTTAAAGAATCCTTAAAAAAATTCCTGCATCCAGAATTCGATCCGGATTGTCTCCAGTATCTAGGACTGTCTTACTTCCTTGTCTGAAGCCCAACCTCTGGTAGAAATTTCATACAAATCCACACACAATCCATACACTTTCCGTGTGAGTCTACTGACAATAACAGACATACCAAAGGTAAAGCATAACCTCCTTGGCAGATGTAGGAGACCATTTAAGACTGTTTGGGAGGTGTAGATTGTGTGGCACATGGTTGCTATATTAATGATTAAATGCATTCATTGACAACATGCGCATTAATCTAATCTAACCCTGTAATTTCTGCACTATTATCAGAACTGTTGTTCGAGAAAGTGAATCAGCACCTTATGACGTCTGAGATTTTGCCTGTACTGTAGTATTAAATGGAAGGAATCTGGCCAGGCATTTTTGTTAGAGGGTAATTATTCAAGAATTCTTACACTGAGCTACTTTGTGACGCTGAAGTTTATCTCCTCCCATTTTTCCCTCAAGGTTTGTGTTTTTGAGGCACAGACTGGTGAGTTCGGGTACGTTTAGAGTTGTAAGAGGTGTAATGGAGGTGGTGTTGTTGATATGGGCTTTAAATCTGAAATATGTAGTTTTGCTTTGCTGCACTTGCCTCAGGGATGAGAGCAAACTAGCGTGTGTGGGTATGAAAGAGGGAAGCTATACAGCGGGACTGCTAACTGTTTGAATTTTGGCATCCCTATACAGACTTTCTTCAGAGGGAATGGTTGATCTTGTTTGTGATGTTACACTGGATTTTATGATCTTTCATTTTTACTTCCCAGCTATGGACTGGGCACTGAATTTGTCCCAAAGCATTTTTCCATTTCTCGTCTGCGCTGACGCTTCATCTTGGTACGCAGAATTCTCTTTTGGGATTTCTGTTTTTCTGCTCCGTTTAGTGCCCTCCTCTCTTTCTTTTCAGTCTTTTTTCCCTTTTTCTTTCTCCTTTGGGAATTATTCTGCAAGGCCTTTCTCAGTCGTACAACATGTAACATTGTCTGTCTACATCATAAACAGCTCTAAGGTGGTTTTTAGGCTTCTAGACCGTCTGTGAGAGTAAATCCATATGAGTCCTAAGGCTGAAGGAGGACTGGCTAGAAATGGTCACATGTTCAGCGAGTCATCATCCTGGAATAAAAGCCTTGTGTGTTTTTGTATTTATTACAGAACCTGCTCAGGTCAAGTAGGCATTTAGGGGGAGTGCTTGCTTGTTGAGTAGATCTGGGAGGCTTCACGTATGTTTTCGGGAAACGGATAACCAAACCTGCAATCCATGGTATTCTGGGATTTTGTAATGGCCAGAAGAGCAGCCGTTTACTATAACCTTTAAAGGGATGGAACCAATAGTCCACCATTTTTTTTTAAAGCCATTTTTCCCTAACACTTGACACCTACCAGTCAGGAAGGGCAAAGGTCACCACATGTTTCCTTGAAGGCATGTGCTTCCAGCTCCAGTGGTTCTTTTTTTGATTACCGGACATAAGGAGACACAGTCGGAGGAAAACTCTATTCTCCCACTTTTCTATGTATGTGCTCATAGACACCCATTATTGGCTTGCGTCACTGTAATTGACAGGGAAGGGAGCATATCCCATCCCTTCTTCCCTGAGAGCCCAGCCAGTTATACTCTCTATGGCCCCCCTATCATAGATGATTACCTCCAGATGATGGGGTAATACTTGTTAAATGCAACAGTGGCACTATTCCAGAGCACCAATATGACCATTTTAAGTGCAGAAAAAGTCTTCAATAAACATTACGTATAAAAACAAACAACATCATTATTAAATAATATTTTCTTTTAAAACGGCATTAATCACAGGCTCCATATATCTATAACATATATCCGTACACATGCACATTAGGCTTATTGGCTGTTTAAATTACCCCTAGGTGTGAGTATGAATGGTTGTATGTGTATTGCCCTGCGATGGAGTAGTGAGCTGTTCAGAGTGTACCCCACCTTCGCCCAGAGTTGGCTGAGATAGGCTTCAGCCTCCCTGCGACCCTAATGAAGCAGTTCAGCAAATGAATGAATAAACAAATTAATAATTGAAATGAGTTATATAGAAGATATTACATGTACAGTGGGAATGCAGTCCACATTTCTAAAGGCTCCTGTATTGTTCCTATTGCGGTCTTCTCCTTTTTATGCAAGTTTGCAGCTGCGGCTTGATTAAATTAGATCGCTAATGTACAAATTAGCTTAAAGCTTTATATGAACATGTGCTCATAGTGCTGATCTACGGACTCCTGACTTAGAGTTAAAGGTAGAAGGTTGTCATGACAGAGTGATCTCTGCATTTTTATTGTAGGTGCATCATTTGCATGAGTTTCTAAGAATTCCCATATTTTCCAGTTTATTAATCACAGATCATAACCCCTACATTCCTGGCATATTATTTATCTGAAAGCATTTCTTTGAGTAACTACTATAAATTATTCGGTAGTTGCACTGGAATGAATACAAAATGTGTGTAGATACCCGGTAGTGATAATTATGCAGTCATTCGTTCATTTGTTTGAGCTTTTTCACTCCTTCTGAGAAGTTTTAATGTCCATGTATTTTTTATAATTTAATTTTTTTTCCTTCTTTAGTCCAAAGTTGATTGCGTGAGTGATTTCTAAGCACGACCTTGGGTTATTTCATTAAGGAGATATTAGGTGTGCTTGGCTCAAACGTAATGTTAGCTGAGTTAAGAGGTCAAAAATGAAAGCAAGGGCCGAATAGCTTATCAGACGTTGAAGTACTGGCAGTGTTCTCTACATTCTTGCATGCTGTAGTGCTCTTGGCTGAATAAAGTCCTGGTTGCTGCCATGTAATCACTCAAAAACTCTGGATTTAGTTGTTGGGCTCTTTATCTCTATATAAGTTTCTGGACTCTTAGTAAATATAGTCGGTTTTGGATTCAGAGTTTAAAAAAAAACAGTTTTTTGGGAATGTTTTGAAATACTTTTAATACAATTTTTGCTAAATTGGTAAATCAGGTCGAGTTTATACATACAGTACACGTATATGTACATGTAATGACTCAATGTAGAAGTCAAAAATATTACTTATTTAAATGGTACCTATATTAGTCCTCTGAGTTCTACATAAATGTATAAATTATTCCTGTATGATATTTATGTGGGTCACGCTGGCTTAGTGGTCCTTAGTTGTCTTTTGTGTTGTACAAAACTTGACTGGAGATCAGAAACCTTTAAATGCCAAGAATAAACAAAAACAGAGGAAATTATTCACTCACTCATTTGTCGAACCGCTTAATCTTATTAGGGTCTCAGGGAGGCTGGAGCCCATCTCAGCTGACATGAGGTGAAAGTATGGTACAACTCATCGGACCATCGCAGGAACAACACACACACACACACACATCTATTCACACTTGCACTTGTGGGGAATTTGGAACATCCAAATATCCTAATGTGCATGTTTATGGATTGTGGGAGGAAACTGGAGAAAACCCACACAAGCCCGGGGAGAATATGCAAACTCCAAACAGAACCGCCCGAGCTTGGGCCTCTAACCCATTACCTTCTTGCCGTGAGGCAGAAGAGCTAACCACTTGCCCCTTGTTGCCTAGGGGAAATCAGAAAGGGCCGAATACTTTTTCACAGCTCTTTACAGTTCTTCAGTGTTATTTGACTGAATAAATAATTGTGATCCAAAAACCATCCCTCCAATTAAAATTCTAATTTGAGTGCATGTTAAGTGACCGAAATAAAATATTTAGTTAACAACCCGACAGTCGTTAAACTCTGTATCTTCTGGCGCCTCTTCTCATATGTTCGGCCTTAAACTCATGCCATGCTGTTTTGTGAGCTGTGTGTGTGTGTGTGTGTGTGTGTGTGTGTGTGTGTGTTTAATACTGTATATGTATATAGTGTGTGGGTGTGTGTGTGTGTATGTGTGTGTGTGTGTGTATATATGTGTGTGTGTATATATATATATATGTGTATATATATATATATATATATGTATATATATATATATATATATATATGTGTGTGTGTGTGTGTGTGTGTGTGTGGTTTAGTAGATGAGGAGCTCCTACTCTGCAAAAGGGCAGTAAATGATAACAATCAGAGGTTCTTGCATACCAGAGAAGCAAAAAGTCAATCCAGATGCCCGACAGTAGCATCAAGGCCAGTTGCTGGAGACTGCAAGACCATTATCTGTCAGTCTGACCGCTTAGGGTCACAGAGTAACCTCATGAGGTGGATAAGAAACATTTGCGCTATTGAGCTGCTAAATGCTGGGTTCTTAAGATGGATTACATTCATGTTTCATTCAATTACAGTATAGCAAATTGACTAATCATCCAGGTCTGAGATCAGTCCTGAGTATTGCTACACTGAGATTACTGGAAACTGAAGGGGTTTGATTCAGATTCTTTGGAAGCGGCCACGGCTGTAGAAGAATGTGATATCGTTTGTAAGAGTTGTGACACAGTGGGTTTTTCTGTAGTATTATCATCTCAGCATTGGGAAAAGTGGAAATGAAAATTAATGGAGAAATTTGTTTGAAACTGTGGAATGTAGACTGAGTTACGTCACTTGTAATGTCCCTAATAAGGAAATGCTACTTTTGAGAAAATAGCAGTTACTGTTACAGAGCCAGTTTCTGAATGTCTGCATTTGAAACGTCCTAGCAACCATACACTAAATGAATCCAGCTCTAGACCAATCCGCCCAGCGTACTAGCGTCTACCTAGCAACAGATCAAGTCAGTTTTATTTGTATAGCGCTTTTTACAATTGACATTGTCACAAAGCAGCTTTACATAGTAAAATTAAAT